>JAJJMC010025361.1:7383133-7419506 GCA_023531435.1 Papaver californicum | reverse complement strand
ACCTCTCTCAGCAATTAAGTTTGAGCCACAACCAAATATGTTTAATTGCTAGATCTGTTTTTCAAGTAACTTATAGCAGCTAAAAGTTGATCATGTAGCTATTCACTTTGAGGCACCGACTCGTAGCAACAACAAAATAAATTGGTTGCTCAAACTTCTCCCAGCAACTAAGTTTGAGCCACGACCAAATATGTTTAATTGCTAGATCCGTTTTTCAAGTAATTTATAGCATCTAAAAAAGTGATCATGTAGCTTTTCACTTTGAGGCACAGACTCGTAGCAACAGAAAATGAATTAGTTGCTCAAACCTCTCTCAGCAACTAAGTTCAAGCCACCACCACATGTTTGAGGGAGAAAGATAGACCGTGTGATCAAAATCTATCAACGCTTTATATCTAGTTCTATCTAGTCATACGGATTGTGATCCGTGTGACTCATTGGAAAAAAATTGTATCCGTCAATTTTAGTACGATTATAGTTGGTTATAACATCCTTTTTTGATTATTTTTGTTTAAATATTATATATTTTTTAATTAGTAAAATATTCGTATATTTTAATATCGAGGAATATGTATTTATGGAAGAAATTTTCTTTTAATAACCTGAGAAAAACTCCAATGAATAATGATTTCCTAAATCTATATTTATATCCGTTGGATCAGATATTTTTTGCTTTCTATTGGACAGATAAACAATTTAAGGATCATTGTATGTGTGTGTTTTAGACTTAAAAAACGAAAAATAATGTTTGTGTTTAAATTACTCCATTTTTGGTCAAATTGATGGATATTGAATAAAATTTGGTGAGATTAAGGAATATTCAATAAAATTGATGGATAACGAGTGAAATTGAGTGGGAGCGAGTAAGGTTAAATGAAAATAGATGAAATCAAGTAACTGATGATTATGTGAATTCGAGTGAAAATAAAGAATACTAAGTGAATTGGAGCGACATCAATGAAAATTTAGTGAATTCGTACATGAAATAAGGTACAGGACTTTAGAACTGGTGGTGAAGAAACTGTTGAACCAATCGCAAGCTGCAGAGTTTTTAGTGGCATTCGCTAGAATTCAAGAGATGGTTCATGAGTTTGCTGTTTGTCATAACCGTCAGAAGAAAGATCCCATTTCGGTGACTATAAAGAGCAATAACGGAATGCAACAATTAATAGATTCATATTTATCCTCTGGTAGATAAATAAGACGTGCATTCTTGTTAAATAGACCTCAAGACGAAACTACAAACAAATATGACAAAAAAACTGGGTAATAGGAAGGGATGCATTTCATACTTGCAGAGTTAGAAGGAAGTCAATTCATTTGTCAGATGGTTCTCTTTAGTTTACACTAATATAATAGCAGCATGAGCTAAATTCCTGTTTTAGTGATACATACGAAGAATAATTGCTTCAAAAAAGAAGAAGAATAATAAAGAATAGAGAGATTTTTGGATGCATAAAACAAGGAGAGGGTGTTCACATCTTTTATCAATTATCAACAATCATAATAAATACCAACAGAGACACAACTTCGTAGCAAGACGTAGAAAGGGAGTAAAAAAGTTGACGAGGGAGTAACTGTTACTTGATAATCAGAAGAAGATGGTACTTTGGTTCACCCCTGATATTGGCATTGACAAGCGGGGAATGTTTTATAGTAGTGCTGTTCTTTCATAACCACCACCACCACCAACCTGCATATGTAACCACTCTGATGTGGATCCACCTTGGATGTATTCTCTCGTCGCCTGTGACCGGAAAACTACTCCAGTAGTTTCATATGCTTGTTGTGCACCAAACTGTAAAAGAAATAGAAATAGTACTTGTTTTACATTGTGTATATTCACTCAATATATTCATTTTTTCTAGGTTATATCGACATAAGATACACAAGCTAACCAGTTGATGCTATTATGTTAAAATCAATCATATAGGATGATCTGGCATGTCTGCATGAGGTTTAAAGTTTTAAAATTCAATGAGAATATCGTAAAACATATTTTTGACAATGATGGATCAAAACATATACAACCACAAGACACTATGCTTTCAAAGACAAATCTAATAGACAAAAACTAACTCCTTGACCCTTAGCATGACCTTTTTCTGTTAGGTTTTATATAGAGGAAATTAATAACCTATTTATGTTATTGTGTACATGAGTTGAGTATACAAGCAAAATTGAACATGAAATGGGTATTTTTGAACTTACATCTTTCAATGGAAATCCTTCGGTGCTTGGGCTGGGACCTGAATTGACCGCTTCAAGTTTCATTGACAAGAACTGCATTATCCAGCAATGCATATGAGGCAGACTCATGTTGGACAAATGACAACATACATATGTAGCAAGCATAATGAAAACAGAACTAACAAGGACACACCGAATAAGTACCTCAACTTGACGCTGTAGAGATTGGATGTAATTAATAATCTCATCCAACACTAATGCTTTCCCAATCACCTGCACAACATAAATTCACCCTACTATGAGCGACTTTTCTTGGTAACAAAATCATATTAAAAGAAAGACACAAGAACGGTTTAGAGTTCTGAAACTCATGAAAAACTCATATATATGATTTGATTTCTCGTAGGTGCTAGTGGAGTCATGGACTCAAAGCACGTGAGTAATGTAGGAGTTAAGAGACTACTACAAATAAGCTTATGCCATCTATTGAAGGTGAATTTTTTAACAAGGGAAAAAATTTATTATTTTTTTCCTAGCTGCAGAAGCATAAAATAAATATGTATGAATTCCTGATCCGGCATCAGAATTATAAATACATACCGTTGTCTTACATTCCACAAGATAATTGATAATACATACTCAGTTCATGGATAAATTATCTCTATAGCCCTTTTGCATATATATGCATCATAGAAATTTAAGAGCTTTACTCAACTAAATCTTCGTTATTTCATGTGCAACCATGCAAACTATTTGTATAAAGCAGAATTTACTGATTATAAAAAATTACAAACATTCAGAATAGAGGCTATGCTATATCTGAATATAAACGCTAATTAGATGCATACCATCTAATTACAGAGTCGCGTCAAGCATAATCTCAAGTTGCAAACTTTCACGGATGAATCTCTTGAATATGTTATGTATGCACTGCATATAACTAAGCGTAAATGCTAACATTAAATCTCATACGACTGAGAAACCATAAATAGGCCATAAATATGGCCACGACATTAACAAGTTTAAAAGCTAGTGGTGCACGGGCAATAACCATGGCACTGGAAAGTGCTAGCCTTAGCGAACCCTAGTCACAGCCTCAGAACAAATAAATGGCATATACATGTACCAAAAAGGCCCGAAAAAACTAGTAAAGCCAACAAACTAATATGCCAAATGGCTACAAACTAGCACTGGAAAAATGGGACTAACTAGTTGGTGTTACCAGCAACAAAAACGCTAACTAGGTTAGCGGTGCCAGCAGCGCAACAGCCTAGCATAGGTAATAACTAAGTTAGAGTCACCAGCAGCGCAACGGTTCTGCTAGAACTGGCACAAACCAATCAACGCTACCAGCAGCGCAATGGCTGTACTAGCACTGGCGCTAATTAAGTTAGCGCTGCCAGCATCGTAACGTCTTTTGCTAGCATAGGCGCAAACCAATCATCGCTGAAAGAAGCGCAACGTCCTGTGCTAGCACAAGCGCTAACCAATTAGTGCTTCCAGCAGGGCTAAGCGCCTGTGTTAGCACAAACAGTAACTAGTTAGCTCCACTAGCATCAGTGCAAGCCTCCCCCTCTTTTCTATTTGTGGGTCTTTTCATCCTTCATTTTAGCACCTATTCTATGCTATTAGTGTCAATACTATGTTATTACCATACTGAATTGGCACGAACTCATCAGTATCTTTATTTTACAACAATCTCACGTGTTTTGAGTCCATGACTCCACTAACTCTACGAGAAATTGAATCATAATGGAGGGATAAAGCATGGGGTTTTGGTATGACGTTTATAGATACATGGGTGTCACAACATCCCATGATAAGTAAGTTACAAATTCGTGGAAGGTGTGAAGTAGTTAACGGAGTAATAGTTTCCCGAAGATTCCAAGGAGGTTAAACCATTAACCCCACATCTCCATCTCTTCGCTATCTCCACAAATTTATAAGGAAACGTGTGTACAATTTACTATTATAAATAGGCTACTTATCCCATTTCAGAAACAGAACAAGCTTACGAATCTCTCAAGCTCTGTTACTTTCTTAATAGTTCTACAATTATACACACAATTCAACACATTCGTTTCCTTCAACTTTTTTGCTTCCCTCCCCTAAGATAAACCCATTTCCTCTCATCGTGACCGAAGGAGGGCGAAACGACTATTATCGTGGTTTAAGTTAGCTCTATGCGATTTTGATCTCTGAATCTAAATAAAGTACTTCTACAGTAAATTTTTAGGTACTAACAATTGGCGACCACAGTGGGAGATTAATCTCTCGGTCATGAATCCAATTCTTCAACCATTTGAAAATCAATTCTTCAAATATTCAAAGATGGTTGGTCTTAGGTCAGATTCAGTTACCCCAAATTCTAATATTTCCACTGTTAACATTAATGGTGATGCTCACAATCCCTCTCCAGCAGTTAATGGCGCCACCAACCCACGTCTCACCAACGATGCTACCGAAGTAGTCGAAACCTCAATCACTCTGGATGAATTGATGCAAAAACAAGAATCTCAAGAAAGAATTTTGGCAAGACTGGAAGATGCAATAGGTGGTCTATTCTCTTCTCTTGTCAAATTAATAGAAGAAGTAGGATGTCGTAGTTCTTTCGAACGAGGCCCAAGATCCACATGACCGAGAATTGATTTCCCAACATGCGATTCTCCGCCTTATAATATTGGGATCTTTACCATTACAGAAAAACCAGTAAACCAATAAGCCATATTTCTAATTGAAAACCTGTGCGAGCTTCTTCAGTTTTTCAAGGATCAATGTGTCAACACCTTTACTGCTCTCAACCGCATAGCCGCTGACACATTTGATGTCGTCACCAGTGGAAATAGAAAGATCAATGTCGGATAGCCCAACTATAAATAGTGTCACCTTCACCGAGGATGACATGATGGCCAATGAAGGTCACAACCGAGATCTATACGTCACTTCTCATGTCAAGGAGGCCGAATTTAAGAGGGCCTTTATTGACACAGAAGCACCTGCCAATATCATTACACTTAGGACGCTCAAGGTTGCATGGGTTCCACAGAACTAGGTTATACAACATCCCATAGTAATGAAGGATTTCGAAGGTAATCACACTAATTCCTATGGCCATGTGTATTTAAATTTACAAGTTGGTCCCACTGTATCCAATTTTAAATTCCACGTCATTACAAAAGAGCCCGAATACCATATGATCCTGGGGCGCCCATGGCTACATCAATGTGTGAAAGCAGTGCTGGACGGGAAAATCATGCGCATAGTAGCATCGCCATCACTCTACACTCTAATATATAATGCTGAATTCTTCAAACTAGAAGATGTTGCTGCCAAACCATCTAACAAGATCTACAACATGTCGTTACCTGACTGGGCATTGATAGAATACGAGACATCAACATTCACTGCAAGATCCGGGCCACAAGAAGTAACTGCCAGATCCTCTAAGTATCATTACGGGACGTCCAGCGTCACAAACCCTCAACCTGCTAAAAGAGGCTACAGTTTTGTAACCATCTGTGACAACAAGGGAAACATAGTCTACCTTCGCAATTACTGTTAGCAATTAACATGGGAGACATGTGAAAGATCTCCCCGCCCACAGATATACAACCACAATGAGGAGCAATATCATGAAGAGGTCCAGGACACAACACGGGATTACAGGACGATGCAGATGCTACGGCTGATACACTTGAAACCATCAATCTAGGAACAGAGGAAAATCTACGACCATTTTTGATCAGTTCATACTTGTCGCCAGAAGAAAATGTGGGGTTTATCAATCTGTTCAAGGAATATCAAGACATTTTTTTTTTGGAATTACGAAGAAATGCGAAGGTTGGATTACAAACTAGTCACCCATCATTTACATGTTTCTCCTGACGCCAAACCCAGTCAAACAACAGCTCAGACAGTTCAGACACGAAATCGAGGAGCAAATTAAGATCGAAATTCAGAAGTTGCTAACAGCAGGATTTATCAAACCTATCCAACACCCCACACGGTTGGTTAACGTTGTCCCCGTTATAAAAAAAAATGGACAAATAAGATGTTGTGTGGACTTTAGGAACCTGAACAAATCCTGTCCCAAAAATGACTTTCCTCTTCTAAACATCGACATGCTCGTAGATGCTACTAGTGTACATGACATGTTTTTGTTCATGGATGGCTATAGTGGTTACAGTCAAATAAAGATGTACGAATATGATGCTGAGAATACCGTGTTCCAAACTTCCATCGGGAACTTCTATTACACAGTAATGCCCTTCGGATTGAAGAACGCCGGTGCTACTTACCAAAGAGCCATGAAAACAATCTTTCACGACATGATGCACAAGAAAATAAAAGATATTTCGAATACATGGTAGTAAAATCCAAAACCAAAGCATCCTATACAGATGTCTTACGCCAAGTCTTTGACAGATGCCGAGAATACCATTTAAAGATGAACCCTCTGAAGTGTGTCTTTGGTGTATCCTCTGGGAAGTTTTTGGGATTTTTGGTAACAGCGGAAAGGATCTAGGTGGACCCGACTAAAACCCAGGTTATCACCACCATACCACCACCATGCACCGTGAGGGAACTTAAAAGCTTCGTGGGAAAGGTATTATATATTCAACGTTTTATCCCTAGATTGGCTCAATTTATTGCTTCCTTTACACCCCTATTGAAGAAAGAGGCAAGTTTTATCTGGTCATCCACACAACAAAACACATTTCGTCAAATTCAACAATTATTGTTATAACCATCCATTATGAAATCTCCAACTTCGGGGAAACCATTACTTCTCTACACAGCCTTCAGTGAAGTGGCCAAAGGAGAACTATTGGCTCAAGAAGACGACATGTGGACTGAATGTCCCATCTACTATCTCAGTTGCATATTAAAATACGCAGAGCTAAGATACCCCAAGGTTGAAAGAGCTTGCTTATCCTTGGTGCATGTTGTTCATAAGTTTCGACATTATCTACTAGCAAATAGAGTAGTGTTGATAGCCAAGGATGCCCCTATAAAAATTTTACTATCAAAACCTGCTCTCATAGGACGAGCAGCAAAATGGTTGCTACAAAGTCAGAATTTGATATATCATGTGTATCACTAAAAGCAATAAAGGGAAAAGTGGTCATAGATCTACTTGCAGCATTTTAAGGAGAAGACGATACTACAACACACGAAGATGTACCTGGAGAATTCCCAGACATCTCACTTGTCGAAGAAGAGGCATAGATTTTATACTTTTATGGCTTTGCTACCCCTAGCAACAATACTGTAGGAGTCGATGTTCTGTTAGTTTCGCTAACGGGTGAAGTATTCTCGCATTCATTCAAGTTGGACTACCAATGCACCAATAACTCTGTTGAGTATGAAGCCTTTGTACTGGGATTATCGCTAGCCAAGCAAGCTGTAGTTGCACGTCTTGAAATAAGAGGAGAATCGAAGTTACTAGTGAATCAAATGAATGGTGTATATTGTCTCAAGAAAGAAATACTAGCCCTATATAGAGCCGAGGCATAAAATCTCTTAAATCACTTTGCTGAGACAATAATCATACATACGGGGCACACCAATAACATACACGCTGATTGCTTGTCAACCCTAGCTTCGAAACTCCAATTCAAAGACTCAGAAACAACTCTCACCGTACAGAGGCGTACCATGCCCTCAACATGGATGGACAAGACTGATAAAGAACAAACCAACGACTAGAGGACGCCTATCATCCAAGATCTCAGCAACTCGCATAGCCAAGGAAAGGTCAGTCTTAAAGATTTGAAACATTTTTTCTTATTACATGGGATATTGTACCATTGAAATTCAGAAAGGATCCCTATCAAGATGCCTGGGAGAAAATAAGGCACAAGGGTGACTTAGTCAAGTACACCATGAGATGTGCGGTCAGACACTGGTAATAACCTTATATAGACATCTCCAATGTCTTGGGTATTATTGGACCACCATGAAGGCTCAATCACGGTTGTTACAGGGATCTTTCCCTAATTGTCAAATCCCACCACAACAGTCAGAAAGACTAACTATACACAGTGTCGGACACTGGCGGGAGCCGTATATCAAATACCTTCAAGATAATAGTCTACTTCAGGAGAGGAGGGAAGCGGAAATCTTGATCCAAAAGGCCAAAAGATTTGTCTTCCATGAAGGAATACTCTACCTAAAAATCTTTGGTGGAGATTTGTTGCGATGTCTGACACAAGAAGGCATCCAGATTATCCTGAAGGAAATGCACGAAGGAGAACATCAAGGCAAGAGAAAATTATTTCTCCAAGTCCATGAGAAATACTACTGGACGACTTTGGAAGACAAATTAGCCACATTTGTTCAGAAATTTCACCAATGTCAAATCCACAGAAATTTCATCCACACACCTTGCTTTCCTCTTCACTCGGTAAGAAGCCCTTGGTCGTTCTACAGCTGGGGACTGGATCTCATTGGTAAAATCAATTCATCCTCGTCAAAGCAACACGAATACATACTCACTGCCATGGAATATTTCACCAAATGGGTCGAAGTTGTGCCTCTCAGAAGTACGAATGGAGCAACAATAGCAACCTTCATCAAGGAACACATCATATGCAGATTTGGGGTACCAAAGCACATTGTAACAGACAACGGTGCTCTATTTGCAAATAAATATGTACGAAAATTACTCAAAAGATATGGCATCAAGCAGGTATTCTCCACACCATACTACCCTCAAGCGAATGGGCAAGCTGAGAGCACCAACAAAACTCTCATCAGAATTCGTATTTTTTATGATCATCCAAGAACCTGGCATAAACATCTTCCTATGGCTTTGTGGGCATGCAAAACTTCTATGAAGGGTTCTACAGGAACCTCACCATATTCTCTTGTGTATGGAGTCGACGTAATTCTACCTGCAGAGATCAAAGCCTCATCATCCAGAATCGCAGCATCAAGTGGAGTTTATTGGGATGAGTCTGAAATACCCAGTTCTCGAGTAGTGGATTTAGACATACTCGAATCCAGACGAGCCAAAGCAGAAAAGTATACGGAGACTTACTGACAAAGGATCTCCAGGGCTTACAACAAGGCAGTACAGCCACGAGTATTCAAGTAGGGGATCTGGTGCTTAAGACATCTAAGCATATTCCACAAGATATGTTTGCTACGAAATTTGCTCCAAAATGGGAAGGGCCTTATGTAATATTCAAGTCCATGCCAAGAAGGTATTACAAGCTGGTTAATATGAATGGAGAAGTTGTAGGGACAGTCATTAGCGGTAGATGGCTCAAGGAGTATTATGCCTAAAGCACTTTTATCATCTTCTTCTCAAGTCTGATATAACTCAAAACATATATTTAAACTTTCAAATTCAAAACCCATTGCATTCATCAGAAACATCCTTTATTCAAACTATTTAAAACCAAAACAAAATAAAATAATAAAAATGTTTTTCTATCTATTTTATAGCCGAAAACAGATCTTTGAGTAGAGGGTAACTGCGATGCTGTAATTTTCCCAATCTTTCGTCATATTTCTTTGAACGAGTATGAAGATCTTGAGCCATTTCTTCAATTTTAGAGGATTCCTCCTTCAAGGCTTTCCCTTCTGCCAGAGCTGTTACATGAGCCTCTTTGACACTCTCCAAATGCTGATGCAACCAATTTTTGTTGAAACGGAGACCCTCACAAGTAGTCAACATCTCGTCCCATTCCTGGATTTTGAAGTTTATAATCGTATATGGAAGTGCATCATCCATTTCAGAAATAACCGGGAGGAGTTCTGTGATGGTTGTAACAAGGATGTGAATATGACTCTTCACCAACTCTGTTGTAGCAATATGCTCGTGTTTCTTCCATATTTTTGTGTAGAGATATACATGATGTTTTGGTACGAAAAATCCTCCCACAACTTCATACTTACCAGATGATGAATCCATCTCTAACCCAAAGGGGACCCGGCGTTGGGATAATCATGAATGGGAAGACTCTAGTCAACATTTGCAAGGGAAGCTATGATTTTGGAGAAACTCTTAAATTCGGCCTCAACATTTACTATATTATCCGCTGGTATGACTTCCTTATTTTCCTTAATCCCAGTATGTCTAATCTCTATCTCCAGCTGCAACCAAACAAGTAACAATAAGTTCAAAAAAAAATTAAAAAAATGGATGGTTTCAAGAAAAAGAGATAAAAAAAAAGTTGTTTACCTCTGCCCTAAAACTCCTAGTGCTCATATGCCTCTTTGGTACCTTCTTAACCCGAGAAACCTAGGAAAAACAACAATCGAATAATATTAAGGTTTTCACTGTAATCATCATACACATATGAAATCTTGGGATAGAAAAGAAGCTTAGCGGACTTGCAATCCAGGTAGTACGCTTGACATAAGAGCTACCTTGGTTCGAGCTACCATTGTTATCTGATATTTTACAATGATTTGAGATTGTTCTGAGTTGTGGGAAAAATGAAGGTGAAAACCAGAAGCATGGAAGTAAAAATGGCTAGAACTGATTACTTGTTTAAATAAACAAAGGTGGGAAACCCTAAAACTTAAATAACTAGACTTTCCTGGAATTTATCCCGGGGAGAACGGATCTGAGAAAGACTGCTAACCAAGGTTCCAGGATCGAACGTTATCAAGGAAAAGGTAACAAGCTTCACTCAGTGACCAGTTCAGCATGTGCAACTCAGTCACACCTCCAAATCTCAAGGACCGACCATTATCAAGAGAAAGGTGACAAGCTTCACCCGGTGACTAGTACAACATGTGCAGCTCAGCCACGCCGTCATCATAGCAAGAGTTGTGGTCGTTGCTATCACTAACGCCTCAGTTATCATACCACCATCTAGTGCTTACCATGAAATATTATTGTTTCGCTCTAAGCAGGGGACTTAATGTTGATGGTGAATTTTTTGAAAAGGGAGAAAATTATAAATATTGTTTTTTTCCTAGCTGCAGAAGCCTAAAATAAATATGTATGAATTTCTTACCCGGTATCAGAATTATAAATATATACTGCTATCTTACATTCCGCAAGAAAATTGAGAATGCACACTCATCTCATGGATAAATTAGCTTTGTAGCCCTTTTGCATATATATACGCCATAGAAATTTCAGACCTTTACTTAACTAAATCCTCGTTATTTCATGTCAACCATGCAAACTATTTGTATAAAGTAGAATTTTCTGATTATACAAAATTATAAACATTCAGAATAGAGGCTACGCCATATCTTAATAAAGACGCTAATTAGATGCATACCATCTAATTAAAAAGTCGCATCAAGCATAATCTTAAGTTGCAAACTTCCACGGATGAATCTCTTGAATATGTTCTTTATGCACTGCATAAATCTAAGCATAAATGCTAACATTAAATCTCATGCGACTGAGAAACCATAAATAGGCTATAAATATGGCCACGACATTAACAAATATCAAAGCTAGTGGTGCACAAGCAATAACAATGACACTGACAATTATTATCCTTAGCGAACCCTAGCCACAGATTCAGTACAAATAAATGGCATATACATATACTAAAAGGCCTGAAAAATCTAGTAAAGCCAACGAAGCTAATATGCCAAATGGCTAGCAAACTAGCACTGTAAAAATGGGACTAACTAGTTAGTGTTACTAGCAACACAAACGCTAACTAGTTTAGCACTGCCAGCAGTAACGACCTAGCATAGGCACTCACTAAGTTAGCGTCACCAGCAGCGCAACGGCTGAGCTAGCACATGCGCTAACTAAGTTAGCGCTACACATTTTCTTCCTCGTGAGCGGATGCAAATCCAAATCTTCTTCAAATAAAGGTGTAAATTGAGGAGGAATAGGTAAAAATTAGAGGCAGTAGAAGTGGATGCACCAGCACCCATACCACATTCCAAGGATATTACCTAGTTTACGGATTCCTTGATCACACTATCCCCCCAAATAACAACATTATCTACAGATTTATTGGATTCATCTCCAGGCTCATTTACGGGCTCATTAGATTTATCCGCAAGCTCGTGAGTACGTAGAGGCTCAGGTGAACCATTTGGAGGTTCAAGATCACCCTGATCAAATATGTCTACAATTTCATTTAGAGAGGGACTAGTCTCATGACTTTATCCTTCTTCTTGTTCACCAGTAGAAACACGTGGACTAATTTGGTCTTTTTATGACCCTATTAAAAATCAATCAAAATTATAATTCAGTAAATACATTAAGTCGGCATTCAAATTCATAAAGACAATCAATACCTTTCCACCAGCAACAACATATTTTCTCTTTTGACCCGCATCTTTTTTTTGATCACTTTCCACTCTTAACTGTACAGAACAATAAAAAATATTAATATAGAAGACAAGAATTAAATGTCAGGGACAAGTGTTATAACTGAACGTACCACATCACCCCACTTGAAAGTAAAACCAGCAAAATTTAACTTCCAAGGGCAATAAGTATGCAGACTAGAACTGAGATTACAAATCACATTGTCTTGCACAAAACCATAAATCCATGGACCTTCAATTATCAAAGGAGTTCGATACCATCTGAAGTCATGGTCATCATGAATTTTCTCCTTTAAAGATTTGTTCATTCCAAGAATGACTTTCAACTTAGAATTATAAATTTCCCAAAGAAGACGAAAGCCTTCGCCATGCTTGCGACCCGTACCAACACTCCAATTCTTATATTTCTTTACGGCCATATCATCAACATAAGTAATATTAAAATTGACTATAGTATAATATTCATGCTATGAGGGATTGAGAATATAACTTGTCATATTTGTATCTCCTTTGCTACATTTATGAAATTCATTTAACATGCCACCAATTCCCATTATATTGAGTAATGCAATGAACCACACAATGATGATCCACTCTACTACGACCCGCAAGAAATTCATATTTAAATGAATTTCCACTTCTGTGTAAAGGTAGCTCTAAACCTGCTTTCAATGCGCCCGCAGCTATTAACAATTTGTTCTGACTATATGGAACTTATTTATCATATCAAGCGTCAGTTCATCACCTTCAACAGGATCATAGAAGGACACTTTGAAATCAGAAAGTTTATGCTCTCTTTTAGATTCTCTAAGATCCACGGACCTGAAACTCAAATTTTCACTAGCCCGCTTATTTCTGGAAGAAGAAGTTTTCTGGACCACAACAACAGTAGTACCATCAAAATTTAGCATAACTAGCGTAGGACGAACAATATTAAGGGGTTAAGCATCTGAAGGACCAGATTATCCCCTACCTTAAGGATTCTCCGAAAAATATCGAGACGTTTTCTTCTCTACGGGACGACCACTTTGATGCAGGACAGATTCAGATACATTCCTAACTTTTTTTCTGACATGATGAGCTCTACCTTCATATAATCAACAATAATAAGAACAGTTAATATTTGATTCAACTTCAACTTTAGCAATGGACAGGGGCAAGAACAAATGAAGAACAAAGAATAAACATGGATTAATCATATAAAAAATCAGAAAATATTCAGTCAACATATCATAAAATACTACGAAACCAAAGGATTAAAGCTATAGATTTTTCAAGTTTATCATCATCATTCATCAAGAAGTTCAAGTGACATATATCAATATTTCACCATTAAACCACAATAAAAAATATCCAAGTAACACAAATCAATATTTCTTCATTCCAATTCAATCATTAACATCATCATCATCACTCTTCAGACAAATCATGAAATCAAATTTAATACAAAACCAGAGAATGTAGATAGAACTCTTACTTGATAAAAAACTTAAAATTCGAAGGAAAAAGATATTTCAAAAAAGAAGATTTAGACAGAGGTAATCGAATTCCAAAAGTTTCTTAAAAGGAATGGATAAACAGAGCCTTTACGAAGAAGAAGACAAAAAAGACAAAAACTAAAAATAATAACTGAATCTGGTAAAGCTCGATTTTATATGAAGATTTGAAAAGTAACCTCCAAGAAAATAAAGGCAGAATAAATATGAGAGATAAAATCTATTATAGGCACAGGAATTAATAAAAGCATGGAAAATTTTCTTCCAATTCTATCCTAGAAATAATATAGAAGAAAATGGGCAAATACTGAATACCAAATCTCCACCGTCCACGTGTTAGAACAACAACCTAGGATCACTAAGTTATATTACTTCATGAGGTACCGAATCAATATTTGATAACCCATCTCGAAATCAACGTCTCAAATAAATTCAAATGACCATTGATTTTTGATAGGGACATAATTTATACATTTTTTCCGCTTAATTTATATTTGCTAGTATTTGAATTTGTACCAATAATATATTTTTATTGTTTTATTAGGTGGTATATATAAAATCTGAAGTTGAGAATAAACATGGATTAGTGGGTTATTATTGACTACACCCGGTGAATATCAGAATACAACATGGCCTGAGGATCTGAGTCTGCAGAGAAGTAAACAAAGATGGAGAGATGGGTTGTTAAAGTCTATACGCACTTAGTGTTGGTTGGCGTATGGACTGGGCTTGATCTGGAAAAAGGGAGACAAAGACAGATGCACACCGAGAAAGAAAAGGTTGAGCTAGTCTGGGAGACGTGGCTAAGTGTGGCTCGGTAGAAATTAAGAGAAGGGAGTCTTATAAGTTTCCCAAGTCTCAGGAAGAAAACAAAAATAAAAGCAGGTGAGACAAAGTCTGACAGTGATAGACTGAAGGAACCACTATATAAGAGACAAGGTCAAAGAGAAAATAAAAAAACAGTTGACGTGGATAAAAGGGTGAAGAGTGAATTTATTAGATGGTGAGGATTGACAAGACCGAGGGAAGAAAAAGTCTTCTGGTTGGAGGCGTAGAAAAAGAAATAAAGGAGCGAAGAGTGAGGGACTTTTCGTTTAGGTTTTCTTTTTAGGTTTCAGGGAAGAGATTGATTAGATAGCTGAGGTTGGCGGAGAGAGATAGGAGAATTCAGAGGTGAGTGGTGTGTTGGGTGATTGGAGGAGAGTAGGTGGTAGGCGGCTAAAGAGTAAGGTGGGGAGAAAGGTGATAGGGTTTTCTTTTAAGAAACCTGAAAACTGATTAAAAAGGAGGACTTCTTATTAGTTTCGAAGTATGTGAGTATATAGAGGAGTTCTGGGTTTTTGGGTCTGTTCGTTCTAGAGAGTGGCGGCTGTCAGTGGTGACTTCTTTCTGTTAGGTGGAGAAGAAACAGTGAGTCTGAAGGGAGAGAAAAATAAGTGAGGGGGTTCTGTTGGGTTTTCAGTGCAGAGAAGTAGCGACGTTCTTGAGGTTGATTAGAGACAGAAAAGGTGGAGACGCACATCTGGGAAGAAAGCGCACAGAGAACGAGGCAAAGAAATTGAAGGGTTCAATCTCCAATAACACAGTGAAATCTTTATATCTTCCTCTTAATTATTTTTACGGGTTTTGAGAAACCCAATCCCATGTCTTGCTAATTAATTTTGTAGCTAGGGTTTATGTTAAAGCCACTTAAAAGTTTTAGACTAATTAAATTGAAGTTTTTGAAACAGACTATTATGATTTGAATAAGATTAGTTCCATGATTTTGTTTATTGATTTAATGATTTTTATTAAAAAATTGTGATTTCGTTAGATGGTACATGCTTGGCCTAGGTTTTATATTTTCCATGATTTTGTTATACAATTGTTATTTTGAAAATCTAAATTAGTTGTTGCTTCACCGTTTCTGTACAATATAGTAACATATGCGCATAATTAATAGGATAGCAAATATATTTGTCTACTTATTTGATATTTCATGCTTGGGTTAAATCCTTAGATGGGGTATGCTTAGAATAGCCAAGTATTATTTGTGAACCTATAATTAGTTTCGTATAATTTTCTCGCTAACACAATTAGATGGTGTATTCTAAGACTTAGAGTTTTTGATGCATCATGCTTAGGGTGTCCCAGTGACATTTGTGACTCTAATAAATATAATAGGTGATGTTGATAGAACGAACAATAGATAAATATTATGGAGTTATGTTTCACTTCAGTAATTTAATAGAAATAGTGGTGAATACTAAAAACTCTGTTTACCGACTCTCTCTGCTTAGTTGTTTTATTAATTTAATTTATTTTATTATTTTCTCGTTTATTAGAATTTCTGAAAAATCCATAAATATTATTTCTGATTAGTTTAATTGAGATATTAATTGCAGTATTGTCCCCACTCCCTGTGGGTTCGACCCGTACTTGCCGTCGTCTGCATTGTAGACATAGTACGATTGCGGTTTATTTATATATGGTATTCTAAAATCCTATCAATTTTTGGCGCCGCTGCCGGGGAGCGATGTGGAATATCGTAATTAATATTTTGATTTTCTAATCATAGTTTAGGTTTTTATTTTATTTATTTTATTTTTATATATGTTTTTATTTTATTTTAAGATTTTTTGTTATATTTGACTTGTTTTGTGTTTTAGTATCTCTTTTCAGGTACTTTTCCGAGGATGATGACTCTTTTGTAGGAGACATCATCTAAGATGACACTAAGCGAATATATGAATCGGTCATGACATAATGAAGTTCTTTCTTAACCTATGGTAAGTGAAGAATCACCTCTAATGATATATGAGAAGTATTATAAACACAGACCGCTTAGTTTGGAACAAAGATTGAGAGTTCTGGAATGCCAGAGATTATATGCTGATGAATATCAGTCTTGTAGTGACTCTCTGTTCCATACATAATATATAGATGACCCTCTGGATGATTGTGTATATGATTTTCCTAATTCCATAGATGAATCTATCTCACAAGATCATTCACCCGACTTAGAGGTTGTTTCCAGACCCATAAACCTCCAAAAGTTACCTAATTTAGGGTTAGAATTGTGTGCTTTTCAAGTTTTGTTGGATCACTTTGCATCTAAATACCCAGAGGACTTGCCTATTCCTGACATTGTGCATGAACCAATTGATATTTCCCCAATCCCAATATTATCCTCATATTTTGTTCTTTACGCACTTCCAAGTGTAGTAAAGACCTGGTTTGGGGGTAATCCTTGTTTTTGATAGTTTCAGTGTCTCCGTGTTACCATAATATAAGTTTGAAACTGTTATTTGTATTTATTTATTTTTGGGTTGATCCCTAAATTTTTAAGATGTTAGTGTATGGGGATCCAATCTGTACATATCCAGTAGGTAGATTTTTATTTTCTTGTTAGACTTTTTATTTTTATTTTTATTTTATTTCCAGTGTTCTTTGTTATTACCATCGTTTGATATGTGTTACAGAGAAATTTTTTTTCTTGCGTCAATCAGGTGAGACATTCCAATCCCTTCTCTTTGATTTATGTTTGTCTCTCTTATTTATATTTATTGCATACGATTCTAGGTTACACGGTTTGAAACATTAAGGACAATGTTAAATTTAGGTTTGGGGGTAGAGTTTCGGAAAAATGATGTCAATAAGAAACTCCAAAATTTAGAAACTTATGAATTATTCAGGATGTCACTAACCATTCTAGGTAGATGGAAACATAGCTCTTATCTATAGGAATTGGTGTGCCCAGCTAAATGGTCTATTCATATCTGGATGCACTCAGATGTTAGAAATAACATGATAATCATTGAACAAGCATACCTCGAAATCATCATAATCATATTACTTTCTATTTTTATTTTTGTAATTTTATATTTTTCTAAGTGATTTGGTGGGGTCTTAGTATTGCCATAAGTTCGTAGTTCGGATGCGTTAAAATTTTAATTTTGGTAAAAAAAATATAAGAAAAAATTAAAAAATTGACACTTTGATAGCAACATGTGTGTGTTTTCTCTCTCCGTCGCCTAAGCAAGCGTGGAATACAGGATCCATGGGAACTATCATGTAATCTGCTGAAAGAAGCATGCGCTTAGATTCAAAAGATCTAATCATGTAGTCGGGAAAAAAAGATGAAAAAATAAATAAAAATAAAAATAAAAATATATGTATATAAATAATAATAAAAATAGGAGCATCCGAGCCCGACTTTATACTAATATTTGGGAAACATTGTTCACCTTTGTCAACATATGCACCATTCATTACTTTTATATTCATCTTCTGATATATCCTTGTGTTTGAATTTGATTGATTTCGAGCAATGTGAATGTATCCATTTTTGGATGTTCAATGATTATTTGAGTAGAGTTTTGCATTCTTATATGAATTTTAGTACACTGAGTGCAAACTCGTGTAAATCAATTGGACTCATACAAGGTAATGATTCTTATAACTGAAGAATTTAGTACGCCAACTAAATAGCTTGTTTAGTGTCTATCCTCCATCGTTCACAGGTAGCTAGAATTTGGAGTAAAGTTTTTGTGGGTATACCTCTTGTAAACCCTCACAAGAAAAAACTCGTCCGCTAAGGTCACTTAGGGGTTTAAAGGCTTATTACATATGCTAAATGTAGTCGTGATTCATACGAAAGTGAGTTATGAGTTTATTTTATATTAGATTAGTTTTGCTTGAGGACTAGAAAAATATAGGTTTGGGAGTATTTGATATGGACATAATTTATACATATCTACCACTTAATTTATATTTACTAGTGTTTGAATTTGTACTAATAATATATTTTATTGTTTTATTAGGTGGTATACATAAAATCCGAAGTTGACTGTACCCGATGAATATCAGAACATAATGTGGCCTGAGGATTTGAGACTGCAGAGAAGTAAACAAAGATGGAAACATAGCATGTCAAAGTTTGTACGCACTTAGTGTTGGTTGGCGTATGGACTGGGCTTGATCTGGAAAAAGGGAGACAAAGACAGACGCACACCGAGAAAGAAAAGTTTGAGATATTCTAGGAGACGTGCTAAGTGTGGCTCGGTAGAAATTAAGAGAAAGGAGTCTTCTGAGTTTCCCAAGTCTCAGGAAGAAAACAAAAATAAAAGCAGGTGAGACAAAGTATGACAGTGATAGACTGAAGGTACCACTATATAAGAGATAAGGTCAAAGAGAAAATAAAAAAATAGTTGACGTGGATAAAAGGGTCAAGAGTGAATTGATTAGATGGTGAGGCTTGACAAGACCGAGGGAAGAAAAAGTCTTCTGGTTAGAGGCGTATAAAAAGAAAAAGAGGAGAGAAGAGTGAGGAAATTTTCGTATAGGTTTTCTTTTTAGGTTTTAGGGAAGAGATTGATTAGGTAGCTGAGGTTGGTAGAGTGAGACAGGAGAGTACGGAGGTTAGAGGTCTGTTGGGTGATTGGAGGAGAGTAGGTGGTAGGCGGCTAAAGAGTAAGGCGGGGAGAAAGGTGATAGGGTTTTCTTTTAATAAACCTGAAAACTGATTAAAAAGGAGGACTTCTTATTAGTTTCGAAGTATGTGAGTATACAGAGGAGTTCTGGGTTTTGGGGTCTGTTCGTTCTGGAGAGTGGCGGCTGTCAGTGGAGATTTCTTTCTGTTAGGTGAAGAAGAAACAGTGAGTCTGAAGGGAGAGAGAAAGAAGTGAGGGGGTTCTGTTGGGTTTTCAGTGCAGAGAAGGAGCGACGTTCTTGAGGTTGATTAGAGACAGAAAAGGTGGAGACGCACATCTGGGAAGAAAGCGCACAGAGAACGAGGCAAAGAAATTGAAGGGTTCAATCTCCAATAACACAGTGAAATCTTTATATCTTCCTCTTAATTATTTTTACGGGTTTTGGGAAACCCAATGCCATGTCTTGCTAATTAATTTTGTAGCTAGGGTTTATGTTGAAACCACTTAAAAGTTTTAGACCAATTAAATTGAAGTATTTGGTACAGACTATTATAATTTGAATAAGATTAGTTCCATGATTTTTTTTTATTTAATGATTTTTATTGAACAATTGTGATTTCGTTAGATGGTACATGCTTGGCCTAGGTTTTTGATGTTCCATGTTTCTGTTATACAATTGTTATTTTTAAAATCTAAATTAGTTGTTACTTCACCGGTTCTGTACAATACAGTAACCTATGCGCATAATTAATAGGATATCAAATATATTTATTTACTTATTTGATATTTCATGCTTGGGTTAAATCCTTAGATGAGGTATTCTTAGAATAGTCAGGTATTATTTGTGAACCTATAATTAGTTTCGTATAATTTTCTCGCTAAAAAAATTAGATGGTGTATGCTGAGACTTAGAGTTTTTGATGCGCCATGCTTAGGGTGTCCCAGTGACATTTGCGAATCTAGTAAATATAATAGTTGATGTCGATAGAACGAACAATAGATAAATATTATGGAGTTATGTTTCACTTCAGTAATCTAATAGAAATAATGGTGAATACTAAAAACTCTGTTTACCGACTCTCTCTTCTTAGTTGTTTTATTACTTTAGTTTATTTTATTATTTTCTCGTTTATTAGAATTTCTGAAAAATCCACAAATATTATTTCTGATTAGTTTAATTGAGATATTAATTGCAGTATTGTCCCCACTCCATGTGGGTTCGACCCGTACTTTTCATTGTCTTCATTGTAGACACCGTATGATTGCAGTTTATTTATATAGGTTATTCTAAAATCCTATCAATTTGATAAAGAAAGATGGAGAAAGGAAGGACCGCAAAAGGAATGCGATCCACTCAACATATAATCCAATAAGATAACAAAGACCCGTCCCACTTTGCAGAAATTGAGCCACCTAACCATATGAATAATGTCAAGATAAGATCAAACAACTGGAATGATAAGATCTTAGTGGGGGCCTTAAAAAGCTCTATAAATACTAGATTTAAATACATAAGGGGGTCAGATAAAATAGATAAGGAAGAAAAGATTAGACTAGCATTTTTTTTGGTAATATAAGATTTATGTTTTGCTTTACATATTTATTATCTATCATATAATCATTTCAATCTTCGATGAAAGATCAATTGATCATCAATTTCAATTTATTTGAACTTCTTATGTTTTAGTCAATTAATTTGTTTGTGATACTAGATCAGACTTTTAGTAATTACAATTTGAGTTTTGAAAAATTAGTTAACCTAATTTCATTCCAACTGAACTATGCTTTCTTATTATTTCTCGAACTCAAAAAGTCTCAAATCACCATCATCTCAATCATATCGATCAACACAATCATACCACCTGCAATCACCTAAGTTTGGAATGCAGGCTCATCATTACCACTGTGATGATCACAGATCAATCACAACTTGACATTTAAACTTAAATTTCCCTCTCGACTAAACTGCATCTACTCCAATAACTCGAGCTTCATTTCTACATCATCAAACTCTAACAGAGCTCCATCAATTGTCACGATCATTCACGATTCATCATCAACAACTCATCACTGGTTATTGGAAGTTCTTCCCATCAATCAAATCCAAAAGAACCACCTCTGCCAGCATCATTACCCCACAGACTTCAATCTCCTCCTTCGAAACCATCAACCACCATTACAAAATCGAGTTAAAATGGCAACAACCGTTGTTACCATCACCGTGCTTATTAACAGCCACAACAAGCTTCACTTCCATCAAACAACAAACATCCTTCTTCTCTCTATTTTCTCGGCCCAAACTCAGTTCTCATTCTGCTTTATATTATCTGATCGTAACATACTCAAAACCACTTTTTAGCTAACCAAATCCATAATATTACTCGCAGACAGAAAAGACCGGAATAAATCTTAACCTAATTTCGCTGCTCGCATGAATGAAGAAGAAGAAAATACCCCTTAACCAACTACCAGGTTTCTTTAACATTATTTGAATCTGAGAAGTCCCTAGCATAAACGAGGGTGCCTTTAGTAATTATGTGCGTTCTGAAATTTCACAACTTTGACTCGCTTCAAATGTTCATAACTTTCTCATACGAAGTCAGAATGACTTCATTCTTTTGTTGTTGGCTTCGTTTTCTCATCCTCTTCGACATGGTGAGTAGAATCATGGATTTGAGTGAGCTCTACTGGGTCTTTGGAAATTATTTCCTTGTAACACTCTATTTTTATTTCTTTTTAGTGATGTAACCTATAAAAGACATAACATACAAAAGTAATACTAATACAAAGTAATTCACATAAAATTTAGCAAATAAGTATAAGAAAATGATACTCAAAACGTATAAATTATGTACTTATCAAACACCTTATATAAAATGAATTTATTCAGTAAAATATGCTTATAAAATCATGTAACCATAATGATTACTAGTAATACTAGGTCCTTGGTTGACATAAATACTTGAATTTTTCTGGAAAAATAGTTCCTCTAAGAAATTAATGTGCAAATATGGTAAGTGCATAATTTACATATTTTTAGTGTAAAATCCATGTTAATAATTTCTATAATTCTTGCATTTATCTTGTATTACTCTTGTTTTTTTCTATTTGTCTTAGTTACCTTGATTTATCCAAAAAGAAGTTAAAAAGTGCAGAATGAGCAAGGAAGTAAAGCACAACGAGTGGAGATGGATCAAGGACCAAGTTATACTTGTTCAAATTCATAGATATTTACCTCTATCACGAAGATAACAAAAATACGATTCCAAGGAAAAAAATGATGTCATTCCACGGTCGGATGAATAAATTATGGAAAATTATTCGAAGACAAGAAACAAGAATTCTCCAGATTTAAAGTCGTCATGGTCGAGGAATTTGACCATGAAAACTCTTGAGATTTTTCTGGCAGAGATTTTGGTTGTATTTTGGTCCATAAAGTTGTCAGGGTCGTGGAAATAGACCACTACAATTGTTGGGTGTTTCCAGATAGAGAATTTGAGTTGTTTTTTGGTGTTTAGAGTCGTTGGGTCGTGGAAAAGGACCGTGATAACTGTGCAAACCTCTTGGAAAAGTTTTTGGTACATTTTCGACTTCTAAATTGAGAAAATTTGGTCCCAATGGGTATCAAATGCCTAAAAAGAGAGTATACTTTAGGGATAAGTAATGGAGGCTATATAAGAAGACATCTAAGGATCGAATAATACATTTTCTAGATACTTAATCTCATATCACATCTTCTACAATCTATAAACCTAGGGTTTTCCCCTTTAGGAGGAAACTGTTCTTCTTATTCTTCATCTTCTTTGCATATTTTCTTAAGGTTTTAGTAAACCTATGAGTAACTAATTCTTCTTTTGGTTTGGGATATAATTCGAAGTGCTGAACATGTGAATCAATATGGATGGTTAGTTTTAATGTTAATGATCTCTTTTATCGCTTATGTTCTACTATTAATATCGTCATCTATGATTGAAGACTTACTTGTTTAAGTTTCAAATTGAATGATCATGTGTTTATAACTAAAGCTAGACTAGGGTTTGAGATCCGGAGTTTTCGAAGAATTCTAATCACAAGTAGCACACCATAGTTGTCAATACAAGGAAGAGATGTTACCATGCGATTATGTGTAGAAGCTTAACCTAAGTTAAGTACGTGTGGATCTTGCACCAGGTTGCTTCATAAAGACCTAAATTCACGAAGACTAATGCTCTCACTATGTTAAACTTGTGTGGATATTGCGTCAAATTATTTAGTGCATGAGAAGTATTCAAGTAGTAGGTCTTTAGCACTTGATGATGCAAGGAATTTTGCCAGAGTGAGCCCACAATGGGATGCTTTAGAGTTATTGGTTTAAGAAGGATTGAACATTAACTCAAAATCGATTGACGAGCATGTTTGGTGATAGAAGATGAAACCTCTAATCAGTATTTTGCTCCCTTGAACACAACCTTTAGTTACTTTGTTTTTTTTTTTGGTATAATTTAGCTTAAAACTCACAACCCCTTTGGTTACATAAGAAGGTGAAAACAAATAACAATTACACATCTCCTCATGGGAACAATCCTTACTACCGCTATATTACTTGTTACTATTAGTGGAAAATATATAAAGTAATTTGTTACACTTACGACACGCACCAAAATATCTTAAAGACGTTATTCCTTCAAGAACGAGAAAAAGTTTTTATATTCAAAGTTGATATTGAGCTACATTGTTGTATTTGTGATACTTCCCTAGAAGCCACATACCATTTATTCTAGGTCAGCTTGGTTTGGTGTAAACTAACTCCCACTAGGCTTTAAGGCGGAAGTTGGTTTAATATTCTAGATCTGTTGAATCATAGTTCTTCTAATAATGTTCAAAATAATATTTATCTTCTTATGAAAATATATATAGGTGCAACCCTTTTTTCCAGAATATCAAACATAATAGACATGGTACTCTACAAAGAACTAATCATTTGTCTAAGAAATTAATGTTTCCCTCTTTTAGCAAAAAATATTTTTACTAATCCAAGGATACAGTATCAAAGATGGATTCCACCGGTATCTAGTTCTTAGTTTTTTTTAATGTTTCTTATGATATCGACACCAGAATGGCTAGTATTGGACTAATATCTCGTGGTTTTGCAGGTATTTATTGTATAGCAATATGATGGGATATTCATGGAAGGTTGGTACAGAGCAGAGAGCCGAACATGTTGCGTGCCTTTCTATGAAAGAATTACTTATATCGATAGAAGCTTGAAATTAATTTACTTATGTTGCCTTTGAGTCTGATAGTTTACTAGTAGTTAAATTTATAAATCGAACCAATCCATGCATGTGTTCACTAAATGATTAAAGAGATTTTCCTTGGAATTAAAACTCTCTTGTTAGGAAAAGATTTTTGGACCAATAAGCATGTTAACAGGTTAGGTAATAGAGTCGCAAACTATTTAGCCAAAAAAACAGGGTCTGATTTGATTAATTAACCTATGACATCTCTGTCATGGTGAATAGGGACTTAAGAATCATAATTTATTAGTTTTTTTTCCAATAAATAAAAAAAAATTGCATGAAAAACCGTGTACTGTATAGAAACAAAGACTAAACTTTCACAACACAAAAATACTGGTTTCCAGACACATGCGGGGATCATTAATGGATGCATGGTCCTTCCAGAAGGAGGACCTAATAGTCTGAAAGACTAAATGGTAAATATAACCATTTTTTTCTTTCTAATCAAAAGTTCCCCCACAAAACTAATATTTCATGTGGAACGTCTAAATGGAATTACTCCTTTCGGAGAAAATCTTGCTAGGTTTAAAGATGATATTGAGTTGCAAGATTGTTTTTGTGATGCTTTTCTGGAAACCACATACCATATATTTCTTGTATGCCACTATTCTAGGTCAATTTGGCTTGGTGTATATTAATCCCCACCAGGCTTTAGGGCATGCTTCTTGTTTTGTCCAATGGGTTGTTAGCTAGTTTAATCATATATAGTTCTTCTAATTATGTCCAAACAATATTTATCTTCATATGATCACTAGCGGGATGATGTTGAAGTATGGGTACAACCTTATCTTCCAGAATGTGGAACATAATAGACATGCTACTTTTATAAAAAATCGTCATATGTCTAAACAATGTTTCTCTCTTTTAAACAGGAAATAATACATTTAATCCAAGGGTGCAAGATCGTAGATGGATTCCACCTGTAATTAAGTATATAAACATAAGTTTGGATGTTTATTTATGATAAGGAAAGATGAACGACTGGTATTGGACTAATCGCTCGTGATTTTGCAGGTCTAGGTTATGGAGCGATAAGATAACATATTCATGAAGGGTTGATGCACAACAAAAAGCTAAACATGTTGAGTGTTTTTCTATAAGAGCCTGAATTTGTATTTTTTATCTATCTATTATAGGTGTTTCCTCCAGTAAAAAAGTTCTCTCGATTTGAGAATCAAGATTAGAGATATCACAAGAACTACAACTTATGTTCATCCAACATTATAATAAAGAACGTTATAATTAATTGTGTTATATTTCTTATCTAGTTGTACATGATAAAAATAGGATATGGTTAAAGAGGTAAAGATGGTTAGGGTGCGTATGAGTGCGAAAGATTAATTACGAACAAACCTTGCTTAAACCAGTTCAAGGTCTTCTTTAGCCGCAGATGAAAAGATAGGGTTGGTATGGGAAGGAAAGCTGAGAGAGGTGAGATAAGTTCTTAGTTGCAAAAAGTTGCTGACGTAGAAGATCTAAGAGAAAGAGTTGAAAATAACTTATTATGTTCGTATTTTGTCGTGTTTAGAATGACCAAGAGTTGGTATATTTATAGCTTTCCAATACCCTAATCTCTAGTCGGTGAGATAAGGATGAGGAGCAACATAAACACCTCCCCATTAATCTTAAGAGTAACTAAAGATAGATCAAGGATTGCATTTATTCTCCGCAATTGATCCCTTGTGACTGACTATCCTCCCCCTGTGTGAGTAGGTTGATACTCACACGTGTCATAGAACTCCATACCAAAATCCCCCTTTTGTGACATAATCAGCTTTTATGTGAGATGTGTCATATGATGTGGTAGTATTCTCCAAAGTAGTCATAACTTTTGAAGGGAAAATATTTATGTTTGCATGTGGGGGCAAGCCTGAGCCGTGCGGATAACTCAAGGAGGCTTGTCATATCCACATGTGTCTTGAGGAGAGCGCACAAGCATGGATGAGGTCAAGCATGACCTAGTTATAAGCGTAAACAAGATATGGTCGGCTCTGAAGAAAGGCTACGACAATGATGGCTCTGTAGAGAGGCTAAGACCTGATACAGGTTCAACGTTGACCTAGTGTGGCCGTCTGTTGATTAGATATCAGAGGTATGGCCCGCTATGTAGAGAGGCTAGGGCCTGATGTGGCTTGTCTACCATATGAGCAAGATGAACCTTTGTCCAATCATTGGAGCAAGGTGAAAGCTAAGGTTGAGCGCCAACCTTGGATGAGGATGACCATATGGGTGTCTCCTGCCACCTTAGGTAATGAGGCTCAGCTTCCGTTTGGATATGAGCTTCGTCTTATGTTCAGGTTCTTTGTGAAACTTTAGAGGTTGATTCGTACCTATGAAGCTTGAGTGTGTTTTGACTAAGTATTCATACTTGAGCTAGGCTAGCTGGTTTTCAAAATAACCGTTTTACCTCTGGTCGTAAAATAACCGTTTCGCCTTGGTTGAAAAGTCACCATCTACACCATCACTGATGCGACATCCTTTTTTCTTGCATCTTTCGCTAAAATGTCTACAACCTTGTTAAATTTCCTGTAGATGAGGAGCAAGCCCAAACTGCTCGAAGAGTTTCATGGTTTCTCTAATAATTGCTTGATTATGCCATCAGACTGAGTTTTGTTTTCCTTCAACAAAACCCAAGATTCTTTCACAATTTCCTTTTAACAAAAAAAAAAAAAAAACAGTACCCCATCTTTGCATATACAACTGCTTGAAGCATTCCTAAAGCCTTTAATTCTTATGGAGTGGTTGTTTTGTATTCATCGGTGTCACTATAGTACAATGATAAAATCACTGGGTGATGATACCAGTAACCTAAGTTGAAAACTTATCAGCACAAATTCTTTACAGGTTTGTACTTTATTAATGTCGTTTTTAAATCTAATAGTAGTTAAATTTATTAATGAAACCAATCCAAATATTTACCGGACATTCAAGGGATTGCTCTTAGAAATTGAAACTCTCATGTTAGGAAGACTTACCTACCCTATGACATATTTGTCATGGTGAGTTGGGACTTGAGAATCGTAACTGTTTTTTCCAATAATTAAAATTCTTGTTTGCTTAGGGAAAAAAACGTGTAACCTATCTAGAAGCAAAGACTTACCTGCCCACAGCACAAAAATACCGGTTTTGAACGACACGCGGCGATCACTAGTTGGATGGTTCTTCCAGATGGAGGACCTAATAGTCCGATAGATAGAATCGTAAATACCAAATTTCCTTCTTCTCCAGTTTAGTTTTTAGTTTTTTTACAACTCAATTTAACAGGAAAAAAAAAAAGAAGAAGAGAAATTCTCTGTAAATTTTTCAGAGATGGAATCATCAGAAGAATTAGGGATTTCCACAAACGGAAATCATCATCATCGATACTTTCAAATGCGATCAGAACCGTCAATTTCATCATCATCTCTTCATCAAATTCAGTCATCACAACAAAATTGGATATTTGATGAATTACCTAAAGCTACTGTTGTTTCTGTATCTCGTCCTGATGCTGCTGATATTAGCCCTTTTACTCTTTCTTATACTGTCGAATTTCACTATAAACAGGTACTTTTTCCGATTCATTCGTATCGTTCTTAGTTATTGATCCAATTTAAAATTAAAATAATTATCAACGAATTTAGCAATAATTATGTGTATTAATTAGGATTTTATTGACTCAGCTATAATCAATAGAACTGTGAGAAAGGAAAAAAAATGAATTTGAAGAAATCAGTTGATTAGGTTAACTTCATGAAGGATGAAAATGATAATGTTGGTTTTTTTTCTTGTTTTTTCTAGTTTAAATGGCAATTATTGAAGAAAGCAACACAAGTGATCTATTTACATATTGGATTGAAGAAGCGAGCGTTTATACAGGAATTTCAAGATATTATTGAGGACAAACAAGAACAGGTAATTTTGAGTTTCAGTTCTTTTTATTACGAATGTTTCAATTTCAATGTAATCGTAATGTAGTATTATGATAGTTGATGAGTATTTGAAAATTTGTATGAAGGTTAAAGAATTTCTTCAAACACTAGGAATAGGAGAACATACAACCGTTGTACACGATGATGACGAAGGTGATGATGAGGAAGCTGTTAATGTACATCATGATGAAAGTGCAAAAAACAGGTGGATGTCAATGTGTGGAGTTAGTTTGGTTTATTATAGTAGGTGTGTAGTAGTTCTTATAATCCTAAAGGCTGGTTTAATGCAGAGATGTACCATCGATTGCTGCGTTACCGATTATTCGACCCGCATTAGGAAGACAACAGTCTATTTCGGATAATGCAAAGGTTGCAATGCAAGGGTATTTGAATCATTTTCTTGGGAACTTGGACATTGCCAATTCTCCAGAGGTATGTGCATGAAGCTCTCTCTCTCTCTCTCTCTCTCTCGGTTATGTACCTTGAATGTTAATCACAGTGGTTAGTCTGGCCCTGTAGGTTTGCAGGTTTTTGGAGGTTTCAAAGTTATCATTTGCTCCAGAATATGGGCCAAAGCTGAAAGAAGACTATGTCATGGTCAAGCATCTCCCCAAAATTCTAAGGGATGATGATGATAAAAAATGTTGTTCATGCTGTTTGTTTAACTGCTGGAACGACAATTGGCAAAAGGTAATAGTCTCTCCTGTGAAATTAAGGTGTATTTTCTCTTGTGTGCATAATGATAGACAGCCTAATGTTCATGTTCTTCGCGACATATTTAATAATAACAATCTGGGTTTGGGATTAGAAAGGCTATTATATTGCATTGAAAAGGGAACATCTGGGCGCCGTGCAGTAGCTGATGTGTATATTCACAAATAATTGTCCACTTGTTGACTCGAGAATAGAATTTAATGGCAACGCAAAATTGTAGAAACGCACATTGCGGAAACTGCATTTGACAAAAACCAGTAAGCCTTAAAAATTAACATCACAAGACACCCCCTACTCAATCAGGAACTCTTCTTAGTGACCTAAGTTGATACATACTTTAACTGTCATGCTTATTCTACTGCTATAGAGTTTATTGGATATGCAGATTCCTTACAAATGTTTTTATAGAGTTTCATCACTTAAAGATGTGGTACTGATTTATCAGTTTGTCAAATGTTAACACTATCCTAAAATATGGTATGTGTCACTTGCTTTGCTTGTAGCTATGGGCTGTACTGAAACCTGGCTTCCTGGCTTTGCTGGGGGATCCTTTTGATACAAAACCCTTGGATATAATTGTTTTCGATGTACTGCCAGCCTCAGATGGTAATGGAGAAGGTCGAGTATCTTTAGCCAAAGAGATAAAGGATCGCAATCCATTACGTCATGCATTTGAGGTAAGATGCTTATTACTTTTTGGAAAATTAAGGTCGTTGTTACTTCCTTTTGTGTCAGTTTGAGAAATGCATTTCATTTGTTTCCTTGACGTTGATGTAAGATAGCAACTGCTTCATGTTCCTTATGTAATTTGTATACTGTACCAACTATTACTAATTTGTAGTTTTATAAGGGACACGGATACACTACGACTTCAGGATGGGAGTAACTCTTTATCTGACTTTTTGGCAATTAGCATTGTGAAGATACTGTATTAAAGTAATGTTGCTTGGACGAATCATTATTATTATGACTTATTTTGACTTCGGTACCCAGAAAAGTTACCGGTTTAGTCATCATGTTTGATGTTTCTGGCTTAGACTTCTATACCTAAAACAACAGTTGACCTTTGTTTGATCGTGTTGGATTCCAAAGTTGAGATATCCAGAAGTTTATAGGTTGACCTTTGTTTGACTTCGGTACCCAGAAAAGTTACCGGTTTAGTCATCATGTTTGGGATGTTTCCAGCTTAGACTTCCATACCTAAAACAACAGTTGACCTTTGTTTGATCGTGTTGGATTCCAAAGTCAAGGTATCCAGAATTTTATAGGTTGGATAGTATGTAAGAACATGAATTTTTATAGTTACTGAAGATATATTACTTTGAAAAAGATAGACATGCAGCGGATTGATTAACACTTCAAAATCTCATTAAACAGGTATCTTGCGGTAGTCGGAGCATAAAGTTAAGAGCTAAAAGCGATGGTAAAGTTAGAGATTGGGTTGCATCAATTAATGATGCCGGGTTAAGGCCTCCTGAAGGTTGGTGCCATCCTCATCGTTTTGGTTCTTTTGCTCCGCCAAGGGGCTTGATTGAAGATGGAAGTCAGGCTCAATGGTTTGTTGACGGACAAGCAGCATTTCATGCAATTGCATCAGCCATTGGGGAAGCAAAGTCAGAGGTTAGCAATCTGCCGTAATGCAGATTTCTCTTCTTGAAATTGATTAAAATAAATTCTGAAGGGATTGAGATTTCTATGTAGGTATTCATTACAGGCTGGTGGCTGTGCCCAGAACTGTATTTAAGACGTCCTTTTAGTACACAAGAGTCCTCTAGGCTTGATGCGATAATTGAAGCAAAAGCCAAAGAAGGAGTTCAGGTACTTTTCCCCTCATACCTAGAAATCCTTTTATTGTTGAGGTTTCAAGTGGATATTGCGCATTATATCTTCTTGTAATCATTTTTCATGGACCACCTGTATGATATCCTACCCTTGGTGCATCTTAGAAGTTAATTTATATGAAATTGCACATTTATGTTTATGGACTTTCCACTACTTCATATTTCATTGTTACAGCTGGACTTGGTAGCAACTATAACTGGTATATTCACAGTTGGCCTATAAATTGCTTGTCCATCTACATCGTACTTTTATCGATACGATACCTTTTTAATATGTCTTAATTAAGTATGCATTTTTTGCTGATGTCAGTGTAGTAAAGTGGTAAAGTCACTGGTTGATGATACCAATGACCTGAGTTCGAAACTCGTTTAGCACCAAAATTCTTTATTGATTAAAAAAAATAATAATTAAATATGCATTATTAAGGAAGCGAAATATACTGCCATTCAACTACTAACCACTCACGATTTTACAAGTCGTGTCGTGTAATGATGTAATACAAATATATCATCTTGCTTTTGCTTCACTTAATTAGAAAAGAGATAAATACCTATATTTCTGGCCAAGTTCTCTTATGTATGAGCATTGACAAGTCGTGTCATGTAATGATGTAATACAAATATATCATCTTTTGCTTCACTTAATTAGAAAACAGATAATTGCCTATATTTCTGGCCAAGCTCTCTTATATATGAGCATTGACGTTTCGTTTTCGGTATCTTAAACTCTACAAAATCTATTGCAAGATAAAATGATTTCATAATCATGTGCGAATATGTGGTAGTTCTATACTTCTATATATTGTCATGGGAGTGGATATCCTCCAGATTTGATCAACTGGGTGAATTTGTGCAGATTTATGTTCTTATGTACAAGGAAGTTGCTCTTGCTTTGAAAATAAACAGCGTCTACAGCAAGCGAAAGCTTCTTAACATTCATGAGAATGTAAGGGTATTGCGTTATCCCGATCATTTCTCATCTGGAGTTTATTTATGGTACGATATTCACTTGAGAAATCTGCTTAAAATTTTCATCGAGGTTGAGTTAGATTACAATGGTTACCTCAGTTGATGATAAGTTATTGACTGCACACAGGTCCCATCACGAAAAACTTGTTATCGTTGATTATCGAATTTGCTTCATTGGAGGTCTAGATCTTTGTTTTGGTCGCTACGACACAGGTGAACATAAATTAGGCGATTGTCCTCCTGACATATGGCCTGGAAAGGACTATTATAACCCCAGGTTTGTTTTCATCCGTTTCCTGATAAACTTCCTAGTTTAGAGCTGAGGTTTCATGTATACTTGTACTCTAAAAAGGGAGAATGAAGTGAGATTTACATGACAATTAGAATCGATTATAATTTGGTATAGCCAATGGTTGTGTTGCGGTATCATAAATATTTAACTGGCAAACCCAGATAATGAATAGAGACGTCATTGGATTGAGTGCATTGGTATAATAACCATTGATGAATTTATGGAGGGTAATAACGTGTAACTGCACACTATCAGAAGTATGGACATCGGTCATCTTAGCATTTCAGTTCGTTTCAAAATTAAACATTATAAGATGGTGTTTTTTTTATCAATTAACATTTTGTTGTTAGGGAATCTGAACCAAATACGTGGGAAGATACTATGAAAGATGAATTAGACCGTTCCAAATATCCTCGCATGCCATGGCATGATGTCCATTGTGCTCTCTGGGGACCACCTTGTCGTGATGTAGCAAGGCATTTTGTGCAGCGCTGGAACTATGCAAAGGTATGTTTTTTGTTTTAATTTCTTTTTCTCTCTAGGATTTTTTCCTCTTCCACAAAGCTTACTTGGTAACATTTGATATTGTTCGCACTCATCTAGAGGAACAAAGCTCTTAATGAGCAAGCCATTCCACTGCTCATGCCTCAGCAGCATATGGTTATCCCTCATTACATGGCAAGGAGCGAAGAAATAGAGGCAGAAATTAAGGAAGTGGGAGGCGGTCACATGGGCATCAATAGACAGGATTCCTTTTCCAGATCATCATCACCCGACATCCCACTGCTTTTACCACAGGAAGCTGATGGATTAGATGATGTAAATGGAAACTCACAATTATGCGGCTTGGACGCAAATCAAAATGATTCGAGCAATGTTAGTCGAAATCTTCCATTTTCCTTCAGGAAGTCAAGAGTTCAACCTGTAGTTCCAGATTATCAAATGAAAGAATTCATTGATAACCTTGATTCGTTGAATTCTCAGAGGAAAACTTCTCCTGCCATGGTGAGACAGACGGATGGGAACGGCTTAGATAATGAGTGGTGGGAAACACAAGAGAGGGGCGCTCAAGTTGTTTCTGATGATGAAGCTGGCCAAGTTGGTCCCCGTAGCTCGTGCCGCTGTCAGGTAAGCAGTAAGTTGTATATTATGAACTCATAATACTATTTACGTCGTCGTGCCATCTATTGTGTAATCTTTTGATCTCGTTGCTTTTAGCTCTTTGTAGTTGTTTTTTAGTGATAATATATTAATATTTGCCGGTACTGCACTGTCTGCAACAAGCTTGTGCGTATTCTTATGCAAACATTAACTGGTGGATGATGGATGGGTGGGTGGGTGTGGGGTGGGGTGGTGGCTGTGGTGGTGCACGTAAAGAATCATTGTAGTTCCGAAGTTACTTTTAATATTTGTATACTAATATGCATGATATTTTTCGCTGAGCTTTACCTTTTTTTTCAATGGTTTCTGTGAAATTAGTACAAGAATGCATATAACTTTTCTGGAATATAGTGATCATATTATAACTTTCTACTGTGACTAACATCATGCAGATTATTAGAAGTGTTGGTCAATGGTCTGCTGGGACAAGCCAAACTGAAGAGAGCATTCACAATGCGTACTGCTCTCTCATTGAAAATGCAGAACACTTCGTTTACATAGAGGTAGTACTATAGAGAAAATGTTTATATTTTGCTTTATATGAAATCCAATGCATTTGTGTAACCACGGAAGCTTCACTTGTGAATCGTATGTACTTTATTTTAGAGAAGATAGCTTACGGTAGGGCGCGACATAGTAAAGAAATGCATGTTTGCTTGATTTGATTTTGCTTAAGAGGCGTCTTATGAAACTCGCTAGATATCATATTTGGGAGGCACATTGAATTCTACTAAGAATCTTTCTTAATTAGTTTTTTATATTCACTTTTCCTTGTTCCCAGAATCAATTCTTTATATCAGGTCTGTCGGGAGATGAAATGATACGGAATCGTGTCTTAGAAGCATTGTACAGGCGTATCATACGAGCCCACAGAGAAGAAAAGCCTTTTAGGGTTATTGTTGTCATACCACTCTTACCTGGCTTCCAGGTACTAATTGTTCCATCAAGTTGTCTGTATTATCATGGTAGGAATTTGTTTTCTAATTTACTTCCCGGGTTCAATGTGCAGGGGGGTCTCGATGATACTGGTGCGGCTTCTGTGAGAGCTATAATGCACTGGCAATATCGAACTATTTCCAGAGGACGAAACTCTATCTTGCATAATCTGTATGATATGATTGGCCCAAGAGCAAATGATTACATTTCCTTCTACGGTCTTAGAGCTTACGGTAGACTTTCTGATGGTGGTTCACTGGCTACCAATCAGGTCAGTTTCGTTGCATTGGATGTTCAACTTATATTATGCTTTTGTTCTTTTACATAATTTTTTTGTTCAAGTCTTGTGCATATTCTTTCAAGCAGATTTATGTGCACAGTAAGGTGATGATAGTTGATGATCGTGTGGCCTTAATTGGATCAGCTAATATTAATGATAGAAGTTTGCTTGGAGAAAGAGACTCTGAGGTATCATTTCATGCTCTATTGCTTATTATGTCTCATTTTCTTGTGATTTCATTGAATTATGTTACTTGTCAAGATTCGATATCTTTTTCTCTCCAAACAACTTTCTTCCTCTTTCCATCTGAAAATGAACGTTCTATTTCAGATTGATGTGCTAATTGAAGATAAGGAATTTGTTGACTCATTTATGAATGGAATGCCTTGGAAGGCTGGCAAGTTCGCTTTTAGTCTTCGTCTATCCTTATGGGCCGAACACCTTGGTCTTCGCGCCGGAGAGGTTTGTAAACTTGAAAGTTGAACCTATTTGTTATTATTTCCATGATCCATTTGTATGGCAAATGTGTACAAACTAAAATGTTCATATGTACGGCCTACTTTTTCTTTATGAATATCTGTTTATTAATCTATTATACTAGTGCCACTAGATTGTAGGACAATGAGCAAGATACTTGCCAGAAGATTTTTAGAAGATCATGCATGAATTTGACGGTGTGCATGTTCATTACTGTTTTAGATGATTCAAATCAGTGACCCCGTGATCGACACAACATACAAAGATATATGGATGGCAACTGCTAAGGTATGTTGAAAAATATGGATCAGTGACATGTTAAATTAGTTTCTCCGGTGACTGTGAAAGTCTGACCCTTCTTTTTTGAAAATGACTTAAAGGTTTGCTATCAATAGCTTTTTAGATAGTGCAAGTTTTCTCATCATAAGTGGAATTTCTTATAAATCTTGAAATGATCCAAAAAGTCATTATTACACGAGATTATTTGGAATTTAGTCTTGTAATGGTCCAAGTTGCTAAACTTTTTAATCTTTTTCCAGACTAATACCACGATATACCAAGATGTTTTTGCTTGCATTCCCAATGATCTTATACACACCAGGTATGATTTAGTTCTGATATGAAGTTTATCCATCTCTTTTTAATTTTGAAGGCATGGGTTGTCTATTTTGATGTCCTGTCAACTACTTCCTGACATTATTCATCACTTGCAGAGCGGCAATTAGACAGAGTATGGGCTACTGGAAGGAGAAACTAGGACATACGACAATAGATTTAGGAATAGCTCCAGGGAAGCTAGAATCATATCAAAATGGAGATGTTAAAGCAACAGATCCAATGGAGAGACTAGGGACAATAAGAGGTCATCTTGTTTCATTTCCTTTAGAATTTATGTGTCAAGAAGATTTAAGACCAGTATTCAATGAGAGTGAATATTATGCATCAACTCATGTCTTCCATTAAAAAGAAGAAAATATTGATATTTCCACTCCACTCCACTTATACACCCTGTTAAATCAACAAAAATATACTATATTGTATGTAATATGTTTAAACCATCTCAAGCGGGGTTGGCACCTGCATATATATATATTTTTTTTGTACTATAATTCAGAACAATAAAAAGTAAATAGAGGAATAGCCATCGATT
>JAJJMC010025361.1:7311161-7338133 GCA_023531435.1 Papaver californicum | reverse complement strand
AAACCCAACCGTAAGTTTCTCTGAACAACAAAAAATCAATCTTTCAAATCGTGATTTCATCAAATTAGTTAGTGTAATTTAGTTTTATCCGGATTGTCATCACTACTACTTTCTACACATTTATTACTATTCTTCATCACGAAATTGGGAGTTTAATCGGCGATAAAATTTTGATTCGATTGAGAAATTTGATTAAAATGGAGAAGGAGAAGATATGGAGGAGATGAAAATTTTTTAATTAAAGGATAAATTTGTCTTTTTTTATTAGGTAAAGGGTAAAATGGACATTTAACTTTACCCCTAGGACATCCCTTATCGTAGAATTGGATCACTTCGGCTCAACTGGGAGCCCCTCTATTGATATGGGAGCCCCTATATCAGCCTTCATTATTTATATAACCGGTGTTATTCTTATTCCCCTCTTCCTTAAATGACACTCATTGACATTAGAGATGGTGGTATTTGCAAACCCTAATTTTATACTGTAATTTTCACAACTTTTTTGAGTTTCCTCAGGTGGGACACACCACACGTACTTGTTACATTAGTACTCACAAGGTACAACAACGGTGGACCCAAAAATTGAGATAAGAGGAAGCAACTAAGTAATATTATTAGAGCGGATATAGTATATTAATCAATTTACCAAAGTATACATTCACAGTGGGATAGAAAATTCAGAAAATGAGTTTGTACATTGATATTTTAGAGGGTTTGTATGTTGCGTTTTTAGTAGAATTGATCGAACCAACTTGAGCTAAGCGGCTCAAGTTGGGCCGAGAGAAAAAAAAAAGTTGGTTAAGTTAGTTACTTTAATTTATTTTATAATATTGTAGATGGTGGATTTTTGACAAGGATAAAATAGTAAAATTATCTCTAAAGACGAATCTGGGAAAATATAAAGCTTTAAAATCCTGCAAAGAGTTTTAGGCAGACACTTATCTTTGTCTTCCCTCTATATGTATGGAAAACTACATACGATCAAAATTACTAAATGAATCAAATCATCAGAATGACACTGGTGCTTACTATGCCATTCCCAGACATTCTATAATTCTACAAGTGAATTAATGACATAAAGGTTCATTATCTAACATCCACGACGCAAGCAAATGGTCCAGAGGCCCAAAAGACGTTTTTACACCAAGCTCGTCAGGTGCAATTCTGCACTGCCATGTACAAAGTCATGATATGGGAGTAATCGGTAATGATTCAATGCATGAGTTATATACCAAACTCTTCATATCGATTTCCTCTAAAAAATCACATCAAGCGGACAAACGGTCTAAGAGATATGATAAAAACATTCAACTAAGTCGCAGCTGAAAAATTCCTAAATTTTTCTAGACTTTTGTATGTTTCGTCTTTTTGAGGCCCTTAATGAACTCAAAACTCTAATCCTTCACGCTTGGAGGTAGCTGGTGTTCTGGGAATCAAAAAACTTTTGGTATATCATCGAAAAAGGACTTTGTATGAAGATTTTACAGCGTTTTCAGTGAAAACCTTAATTCTGAATTTTCTAACAACAAAATTTCACAAGAAATATCTTGTCCAAGTCCAAGGGGCTGATGTTCCCTTACCTTGTCCATCTTAGGTGAGACAAAAATTTTCCTGCTTAGGATACAAAGCTTGTCCTACTTAGGCTTCGAAACATGTGTGTCTTGTTTTCACAACCAAATACACTTTCAAACCCTAATTGGGAAAAGGGAAGCGTTTTTACCTTTCCTTCCCTAACTTGTGCGATCTAGCTAAAAGCTAAGCTTGTGCGTTTTGCTCCTACGGAAAAACTCGTGTGTCTTCACTCAAAGACCAAACTCACATATCCTACGTCTTTTCAAACTTGACGTTTTACTCTTTCATACTCAACATGAAAGCCTTAGTACAAAGAATAAAAGCGTGGACGTCTAAACTCTTGGTCAAAATTTGGCATTTTACTCTTTCGTCCTCAACGTGTAAGCCTTAGCACAAAGAGTAAAAACGTGAATGCCTTAGCTCTTGTTCAAATTAGGTGTTTTGACTCTTTTACTCTCAACTTGCGCTTCTTAGGTAAAAGAAGCAAGCTTCTGCGTCTTTGCTCCAAAAGCAAAACTCAAGCATCAACACCTCTCTTGTTTGAAGAAAACGTTCTGACTCTTTTACTCTCAACTTTTGATCCTTAGGTGAAAGAAGCAAGCTTATGCGTCTTTGGTCCAAAAGCAAAACTCAAGCGTCAACACCTCTCTTGTTTGAAAAAAAAACATTTTGACCATTTTACCCTAAACTTGTGCTTCTTAGGTAAAAGATGAGAGCTTGTGCGACTTTTCTCCAGAAGCAAACTCGTGCGCCAATGCCTCCCTTGCCTGAAAATATGTTTTACTCTTTCGCCCTTAACATGTAAGCCTTAGTACAAAGAGTAAAACCCCTTATGTCTTGCCTCTTTAACAAAACTAAGACGTGTTTTATTCTCTTACCCTGAACTTGTGCTTCTTAGGCCAAAGAAGCAAACTCGTGCGTCTTAACTCATAGGCAAGCTCGTGTGTTTTTGTTTCAATATGCAGAACTCATGTTAGCACACTCCTTTCAACTAGAGAGGCTTAGTTAATCATTTCAACTAGGGAGCCTTAACATCAGCTTCTAATACTTTCTTATTAGGGTTTGTTGCACACACACAAATTTCAAAACCCTAATTTATTTATCAAAGGCCATTCTAGGTCTCAGTTTTATGTGTGGACTCTCACACATATATTTCGTATGTTGCCTTACGTACATTTTTTCTCATGCTCAGCAGCATACACTTATTTTTACAAAATAAGCATGTCAATGAAAAATTGACTAAGTTGAACATAGTGCTCTTTATACACAAATAAATACATATTTATTTTGTCTTTAGTCTGCTAGACTCATCAGGCTAGTCAAGCAAGACAGGTCCTTAGTCAAAATACTAAGTAAGTCTCACTCGACTTAATATTATTAGTAGTACTCAATAATATAAAATTTATACGAGACATCAAATGTCATAAAATGGGGGGATATTTACTAGGCTCTTGGTCTGGTGGTCTATGGAATGTGGTGAAGCAACTGCACCCACTACAGAGAAAAATTCTGGAAAGTTTGAACAACAGTTGAGTAGAGAGGAGTGATGGGTTGAGAAACCGTCCGTTCAATCTTAATCGAAGTGGGGAGAAATTATCAACACCTTCTCCACTTCACCACTACTCAATCATCGACACTTTCTTCCAGATAAAAGGTCAAGTGGTTACGATAGTTATGATATAAATAGTTCCCAATCTATTGAACAAGACGGAAACAACAAGTCTGAATTAAACAACAATTCCAAGTTTAAGTCTAACACAAAAAAATTCCAAGTCGAACAACTCGATCATTCAACCTTCTCACAAAGAGAATTGTTCATAGTTATTCACACCAATTACATCCCACATGGTCTAATACTCTGACCTCAACCTTCTCTCGCTTCCCTCCCTAAGACCAACCCTTCTCATTTTCCTTTGTGACTGAAGCAAGACTGGAACGACCATTGCTTGGTTTAGGCCAGGATTGTACAGATTGATCTCTTGAATCTAAACACAGTACTTTAACAGTACAAATGTTTAAGGATTGACGAATTATCACTTGCTCACCCCACTTTTCCTAAATTACTATTTAATTCGATTTTCCCAACAACCAAATATATATATACTGATTTTAAAATAGAAACAGTCCCACTTAACAAAAAAATTACTTGTTTATATAAAAAATGAACCCGACTAATTAAAAGAAATATTTGTTTATTTAAAAACTGGGTCCACTGGTTAAATTTGCCAATTTTACCACTATTGAGAATTGAGTTTATCTATCCACGTGGACTGGCAAACTAACAAATATACCAACTTCCAGTGGAGATACTCTTATGCTCTATGAGTGGATTCAAATCACTAATAGGGGTTTTAGAAAAAAATTTAATAGGTGAACACAACTGACCCAACTTGCGTTACTTGGTTCCTCCCCTGACCTGAATTTCATATCTAAGAGGGTTTTGGATAAGGCTGTCAATGAGTTCGGGTCCTTCTGGGCACCACTGGACTCGGACACGAACCCTAATAATAAAATTTGGGTCTGGTTCCTAAATTTGTGGACCCGGAACCGGACCCGTTAAAAAACCTGGGTACCCGTCAGTTTTGGGTATTAAGAAAACTATGAAAAACAATCATAAAAACTTAATATCTTTCTCTTTTTGACTTGAATCCAAATTATTTTTATAAAAAAATATTTTTATTTCTTTATTAATGTTCTGAATAAAGATTAAATATATAAAAAAATAAAAATAAAAAAAAAGTCAAAGCTAAAACTAGCAAAAGACTTAGAATTTTGCTAAAATAATGAATTAAAGAACGAATAACTGGGTACCCAATGCCTGCGGATATCCGACGGGTATTACCCGTTAGGCCAAAAAAATTAAAGGATTCAAACGGGTAATATCCGTCGGATCCTAAGTTACTAACGGGTTCAATTGTAAGACCCGAAACCGGACCCAAAACCGGTTTCGGGTAATAAATATCCATTGACAACCCTAGTTTTGTAACTCATTTTTGATCCATAATATTTCCTCAATCCAAACATTTCATAAAAACAAACTTTAAATTGAAATACTATAAAATTTGCTCTAAGAGGTTGTGAACATCTTCAAAATTTCAGTTGTCTTTTAAATGTACACAACCTCTTCAATATTTCAGTTGTCTTTTAAGTGGTAGCGTGCTCACTATCCATATACTTTTAATCTTTGAAGTGGATAACTCATTGAACAGAATGCCATGATCTGAGAATCATATACTCCTTCCATACTAAGGATGCATATCGGTCGGTCGGGATGATTTTTTACTAAAATTGTGCACCGAGCCGACCATGGGTTGGTTTCTAAAATCAAAACCGTGCACCGAGCCGACTGATTTCGATTCGGTTTTAAACCGATCCGAGTTGACTCGTTGGGAGACGGTTTTTCCATCGGTTTTAACCGAGTCTCACTAAAAACTGAAAATACTAATGTAATTACTTATCAGCAAAATAACCCTTACTTTCAATTAGATAGATCTGTACATTACAAAAACATTTTAAAGATTACATACATAGATCTGTGGGTTACAAACCCATTTTAGAGATTCATATTAGCAAGAACCTTCGATTACACTCAAATTTATATTAATATCAATTACATTCACACCACCACCATTCTTCCTGTTTTCTTCATTTTTTCTAAATGTAATTTGTATAATACAATAACCCACCAGCTGCATAGTTTCTGTACTTGTTGGTTATCACTTATCACATCCAATGAAAACCAAATTCCTATATCAAAAATAAAACTAAATCAAAATCTAACATAAACCCATAAAAGATATAAATAAGTAAAATCAGAAAAATATATACTTTATGATTAAAAAAACAATTACCATGAAACCAGTATGATAAAAAAAACTAAATTAGAAAAATCTAGGGTTTTAATTTGGGTTAATTAGACTTTGGTACCTGGGTTTCATCCAGATTTAGTGTTCTTATTTATATTTGCCCAACGTTATGCTTTAGTACCTGGAATCACTGTTCACCCTGGATGGCAAAGTTAAAGTACTGACTTCCATTTAAATTTATTTTTAAAAAAAAAAAAATTAATACTTAACGTCGTTAACGGCGCCGTTAACACGTGAGTTTTTAAAACCTCACATGCCTTCTTATGCATCCTAAGGCTATGATTCTTCAGATCCAACGGTCGGATTTGAAGACATTAATTCACACAGGCTTACACATATGAAATTGGTTCATCATACATTCAACCAACCATTAATCAAACACAATAACACACGAACCCATTAATTCATTCATAGTCATTACCAATTCTTCCCTTGAACTTTTTCTTAATTATTCTCCGACCACCGGCGAACCCTTGGAATCATTTCACTAACCCATTTATATGTTTCAAACTTAAAAACTAAAAGAAATTCAATGGCAAGCAAAATCAATTTCTTGCTTCCTTTCCAAACCCATCACAGATCGATTAACCAGAATCCTTGCTTTCTTGTTGTTCGAACCACCAGGAGCATCAACTCCAACTGACTTACGATTTTTGTTCTAAAGTCTGCCTATATATTCAGCTCCACCAGGATCATCAACTCCAACTGACTTACAATATCTTCGTTGTTGCTTGAGCTCAACCAATTCTCTCAATCCTAGTAAAACTCAGAAACAACCAAAAAGCCTCAAACATTCATCACGTAATAACTGGGAAACAACCACTACTCCCTTGGTTATTTTCTCGGTAGATTTTCTTCTCTCTGATTCTTTTTCGAATTCAAGATAAACCAAACCCAGCTTTAATCCTTCTTTGTTCTTCACTGTCACAGTAAAACCCATCATCTCAAGTTCTGAATTTCATCATCAACCACAGCCACCATCTCGACCATCATCAACTCATCTTCTTTACCCTGGTAGAAGCAAACCTTTCTTCTCACAAAATCAGAACCAATCTCGAACATAATCCACGTAGGCAGCTTCTGTAAGAGATCATCTGTAAGAGCTAGTGCCTTTAATCATAAGGTGGAATAACAAATAGAATCTAAGTTGTAAGCCATCCAAAAACCATGACAGCATAAAACAAAGCAAAAAAACCTATTCTCAATAACAAAGTATTACCGTCGCCAAATTGGGCATACCCATTCATCAACCTGCAGCTCGTAGTTGATGAATTTCTAAATTCAAAACTTCAAAACCCTAATCATCGATTTGAACAATTCTTCAACTTTATATTCTAATTCATGTCAAACCATCTCTAATTCCCTTCCTAAAATATCAATTTCATCTTTAAAATCTTCTCTGAAAATCTCACGAAAACCTTAATTCTATGATTCACCTCAAATCATGTTCTTCTTTGTAATTGATTCTTCTTATTAGCATAATAATCTTATTTTTCACCTCTTAAAATCCATCTTTAATCATTCAATTTTATCAGCAACATCAAATCACATAAAACCTAACTTATTTTCTCCTTAATTTAACATTTTTTCACATTTTTTTGTTTAATCAACATGAACACCACCACTAGCAACACTAACTTATTCATTCCCTTCATCTCTCAATCTCGAATCCCCCATTTCTGTCTCTCAATTTTGCAGATAGATGAAGAGCAGGAGAAGAAGGAGGAGAAGAAGAAGGAAGAGAGGAAGAAGGAGGAGAAGAAGAAGAAGAAAGAGAGATACTTGGTTTTGGGAGGGTTATAAAAGTTAGGTAGATCTTAACCGTTCATCTTTGAGATGGAACAAGATCTAATATAAACCGTAGATCTTAACCGTTAGGGACTTGGTTTGTCATTGTTAGCAAAGTTTATTTTGTTTAGTAATTCAAATTTAATTGACTGGAAAAAATGACACATCATCAGTTCAGGGGTCTTAACGGGTGAATAGAGATTCAAGGTACTAAAGTCTAACGTTGGACAAATGTAAGTAAGAACACTAAATATGGAAAAAAAACCAGGTACCAAAGTCTAATTAACCATTTTAATTTTGTAAATTGGTATGAACAAAATAAAAATTGGAGAAGTAAAGGAACTAAAATGATAGATCATACTGATTCATGCTGATTAGAGAACAAAACTTCTTTGATTTGAGAGAAATCCTTCAAAGACTTCACATAAATCAATTATCCAGGCTTGGAATATGTAAATGTAGTGATTTTGAAGAAGAAGAAGAAGAAGAAGAAGAAGAAGAAGAAGGTGGTTGCTGCTCATAGTGATAGAGGTGGGGGTTGTGCTATTCGTGATTGTGAAAAAGAAGAAGAAGATGCTCTTATCTCTCTAATGAATTTAGATTATAGGGTTAATAGATAAGTAAGTTATTTATATATGCTACAATGGATGGCTAGATTAATATGATAGAATGTACAACTAGATATGACTTGTACCAATGTAATCAGATGAACCGGTTAATTCGGTCTGTTCGCCGACCTTTATATATAAACCGTAGGCCGAACCGTAGGATCAACGGTTATGATTGAATGAACCGTGGACCGAGCCGCCCATCAACGATCGATTTGAATAAACCGCTGGTTCGATCAGTTTCAATCGGTCTGGCCGGTTTGAGACAGTTGATGTGTAGCCCTACTCAGTACTGTATATATAGACAAAATTTGTCAATTCTCTTAGAATAAGAAATAAAAACTAGGAATTCATAAATATTCACCATTTTTCTTGTTTACCTTTTATCTCATTTCCAAGACAAGAAACATTAACCTATTTGTGATAATACCAATGCATAATAAATAAGGATATACATGGAAAAAGTCATATTAGAATTGGATTTCCGTCTATCTAATGGGACAATCAAAATTCAAAACTCCGCATTTATATAGGGTACAGAGGAGTATTGTGATACCACGTCAGTAATAACTAGCAAGCAATTAATTATCTAGCACTTCTGCATGTAATTAATTAGTATAATCAATTAAAACAAACACTTTGGCTGCTAAATAATATATAGTGAAAAAACCATTACCTTTTTTTTTGTCTTTGTGGATAACCAGAAATGAACTAATTTACCATAAATATCATTCAAACCCAGAAGATGTTCTACAGATGGCACTCAAATTTAGCAGGAATTCACTTGGGAGAAAGAGATCATGCCTCATATGAGTTCCCGTGCAAACCACCACTATTAAACACATCAAACATCATAAGAACGACAACAACCATATTATTAGGTTGAGTCAACCCTAACCTAGGCTGGATTAAGATCAATACAAATTGAACAGCTAGGGGACACCCAGGAATTGCAGGTGCGGGATTCGGCAGCAAGAACTGTAGTAGAAATAGCGCAACCTTTAAGCATAACCACTACCCTAAGAGCAGAGACATGGCCCATACTAATGGCCTCCAGAACAACGTCAGACATAAATTGGCAAAAAGTGCAATTCGAAACAAACTTAGAAAACCTCATTCTCTTTATAAATTCTAAAGCCGAACCACCTTGGTATATATCTGAAATGATTATCGAAATGAAACAAAGAATGCGCCAAATTCCTCAATACGCTATTCAGCACAACCAGAGGGAGGGAAATCAGGTAGCAGATGGTCTGGCAAATTATGCAGCGAATATCAGTTAGATAGAAAAAATTTCAACAACAATTTAGGATCATACGACCCAAGTCTTTCTTAATTAAATTATTTTAAATGACTTTATGGATATAAGGTATCCTCGTGTAATCATACTCTACTTGATTAAATAAGTTTCATGCTTTAAAAATAAAATATAAAAGAAATCTAGGGCCACAAATTTTGGAGGGCTATAAATTCATAATTTAACATGTACATGACCTAAAAAAAAGAAAAAAAAAAAATGGCTTTGTACAAACTAAGAATGTTTAAAAGGGACAAAAATAAAATTACAAGGAGCCACAAACTAAATTTAGCTAAATTTTACTAATTTAAGTACACAAAACGTTTTTTTTATTTTCATTTTACTAACCAAAATAGTTATATAGAAATCCTCTGTGGATTAACAAAGTGTCTTAATTAAATTTTTCTCCCCCCTCTCTTCCCTTTTTCGGAAGAAAAAAAAAACCTAAACTTTTTTAGTTTTTTTGCTTAGATCTAGTTTATTTAGAGCGTCCACAATGGCGCGACTAAAAGTCGGACCAAAGATCAAATCTGCTCTTTATTCCGAATTTACCAGGCGTAGTGGCGCAACTAAATTTAGGTTTTACTCCGGAAAAACCACTATAGCAAAGCAGATTTAGAAAAGATTCCAGACTAAACATGGTTAGTCAGGCGGGCTCGTAGTGTTTCGCCTGGCGTCAAGCGGCGTCGCAGTGTACCGCTTAGAACGAAGCGTTATCCTAGGGTAACGTTCAGAAACACGGGCAGTAGTAATGGCCTAATCAAGCGATACCCTAGAATTACGCCTTACGAAACGAAGCCCTAGGATCACGCCCACTGGCAAGCGGAATGCTAAAATACCGCTTAGTTGGAGCGTAATCCTAGGATACCGCCTATTCCAAACGTAATCCTAGGATACCGTCCGATACTTACACTGAGTTAAGTACACTAACACTAAATGTTACATATGTTTAAGCAAATTAAATAATTTATTAAAATAATTAATGTCCGAGGATAACTAAATGTTACATCAGAAGTTAACTAAGCGAATGGAGCGGTACTCAAAATTATAAGATTTTAATAAACTAAGCTAGTTATAACATTAAAATGATGTAACATTTAGTTAACCAAGCTAATGTTAGTGTACTTCATTTAGTTAACTAAGCTAATAGAGCGGTACTCTAGTGCTCCGCTTGGAATTCCAGGAGGGGAGCTAGCACATCGCCCTTCCAATTATACTCATACGTACGAGTCGCACATGCGTAACTTCTTCAGGCGCGTTGTTAGTCCTTTGTCCCATCAGGCGTGATTCTGGGATACCGTCCGTCTCTCGGGCGTGATATTGGGATACCGTCCAATACCAGGTTTTACGTTATACCAGGTGTTACGTTAGGAGTCCGTCCCATTTTGAGCGTTACGTTGGAATACTGTCTCGAGCAAGCGTTATTCTAGGATTTTGCCCGTGTTTCCAAGCGCATCATTGGGACACCGTCAAACACCGACCGACTATATCATCGTTGTTGGGCCGGACCAAAGAGTAAAATTTTTACTCTTTGATTGTTTACTCTAGTCGCGTCATTATGGCCGCTCTTAGGACTAATTCTGAACATAGATTTTTAAATTTTAAATTTTAATTTTTAGATTTCTTTACTTAGGTATTTATTTTTAGTTTTTAGATATTAGATTTATGTAAATTGTCTGCACTTTAAGTGTTTCTAACCTACACCGTTAATAGTGATTCTCGTGATTATCCACAGGACCGACCCTCTGTCATTATATCATTTTCGATATACAAATCCAATATGCCGCAATAGACGTAAGCAGCTATATTATTTTTATTTAACAATGGACGGTGGTGGTAACAAATGAACAACCAAGTGTCCTTTTCTTCTTCCACGTCGACTTGACGTGCAACATGTCGACGGCAGTAGTTAAATGTATAATCAACTTAACAACTGCATATAGATATATATATATATATATATATAGCTCACCCATTTGTTTTTTTGTCTTCATTTCCTGAATATAAGAGTATCCTATCTGCATCCCAAATTATAACTACAATTTAAGAAATTCGATTTGCATGAATCACAATCACAATCACGTTTTCGTCTTTGAACTCAACTCTAATTTTATTCTACAAATGATATTCGCAAATTTGGTCGTACTTTTGAATATAATTATAAACTAAAAATGAGAATAATATCAGCAACTAGCTGGAATAAGATCTTATTCTACAGTAGGGTATGGCCTATTTATATATAAGTCTTACGTACTTACTGACCTCTCAAGTCTGCCCTCGTGTATGTGTGGTTGATTGGTTTATCCATTCTTTTCTATAAAAGAATATGCCGCCAGACAAAGATAAATATGGACAGGACAAACCGTGAAAACAGGTGAATAGAAGAAAGTCTTTAAGAGATTAAATTCTAAATGATTAAGCCTAATACATATATATATATATATATTTATTTTATTTTATTTTATTTTTGATCGGAAGGGAAGAAGATATAAGAAAAAAAAAATACACCAAATTAGCTTAGAACGTCTACAGTCATACAAATAAAAAATGTCAAAATCAAAAATTAAATACCAAATATTTTTGGTTATACTCTGTGTAAAATGCAACGGTTGGACGATTAAAATTTGGTCAAGCACAAAAATAACTCGACGCTTGAACTTGGGCGTAGGTGTGGAAACACGTCTATTTTTTAGATATTTAATTAAACAAACGCTTCGTTTAGGCATGCATATAACTTAACGCTTGATAACAAGCACGAATATAACTTAACGTCTTAAAACTATAAACTATAAACTATTAAAACTATAAACTATTAAAACAGTTGTATTAAAATTATAAAATATTAAAATAAATAAGAGGCGCTCATCAAATTTAACGTTTCAAGACAGACGTACGTATATTTATATGTCTAGTGGGGCACCCTTCTAGATAAATACGTATTACAATTATACTTTTTAGAGTACGCCAGATATAAGAGAAGTCAGCTTATTTTTACGTCTCATGCATAACTCAACATGACACGGGCACCACACTCAGCCTCATGCATGCATGTGCAAACCCCACTGTACTACGTACAACAAAGTCTGAACTCTAAAGTCGACTATACGATGAAAATCACCTAGGATTTCTTATGCACGTAAATAAGCGTAATAATGTAAAATATTCTACATTCATTGATGGCCCTGTTTATAGATATTTTTATATATTAATGTCAAACCCTTAAATTTGAGAGTCTTCCAATGTCTTGCATCTAGTCTAAAAGAAGCAACTGCTTGACCTATATTGTATCGAAGTGAAGAATGTATCCGATACGAATCTCGATTTACCAGAGTCTCATACTAAAAACTCAAGTCGAGTAGGTCTGACTTTGTGTTAGGCCGTCCTTATCATACCTATAATTCTTTTGATGCTCGCAGTTCAACTATTGCTACTGCTAGCTGGTCCTTTTCTCCCCACCCCCATTCATTGTATCTGAGAGGCGGAAGAAGAGCGTTTACTACTTGCTCCCACTATCTTTCTTTGTGGCACCCCATGACGGAATAAAGGAAGCTTACTTTGGTCTCATAATTCGTAGCATAGTTCCATCTTACTTCCGTTTAAAAAGAGGTTGTTATTATTTTTTAAACTGATCTATTTTTATATTAAATAAAAAATGATAATAATATTTTTTACAAAAACAGAAAAAATAATTAATTTTAATATTTTAAAAATAAAAAAATAAATTATTAATGTTAAACCTTTCGATTATTCAGCTTCATTACCTTTCGCCTCTTCAGTTTGATAGTAATTAGTCAGATTACTAATGCGTCGTAATAGATTGCACATATTTTTTTGATGCATGTCAGTATATGTTTATATAAATATTCTAATCATTTTTAAAATAAAAGATTTATCGGACAATGAAGGATAACGAAAAAATAAATGACAAAAATCATACCTCGCCCAACAAATAGGCGACATAATGCTTCCTATCTGTTTTTATTTTTCATTTTAAAATGTGAAAACTCTATTAGGATTTTTTATTATTTTTGATAAACATTAGGATTAATTATAATTTGTAAACCTAATATTTATCTTCTTTTACGTGGCTACTTATTCTTCTTGAACTAACCCCAATTAATGCATACCTATATAATCTACATATATAGCTAACATTAAAACTAGGCCAATAATGCCATGCACTTATGGTCCCCTCAAACAAGTAAGTGCTCATGCCATTCTTGAATATGCGCAAGAAAAAGCCTAGTAATATTAGTCAAACAATGGATTCTCATGCTATAATTGGTAATTAGACATTTTCTTCTCATCATAATTTTCAAAAGTAAAAAACCCTCTTGCTTAAACAAGACCCTCTGTCATATAAAGTTCCATCCAATCCTTGTCAAAGTGATGCTATGAAGCATTTTTCTGGATCTGACTCATGCGTCACCAAATTATATGCAACAAGCTGTATCTCACCAAAAAAAAAACATAACAAAAAATCATGATACCAGATGACTTAGAGCAGTCTAACCCTAACGATGCATTGCAGCCTATACATTTTCCCAATACTTTATCAAATATTTTTTTGGTTTTTAGAAAAGTTTTTTTTTTATTTTATTTTAGTCTAAAATGATAGCAATTTTTTTCAGAAATAAAAATAATACTTTTTATGTTAACTAATCATTAATAACTTAAATGGCTAGAGGAATGACTCGGAATGACTCGGTAAAGGATTGGTGCAAAAGTGTATTTCCCCATCAATCATTGACATGTAAGACTATTGATGCACCTTCTTATGCAGGTGCCATACCAACAAAAGAAGCAGCCAAATATCTTTATGTCACAAACATTATCTTGACAAACAATAAAAGACAACTTTATTCATTAAAAAAAAATCAATTCCTAACAAAATAATAGCGCTTCTACCCATACAACCAGCTCAGTCTTTTGTGTGGTCAAGTAAAGTTCAACACCGTTGTTTTTGTGTCCTACAGATAAACGTGTCTAGAAATATCTCCCTTCATTTATAAAACCAAAACCTTAATTACTTTACGTAACTAGTATTATTATTCTTATTCCCTCCCTCCTTAAAATGACATTAGAGATGGCGGTATATAAAAACCCTAATTTTATACTAATTAATTGTGATTTTTCACTACTCTTTTGCTTTTGCTCAAGTGGGTCAGAGACTCAGAGGTACTAACTTACTTGTTACATTAATACTCACAACAGTTTTGAAGCCAAAAATTTAGATAGGAGGAGCAACTAAATAAAATCATGCGTGAATGACAATATAGTTGTCACATACGTCTATACCATGAATAAATGTGGTAAAAATGTTTTTCTTGTAACATTTGTAATTATCACATATTAACTATAATTAAAAAATATTTTCTCTATTTCTATAAAAACATTACTATCGTTATTAAATAAAAAAAAATGACAGTAACATTTTTTTAGGAAGGAAGGAAAATAAGATTGGTCCAATAACCCACCACCTATCTTATATGTGGCTCCACCTCTGGGATAATCTAGTTGGTTATTGGCCTGATTAAATATCTAAGAGGGTTTTAGAACTTATTTTTGAGCCACAAGACTTGGTCAATCCAAAATTTTCATAAAACAACTTTAAATTGAAATGTCACTAGATTCGTCGAATTAATCTAAAGTTTATAAACATCCTCAAAATTTTACTTAGCATTTTAAGTGGATAATAATGTGCTCACTATCCATTGAATTATACTACCTTCGTTTTAGGAAAAAAGTTACTATCACTTTTTTAAAATTGATCTATTTTTAGGCTAAAATAAAAAAGTGATAGTAACACTTATCCAAAAACGAAGGGAATGTTTTATATTTTTTTTATTGATAAAGAATTTGATTATAGTAAATTTAGAACTCAAATCAGCGTAATCATCCCCTAATAGTTTTGCCACTGTGCAACAGTGACATCAGTAACTGATTTTTCATCTTTGAAATGGATAACTTGTTGAGCAGAATGTCATGATATGAGAACTACGTTAAACCGGTGTTACCACGTTAGAGATCGCTAGTAAGTAATTAATTATAATATACTTTGGCAATAAATAATAGTTTAAAACAGTCTAATTTTTGTTGGGTGAGATAGATATTTTACGTACCGGACAAAACCAAAAATACTACTATTATCACGTAATCTTAAGACTGTTAGTTTGAGATTAGCTCTCTCTATATATATCTGGATTAAATATTAATCATACCCTCATTAAATATAGAGATACATAGTTTCCACTTTTCTAAAGGTTTTCTGAATTGCAGAGCCTTAAAATAATAGCGCTTCTAAAGTACACATGCACATACTCAATTTCTATAACAATACATAATTTTGGTTTCTTCTTGTTTATAACCATCTAAAAGAAAAGAAATAATTCAGAAAATGGAGATTCATAGTCAGAGATCTGAAGTACTTCAGCATCTGATGAACAAGTCCTAGTTCATTCAGTAAACCAAGTTTCATTTTTCAGCTCTGTGTACTTCAGATTTTGCAGAAGCAATTCATATCCACACACAAAAAAGAAGGTACTTTCTTTGCCCATGTTTAAGTTTTTTTTGTACTGTACTAGAAATTTCTCATTTTTCAGTAAGAATTTGATTGTTTCTGTGAGAATTTTTATGATGTAGAAGATAATGAAGTTGATAGGACATGTTCTCTATTCTGGGTTTTGTGTATTGTTTGTTTGTTTGTTTTTTTTTTTTTTTTTGTATATTTTTGGATTATAAATTGTATTTTGAAAAAGAAGAAAATGAGGAAAGACTATTGATTTTATGATGATCATTAAGTTGCAGATCAAATGTGGAAGTTTTCATCACTGTTCAATGGATTATCATGTAAGAATACTAAAACGTCAGAGTCTTTTTACATAAAGATAGGGAAGAAATGTGTGAGTATTGATGTCGGTAAACAAGTGTTGAAATCTATGATCAAAGAAGCTAAGAAGAATCAAATGATATTGACTTCTTCGGGTGTTGTCGATGCTTATGGTTCGAATAATTTCGCTTCTGTTTACTCTAAGAGAGGGATGAAAGCCGCGAATCAGGATTGCGTTCTAGTATGGGAGGTATGAATTTTGTCTTTTGAGTATTTTTGATCTAGTTTAGTTGTTCTGACGGTGAACAAGATTTGCTCCGGTCTCCGGTTAGACCTGGAAAACATTTCATGGTTGTTTGCTTGAATGAGACACTAAGGGATTTTTTTTTCTTTGTTTGGGTGATCGGTAGGAATTTGGTTGCCAAGAAGATATGATGTTTTGTGGAGTGTTTGATGGGCATGGTACATGGGGTCACTATGTAGCGAAACATGTAAGGGATTCTATGCCGTCATCATTGTTAAGAAATTGGCAGGAGACCCTTGCTGTAGCTTCAGATGATCCCAAGTTTGAGTTAACAACAGATAAAAATGTTCGGCAATTTAACATATGGAAACAAGCCTACTTGAAAACTTGTGCTGCTGTTGATCGAGAGCTCAAGCATCATCGTAACGTAGATGCCTTGAACAGTGGTACCACTGCTGTGACAATTGTCAGACAGGTAACCAGTAGTTCATGTTTTGCACTTCCTTTTAGTATATCTCTTATTCTGCTTACGGTTAGAGCTAAGCAGTGAATCTGTCGTCATGGTTGACCGATAAGAAGTCTTTTGCTAATCCAGGCCATCTACTCGATAGCCTTTTCAATGATACACTCAATTTTTGTTAGTCCTTAAATTCATACGAACCATTCCTCAAACTTAGACGTCGAACTTTGTTCAGTAGCCATTTCGATTCAATTCGTTTTGTATAGTTCAGGAATAGATTCTGCAGTTTCCTGAGCTCCTTTATCGGAAATCCATAAGCGTTTATGAGTTTGTTTAGTTTGGCTGGGATGGGATGGGAACTGATAAAGTGAGCTTCTCCTAATTGATGTTCTTAGGGTGACAACATCTTCATATCAAATGTTGGAGATTCTCGTGCGGTGTTAGCAACGGCTTCTGATGATGGCACGTTGGTCCCAGTTCAACTTACAATGGACTTCAAGCCAAATTTACCTCGTGAGTCTCTCTTTAAGTCACTGTGGTTTTACCTGACACTCTAATCCAAATTTCTCCCCTATATCTAAATTCTCCTTCATATTATTTTCAGAGGAGGCAGAAAGGATAATGCATTGCAACGGAAGGGTGTTTTGCTTAGACGATGAACCAGGGGTACACAGAGTATGGTTACCAGCTGAGGAAACACCAGGGTTAGCAATGTCAAGAGCCTTGGGAGATTTCTGCGTTAAAGACTTCGGTGTTATTTCAGTTCCTGAAGTCGCACAAAGAAGTATAACCAGTAAAGACCAATTTATTATCCTTGCCACGGATGGGGTATGTATAAAGATCTTTCTAATTTCGTTTCCCTCTTTATATGTGCTCAAAATCTCATATGAATGGTGCAAATATTTGTTTTGTTAATGTAAACACTAAATTCTGATCTTATGACTCAGGTTTGGGATGTTATCTCCAATCAAGAAGCAGTTCAAATTGTGTCTTCAACGCCGGATAAACGAAAAGCAGCTAAAAGAATTGTAGAATGTGCTGCACGCGCATGGAAACGTAAAAGACATGGGATTGCTGCAGATGATATTTCTGCTATTTGCCTTTTCTTTCACCCTTATGCCTCCACCGTCTCAAAAGTCTGAAGTCCCAAATACTGTACTAATTTGTAAGTTTTAGGTTAGTTAGGCAGTTGTTGGTTATGGTTTAAAAATCTTTAGATAGATAGCTATGTTCCCATTCTCTGTCACTATTCAGAAGGCAAAAGGGGCCTTCAATCTCAATGCCATTTCCCTACTTCGGACTTTTCTGTAATATCTGCTGCATTCACTCCTACCGATGCAGCATTGCTTCTTTCCTAATGATGTATGTTCTCTGCTGCATTTTACTTTAGCGGTCAGAAATCTTGCTAGGCGGTATACCTAATTTTTTTCCTGGGATTGTAGTTCAATCGGTCAGAGCACCGCCCTGTCAAGGCGGAAGCTGCGGGTTCGAGCCCCGTCAGTCCCGACCTAGGATCCGATGAATCGATCAATTCATCTCTGTAGGGGGGGCGTCAGGATCTAATTCCCAGCAGGAGGATCCTTCTTTCGCATTTATCATCGGACAAATCAAGGAATCAAAATGACAATAACTAGTACCGATTGATGGAGGAGAGACATATGTAGGTTGGTACTCTCCTTCTTTCAGATTGTATAAACAAAAACTAGCTAAAAGCCGAGTGATTGAGGAATTGGCCTGATTGTCTTTTCATTCACTCTTCCACACACTTCAATTTACCAAATGCTGATGTCCAAAAAAATTCTGGTTTGCTTCAGTTCAGTGTAAGGTTTAGCCGTTTAGATGTAATGTAGTATTATAATCTCAGGCAATTCAATGAGTTTAGTAAGCACTGAATGTTTAACTATGATTCAGTGCGGATAGGGCGATACTACGATTCAATACCCAAACTGACACCTTCGTAGACACTAACATTGAACCAATCATTCCCATTTTAATAAATCGATTGTTTCGTCGTGGATTGTGGATGTAAGGAACTTGATCACAGAAAAATTCCCCCAGACTGATTCTTGTGTATACAATAGCAAGACCAGACAGACATTATCTACAGCCAAACTAGCTCTGAAACCTTCCTTTCGTATTGAAATCCCACTCATTAGGTGAAGCACCTCTTCTGAATATTTACAACACTGTGGAGCTTATTTAACAATTTTAGGCAATTGAATACTTGATCTTCTCTCAAAGTTAACCCATCAACAAAAGAACTATACCTGCCGAGAAAACAATATAACATAACAGTTAAACAGCTCACCTTTGATTTCTATGGTATCTTCCTTGCAAAATGTAATCGACGCATTAGTGTCCTTGAGACTCTGATAACCATCTCACCAACTTATCAATCTCCTTTTGGCACTCCAATGCTGCTTCACCTAAATTTTGCAGCCCGAACCAGAATAACGGTCATCTCGCATAGAATTGTGAGGGTTGATGATCCAAACAGAAAATCTTTTCGCACAGGAAAACAGTACAATTATGACCACATAGGCTACCCAAGTAAACCGATAGACAGTCGGTCCGTCCTACGTTCTATAAACAAACCTCTTAAAAAATTTCATTTAATTTTTCAACGGACCTCCTATCGGATCGGGTCAAGTACGAATCGGGTCGTGTGTTACTTGGTTATACACAAACATAACATATACTTATTATGGTTTTTTTAATTTGATTAGATAACTATGGCTAGGGGTCCTGCAAGTAGCAACAGATCTCGTCGTTCTACAAATACTCCTAGTACAAATGCAGCAACTAACTGGACTCCTTTGGTTGATACACAATGGTTTCCATTAAATGATGGTTTAGACAGTCGTGGAAGTCCATCTGCAAGTAATGGGCATAGGTCTCATCCATCGTCCGAGGGTGAGCATTCTCCTAGTCACGGTCACGGGAGTCCATTGTTTGGGGGTGAGCCGCCTGAGGCTTTACAGCAGACAAACACCGATAGTGAAGCTGACAATAGTGAAGAAAGCAGGATTGGTACTGCAGCAAACTGTTTTCTTTTACTTCCCTTAATATATTATTAGTTATTTCAAGCTTTGTAGAACATCTAATGATTTTTTTTATTGTTTTCTGTAGGTGTTCAACGGCTGCCAATTGAATTTAATGACATTGGACAACCTATAGGACCTACTGTAGGACGTATGCCACCAAACATGGAAAGATAACTAGAAGTCTTGTTTCACCGGGTTATATAACTTGGAAGATAGGCCCTTGACAATTGAAGGAAGCAGTATGGAAGAATATTACTAATGACTACATGGTTCCTGCAGTTGTGAAGGCCAAAGTTATGAAAATGGCAAACAAGGCATGGAAGAATTCAAAGACTACCTTAAGGTAGATATGTGATAAGTGTACCACTGTTGCTGAAATGAAAAACAAGAGACCTAGAAATGTGAGCAAAGAGGACTGGGAGGTATTTGTTGATAGGGTGTGTAAAGATGGAGATAAGATCAGAGTATGGGGTTGTTTAGCTTATGTTCGTATTCCTGATCCTAAAAGATCAAAGTTATCTAGTAAAGCCTATGAATGTGTTTTTGTTGGGTATGCTCAAAAATGTAAAGCTTATAGATTTTTGATCTTAACAATAAAGTTATTATTGAGTCTATTGATGCAGATTTCTTTGAAGATGGATTTCCCTTTAAATCTAGAAATAGTGGGGGTTCTGTACCTAGTGTTGCACCTAGTATAAGTTCTGAACTTAGAGTAGAAGAACCTAGAATTGAAGAATCTAGGGACACTGAAGTTGACCTCAGGCGTAGCAAAAGAGATAGGACTGAGAAGGACTATGGTCCTGACTTTTATGCCTACACCATAGAGGAAGACCCTTCCCGTCTTCAAGAAGCATTAATTATCCAGATTCTAGTTTTTGGCAGGAAGCAATAGACAATGAAATGGACTCTCATAATTTTAATGGAACTTGGCACTTAGCAGATTTACCTCCTGGTTGCAAACCAATAGGTTGTAAATGGATACTTAAAAGGAAGTTGAATCCTGATGGCTCGGTAGACAAATACAAAGCTGGGTTGGTAACTAAAGGATTTAGACAAAGAGAAAATGTAGACTTCTTTGATACTTATTCTCCTGTTACTAGATTGACTTTTATTCATGTTTTGATTGTTGTTGCTGTTGTGCATAATCTTGTTGTTCATCAAATGGATGTTAAAACAGCTTTCTTGAATGGTGAGTTAGAAGAGGAGATTTATATGGACCAACCTGAAGGTTTTTTTATTCCTGGTCAAGAACAAAAAGTGTGTAAGTTAGATAAGTTACTTTATGGTTTGAAACAAGCTCCTAAGCAGTGGCATGAGAAATTTGATAATTTGATGATTTCACATGGTTTTAGAATTAATGAAAGTGATAAATGCATATATTATAAGTTTAAAAAAAATGCATGCATCATGATTTGTTTGTATGTGTATGATTTGATAATTTTTGGTTCTAACTTGTATGTGGTTGAAGAAACTAAGAATATGCTTAGCTCTAACTTTGAAATGAAAGATTTGGGTGAAGCTAGTGTAATTTTGGGAATCAATATTACTAGAAATGATGATGGTATTTCTTTAGATCAATCTCATTATATTGAAAAGATTTTAAAGAAGTACAATTACTTTGTTTGTAAACCTGTGAGTACTCCTTTTGATTCTAGTGTTAAACTGTTTAAGAATACTGGTGATAGCATTAGACAATCTGAATATGCTAGTATAATTGGTAGTCTTCGTTATGCAACTGATTGTACCAGACCAGATATTGCGTATGCAGTGGGGGTTTTATGCAGGTTTACCAGTTGTCCTGGTTTGGAGCACTGGAATGCAATTGAGAGGGTTTGCGGTATCTTAAAAAGACCGTTAACCTAGGATTACACTATAAGAGGGTTGGAAATCAAAGAAACAGACAATTCTAGCTCAATCTACAATGGAGTATGAATTGATAGCACTAGCAGCAGCTAGTGAAGAAGCAGGATGGTTGAGAAACTTGCTTTCTGACATTCTTGTATGGGACAGACCGATACCAGCTATCATAATCCACTGCAATAGTACCGCGGCTATTGCAAAAGTGCAGAAATGTTATTATAACGGTAAAAATCCACAATTGCGTCGAAAGCACAGCACAGTTAGAGAATTTCTCACAACTGGTGTTGTACGTGTGGATCATGTTAGGACTGAATATAACTTAGTTGATCCTTTGACGAAAGGAGAGAAAAGATATTAACTACCTCTAAAGGCATGTGACCTTTTCCCATTAGATATTGAGTCATTTTGTGATGGATACCCACCTAGAAATAGGTTCAAAGGGAATAACGATTCACAAATGATATGAATATAGAATCATGCATCTTTCCCATGGCATGATATCCTGAAGCGAGTTAAGGTTGAGTTCTTTAACTCTTAATTTTTCTATAGATCTATTTAGATTGGGGTACCAAGCTACAGGAGTACCTTTGATAGACTCACCTATGTGAATGTGAAAGTGTGGCCGCTTTCTATGAGAACATGTGCAGTTCTCTAGGTCATTCATTAAAACTGGGATAAGCACAAGGTCGTAATGTGCTAGCATTAGGACTTTACTCTTAGTATAGTTGTGTGTGTTTTAAGTAATCTGTTCTCTCCATAGAGTTCAAAGACATATGTTCACTCTATGTCAGAGTTTAGAGAACTTAATACTGAGTAAAGGTTCAAAATTGAAAGATACATTTACTTATGCACATAATTGTACGGATCTTGCTCAATGATTTTTAAAAATATAAGTGGGGGATTGTTAGGATATATGTTTAAAAGAATTTTCTTGTACATTTATATCAACATATAATCTCTAGGCAAGTGGTAAAGGATTTTGGGCCTTGCAAGGTAGGTCACAAGTTCAAATCCCCTCCCCTACTAATTGGGTGTATATGTGCACGTACACGTACGTGTATAACATTAGTCTAGGAGCGGGGCCTTGGGAGGTCTCTTGGATTTAAAAATTAATTTTTGCTCAATTGAAAATATCTTTTGAAAACGTTTTAATACCCATAATTAGTTTTTATTCGCACTAATTATTGTGACCGTTTTTTATTGTTTTTTATGGTAGAAATTAATTCTGAATTAATGGCAATAATTCTTAATTAATTTTGTTTTCATTTTTGGGTAATAAAACAGTTTTTCAGAAACGAAAAGATATACTCGTGTTGGTTTTGTTTTTTTTTTTGTGAAAAACATTGTTACTCAAGAGATTAAGGTTCTGAGCAAGGTTAGAAAGAGTGGAGTGTTCAATCGCTCATTGTGTGCGTGAGAGATTGATAGGGAGTTTTCTTCTCGGATGTTTTATCCCGGGGACGTTGTGACGAAGAAAGAACTGCTTGCACAAACTCAAGGCAGAGCCACGAAACGTCTTAAAGAGAGCGACCTGGTCGTGACTCAGCCGTCATCTTTTTGTGCTTAATCTTTGTTTTGCAGGTGTGAGATCAGCAATTGTACCAATAGGTCATTAAGGAAAGAATGAAGTTAGCAAGGAAACAGTTGAAAGCTTTGCATAGCACTGGTAGGGCTGGTATTGCATCTCGCCGAGAAGAAATGGAAAAACAAAATCCTACTGTTAAGGTAATAAGGGTTGATTTGTACCTGGCTACACATGTGTACCAGGAAATCCCCGAAGAAGACCTTGTGAATTCTGATCCCTTATCTTATGAAGTAAGATCAAGAAATTATTTTGTAAGTTTTGTGTTTTGATCGATTTGGTTGGATTCATTAGTATTACTTGCAACTGCAGTTCCAATATTTCGTCATCAACTTATGTATAATTTTTTCTATATTGTGCAGAAAAGGGTGAGGGAGTTATACGAATGGAAGATAATAGAAATGAGACCCATTTAGATAGGGATGCAGTTGCTCAGGTGGGTAGAGCTGAGTTTATATTGCTGTTTTTCTTAACAAAAATTCTACTAACTAATTTTAATTATCTATTGGTAGACATTTGGTCGTGATGGAATGCGTATTATTTCTTATATTATGATGTTTTTTTGTTTATAGCAAATGAATGTGGGTGGTCAAAGAATCCAGAATGTTGTGTTAAGGAATATGCGTAAGGGTGCAGTTGCATTCAGACGTATTGATAGGAGTGCTGATGAAAATGATGATTTTTTTATCTCGTCCTCATTGATGAAGTATTGATAGGCAGTGAAGAGCTTTGTGGTGGAGATGGAACTCTTTCTATTGTCAAATATGGTGACAAGATTTTGTGGCCCAAGCACTCGATTGGTCCGGTAACACTTTATGCAAACTTTTGAAGTTTAAGTTTATTTTCCTATTTTGGTGGTTAAAGCGGATATTTTAGAGTTTGTTTTGGGATTTTTTGGGGTATACAAAGGGATGATCTGGATATTTTGGAGTTTTTTTGGGACTTTTTGGGGGGTACAAAGGGATGATGTGAAGTATACGGGAAACATGTAACTATCTTGAAGAAATATATGGATATGGTGTAAGTATTTTGGGGTAACTTAGGATTATGGTGCAAGTATTTTGGGATCAAACTTGTGGTTTTGAGTATCTTCTCTTTTTTTGTTAAGAATATCTTTTCAAAGGGAACTTTTAGTAACTTGTTTTTTTTTGTTTTTTTTGCCAAGTTCAAAGTGTGGTTTTGAGTCTCTTCTATCTTTTTGTAATTTGTAAAGAAGAAACTCAAAACTTAATCTGAAATGTTATAGAACTTGCAAGTTATATGGTTCATATGTAGCTTCAGTGGGTTTTAGAGCCCCGTTATTATCAAATGAAAAATTAGTACTTTAATAATAAATTTGTTGATTTTAAATTTAGATTTCAGCCTTAGTTACTAGTTCAATGCTGGTGCTCGAAGTTTGATTTTTCAATCATCTCTCTGATAAAATCTAATAAAAAATATTAGTTTTTATCTCAATTTTTTTGAGAGGTATACTCCTTTAACTACCGATCCTTTAAGTTTAGTAATTTTTAATTTAAGGATAATTGGGAAAATATCCCAAAAATGCATGTCTCGTTGAAAAAATACCCCGCAAAAAAAGTAATGGGAAAATGCCTTATCAAGTACTGTTAAATGGTCAAACAGTGCACACTTTTTCTACCCTCTTCCCAAGCCCATCGATTCGGACCTACAGAATGTGAAGACTTCGATGAGGCGCTATCAAGGGTTAGACAAATGGGCTCCCTGCGAGATTATCAGAAGGAGTTAGAAAAATTGGGCAATCGAGTACATGGATGGACACAAAAGGTATTGGTGGGGACCTTCATGGGAGGTCTCAAGCCTGAGATTGCAGAAGCCATCAGGATGTTCAAACTGAATTCACTAAAAGAAGCCATTAGTCTTGCACGCATGCGAGAAGACCAATTTCTTCGACAACAAAACTTCACCAGACCACCGCAATTCAACCAACCACAACTGCACTTTCCTACCCCAACTCGATACAACGCAACACCTACGGTAAAACGTCTATCTTGGGAAGAAATACATAAAAGACGTGCTCAAGGTTTGTGTTTCAACTGCAATGATAAATTCATTACATGCCATAAATGTCGAGGACCACAACTCTTGCTGCTCGAAGGATGTTCTGGAGAAAACAACGTTACCCTTGAAGAGATCTCAAGTGACACAAGAGAGGACAACATACCAGATCTCCAAGTCGACAACGTACCAGACCAGGTTTCCAAACATGGACCTTGGGGACAAGGTTCCAGTAAAAGAGGGGTATTGATAAGCAGTTACTTGCATTTGTTGTTTTAGTGTTGTAGTGGCAGTCATTGTTGGCAGTTTATCATTTATTGTTTTAATGTTATAATGGCAGTCATTGTTGGTAGTTTAGGGAAGTTGTTTAAACTCTATTTAAATTCCATTAAAGGCATGAATAAAGGAAGCAATTCTTATTCAAAATCTGTGGTTATTTCTCACCCAAAGAGAATACATACTTTGCTATTAACAGTCATTGTTGGATAACAATGACTGCCACAGTTGTTCTTCAAAATTCGACCAAGTCACCGTTCTACCTTCCTCTTTTTAAGCTCATCGTAGCTACTGCCACCACTGATTGGCTTCACTCTCAAGATGGAATGATGCTATAGATACCTTTTTTGCTTCAGCAGTGCCTTGAAATTCAAAGAATTGATCCACACGATTAAATCATTCGATTAGGTCGTCACCGGAATATCTGGGAAACTCAAAGAATTGATCCACACTAGCCATTTTGGATGAAAAAATTTATCAATTCCCCTCTGGGTCCTCTCTAGTTTCCTCCCTATTAATACGAGAGTAATTATCTCGGCTAGTGTTGTTGATTCCTTCTTTGTTTGTGAAAAAAATTCCGGACAATTTGTTAAAAAAAATTTCCAGTTGATGTAGCTTGTCAACAACACCAAGTTCCATTCTGGTCATGCTGTCTTGAAGTCCACTAAACCCCCTATTTCTAGACTCTCGATCCTTTCTTTATTAGATGTTATTGTAAATACGGCTCTGATACCAATGTTAAAGTCTCAATCAAAACTGTTAATAACAGAGTTGTTAAGATCCCAATCAAAACTGTTAATAACAAAGTAAATATTCTCTTCAGGTGATAAATAACCACAGATTTTAAATAAAAATTACTTCCTTAATTCATGCCTTCGATAGAATTTAAATATAGTTTAAACAACTTCCCCAAATTTTAGACCATAAACTATGACTAAAACAACTTCTCTGACTGCTATTACAACAACAAATGCAAATAACTATATTTAAAGAAGAACTGTTACAGTTACTTGCATTTATTGTTTTAGTGTTGTAGTAGCAGTCGTTATTGGCAATTTAAGAAAATTGTTTTAAGAAAATTGTTTTAATCATGGTCTAAAATTTAGGGAAGTTGGTGAAGTTCTATTTTTCATCCGAAATGAATAATTACGAATAATTACGATTGGGAGATGGGTTCGCAACCGCGGTTTCATAGCAAAAATAAGATCAATGTCAAAAACATTAAGACGAATACAGCAAAATCTTAAATTTCAATTATCATGTCAAGCAGTGGAGTCATCATCAATTTCATAGGATGAAACATCTGAAATTCAAGAATTCAATTAGTGCAACTTCGACAGCCTCCAACTGAGAAGATCAAACATTAAGGTGACCACTAAAACGGCAGAAATTTCAATCAATAGAAATAAAAAAAAAAAACTGAAAAATAGAGTAATAAAAAAAGGGATTTTGAAGGGTTTGTTTTAATCTTCCTCTCAGACAAATGTATGCAGGTACAGGTACACCTACCTGAACTGCTACCTGAAGACC
>JAJJMC010025361.1:7204915-7311061 GCA_023531435.1 Papaver californicum | reverse complement strand
TTTTTTTTTTTTTTTTTTTTTTTTTGCATATCAGCAATGGCTGACACAAACACCATCCTCAATACAAACCAAGCAAATCAGCCCCTTGTGAGCATCAATGTTGCAGCACAAGCTCCTCTCAAGTTAAACACAACAAATTACATATCATGGAAACTACAGTTTAAAACTCTTTTCACTGGTTATGACCTGTTGGGTTATATAGATGGCTCTACACCCTGCCCACCCAAGACAATTACAAATGGAAATCAAACAGCTACAAATCCAGCATACACAATATGGAACAGACAGGATCAACTTATTCTAAATGCTCTAATAGCATCTCTAACACCAAACATCATACCTTTCATTGCAAACTCACAAACAGCAGAAGAAGCCTGGACAACCCTGGCAAACACATATGCCAAACCATCCAGAGGGAGAATCAAACAACTTAAACATCAACTCAAGAATATTGAAAAGGGGTCTCTCACTGTGTCTGAGTTTATGCATATTATCAAGTCTAAAGCAGATGATCTAGCATTACTGGGAGCAAAGCTAGATGATGAGGAAATCATAGACAAAATTCTTGATGGCCTCAATGATGACTATAAAGAACTGGTAAGGGCAGTGCAAGCCAGGGACAGCAATATTCCCTTTGTTGAACTGCATGAAAAGCTGCTGAATTTTGAAGCTATCCTGCAGTCAAAAAAATCTGAGCATCATCACTTTCCAGTTACAATAAATGCAACATCCAGATTCACCCCATCTTGGCAATCATCCACAGCTCAGACACCCAGGAACACCAATTACTTGCACCCACAGCAGCATCAAAGATTCTACAGACCCCCCCAGGTCCTTTCCAGGCAGATCACCTACTGCACCACATTCCAGAGCCTTTCGACCATACCTTGGCCTGTGCCAGGTCTGCAGGGTCCAAGGACACACTGCCAAGAACTGTCCTTCTTTCAGAATGGTACCAGTAGAACAAGCAACCACTACCCAATCAACATCTTGGCAGCCACAATCAAATTCCACAGCCGCCAGACCAAGCAGTCCTGCCTGGTTACTAGATAGTGGAGCATCACACCATGTTACCAAAGACCTTGACAACTTGTCATTGCATTCACCTTACCTAGGCCAAGATGACATCATGCTGGGAGATGGTTCAAATCTCCAAATCACACACACTGGTTCCACCTCTATACCAACTGCTTCTAATATGCTTAAGCTAGACAATGTCTTGTGTGTGCCAGAAATGCAAAAGAATCTAATTTCAATTTCTAAGTTTTGCAAAACTAATAATGTGTCCATTGAATTCTTACCTAATTCTTTTCTTGTGAAGGAACTCAACACAGGAGCAACCTTCATGACAGGTCCATCTAAAGATGGTGTTTATGAATGGCCAGTGACATCACCAAAGCTTGCATTCTCAACTACAACAACCAACACTTTCTGCTGGCACCACAGACTAGGTCACCCTTCCTACACCTTGCTGAATCACATTGTGTCTACCAATAACTTGGGGCAAGTCTCAAAACAGTCTTCCAATTTCTCTTGTAATGCTTGCAACTGCAATAAAAGTCACAAGTTAACTTTCTCAGCTTCATCCATTGTCTCTACTCATCCATTGCATATTATCTACACAGATGTCTGGACCTCACCAGTTTTATCTATCAATAGATACAAATATTATGTCATCTTTGTTGACCATTTCACCAGATATACATGGTTCTATCCCTTAACTCATAAATCAGATGTTCAGAAAACATTCATTAAATTCAAAGCAATCACTGAAAATTTCTTCAACACAAAAATCAAAATGTTATACTCAGACAATGGTGGTGAGTACATAAGCCTCAGAACCTATCTCTCCACCTCAGGCATCACTCACTTAACATCCCCTCCACACACTCCAGAACATAATGGCATCTCAGAGAGAAAACACAGACACATAGTTGAAACAGGTCTAGCACTTCTCACCCATTCAACATTACCCCTTACATACTGGCCTTATGCTCTTTCCACTGCTGTTTACCTTATAAACAGACTTCCAACACCAGTATTACACCTACAATCCCCCTATCAGAAAATATTTCACACAACACCAAACTACTCAAAACTTAGAATATTTGGTTGCCTATGCTATCCTTGGCTAAGGCCCTACACTTCCAACAAATTAGAACCAAAATCCACCCAATGCATATTTCTTGGCTACTCTCTTACCCAAAGTGCCTACCTTTGTCTTGACCCAACATCAAACAAATTATATGCTTCCAGACATGTTAAATTTGTAGAATCACAATTTCCCTATGCAGCACTATCCAAATCTCATCCACCTGAAACTCCTATCGACTACATAGATACCTGGATACCACCAACTCTCCAGGTTGTACTTCCCACTCAGCCCAGGCCATTCATGACATCATTGGAAGAGGACCTTCACCAAGACCTTCAGTGTGAAGCTTCAACACCAAGAGAACCTGACGGTACAGGCAATAGCTCAACTTCCGCAGCCCATACCCAGCAACATTCACACATCCCGGCTAATGAGGTAACCTCAACTTTAGCTGATACCCAACCAGGCCCAAATCAACAGAAAACTCACTCAATGACTACAAGAGCCAAAAATCAAATCCGTAAGCCCATTCAGAAACTGAATCTAGTGACCCAACTACACTCTCATAATCTTTCAGAGCCCACAACAGTCTCTCAGGCCCTGAAGATACCACATTGGCGAAAACCATTATCAGAAGAATTCAATGCTCTTGTCACAAATGGTACCTGGGAGCTAGTACCACCAGAACCCTCTCAAAATATCGTTGGTTGTAAGTGGATATTTCGTACTAAATACAAATCTGACGGTTCAATAGACAGGTACAAGGCAAGATTGGTCGCCAAAGGGTTTCACCAACGACCAGGGGTTGACTACATGGACACATTCAGCCCAGTTGTAAAGCCAACTACTGTCAGAGTAGTTCTAAGCCTTGCTATCTCCCAAAACTGGACTTTACGTCAACTTGATGTGAATAATGCATTTCTCCAAGGTAATTTATCAGACACTGTCTTCATGCAACAACCACCTGGCTTTGTGGATCAAGACCGGCCATCATATGTGTGCAAATTGCGTAAAGCAATTTATGGCCTCAAACAAGCACCACGTGCTTGGTATCATGAACTGCGCACATTTCTTCTACAGTCTGGATTCAAAAATTCATATGCTGATACATCCCTGTTTGTGCTTAACACCTCTAGTACACTAATCTATATTTTGGTGTATGTGGACGATTTGATAATCACTGGGCACAACAGTGATTATGTCAATTTGTTTATTGCAAAGTTAGCACAGCGCTTCTCAATCAAAGATCTTGGCTGCCTGTCTTATTTTCTGGGGGTGGAGGCATTACCGAATAAAAATGGCATACTGCTGTCACAAAGACGCTACATTGTGGACATACTGACAAGAACAAAGATGCTAGGTGCACACCCGGTTGTCACACCAATTCCAACAACACCCCATCTGACACTACACTCTGGTACACCACTTGAAGATCCAACGGAATACAGGAATGTTGTAGGATGTCTGCAATATCTTTTAATTACAAGACCGGATATGAGCTATGCTGTAAATAAGCTATCTCAATACATGCATACACCAACAACATTACATTGGCAGTTTGTCAAACGACTTCTACGCTATTTGTGCGGCACAATCAATGAAGGTATTCAACTATACAGGGACTCTCCTTTACAATTGCATGCTTTCTCCGATCATGTTCACTTCAACAAAGGGTTGAGTGCATTTTCTGATGCTGACTGGGGAGGAAACAAAGATGACTTCTCGTCTACCAGTGCTTATATAGTGTATCTCGGCCGTAATCCAATATCATGGAGCTCAAAGAAGCAAAATTCAGTGGCAAGATCCTCAACGGAAGCAGAATATAGAGCAGTGGCAAATGCAGCAGCAGAGCTTAACTGGCTTACCAACCTACTCACTGATCTGGGCACACACTTACCAAGCTGTCCAGTTATTTACTGTGACAATATTGGCGCGACTCAACTGTCCTCCAACCCGGTTTTTCATTCTCGAATGAAACATATAGCCATTGACTTTCATTTCATCAGAGATCAAGTACAAAAGGGAATGCTAAGAGTAGCCCATGTATCATCTGCAGACCAGCTGGCTGATGCACTAACAAAACCACTTTCAAGCTCAAGATTTAAGGATCTTAAAACCAAGATTGGTCTTCTCACCCGAAGTCCATCTTGAGGGGGCATGTATGCAGGTACAGGTACACCTACCTGAACTGCTACCTGAAGACCAGGAGTTACACCATATGTGCACAACATAGTCAAGAAGTCTGTAACAAACCACAATTCTAGGAACTGTAACCAATCCTTGTAATCAGGAGTTTGTTGCACCATTCTTGTTGTATAAGTATCTAGTAACTCCTCGATGAGATATACAACTTAACAATCACTCAACAACAAATGCCTCAATTAACATCAAGGTTTTGAATGGATATATCAGTCTCGTCATCTATATTAACATCATTGAGAAATAACAACAAACCCTAAACCCCCAAATTTTAAACCAGAAATAAAACAATTCATACAAAACAAAGCAAAATCAAACGAAATACACTAAAACAAACAAAAACCGAATTGGGTTCCTCTCAGACAAATGCCTCAGTTAACATCAAGGTTATGAATGGATATCAGTCTCGTCATCTATTTTGACATCATTAAGAAACCCCTGATATTCAATTTCCACAAATAAAATAAAATAAAATCAACTGCAGAAACGCCTGATTAAGAGCCAATAAACCCAACTCTAAACGCTAGATGAAAACTAAAGGAGTAACCTTTTCACAACACCGAAAATCAACAAGTTGAGAAAACACTAAACCCTAAATCTAAAACCCTAAACGATGAAGAAGGCAGTACATCGCCATTGAAAATGTTTCTTCTACGAAAGAAACTCTATAGTTTATAGCTTACAGAAACCCTAATTTAATTTATAGCTCGATTTCAAGTTACCAGAAAAAGCCCAATTCAAGCTTAGCATTAAAAGCCCAATTCCTTGACCATTTATTTTGACTGTTTTGACTCCATACAAGCCGTTGGATGAACTGTTAATCTTATAAAGTTGTGAGAAGACGAAACTACCCTCTCTTTGTCATTATAATTGTTCTGAATATTTCCTTTGAGAAAAAACTCGAGGGTTCTTCGATAAGAAGGATCTGGGTTAGGGTTTCGGTGTGGTGTTGGTACTGCAATGGCGAATCGAACAGATCCATTAGCGAAGAACATTCGTGGAACGAATCCACAGAATTTAGTTGAGAAAATATTGAGAACGAAGATATATCAAAATACATATTGGAAAGAACAATGTTTTGGTTTAACAGCTGAGACACTAGTTGATAAAGCAATGGAATTAGATCATCTTGGTGGTACTTTTGGTGGTACACGTAAACCTACTCCATTCATGTGTCTTGTTATGAAGATGCTTCAGATTCAACCTGAGAAAGATATTGTTGTTGAATTCATCAAAAACGAAGACTACAAGTAAGTCCTAAAATTCCTCAAAATTAGGGTTTTATTGCATTATTATTTCACTGGTTGAGATTGAGTTTTGGGTAATTAGGGTTTTCGGCTGATTATTATGTATTTTGATTTTTTTGCAGATATGTTCGTGTTCTTGGTGCGTTTTATTTGAGAATAACGGGGACAGATACAGATGTATACCAGTATCTTGAGCCTTTGTACAATGATTATCGGAAATTGAGGCAGAAATTAGCTGATGGACGTAAGTATTGCTTGCCCGTACTTCTTGTTAATCTAATTGTACTTGTAATTTATGTATTTCACATTTATAAGATAATACTTGGGATATTAACCCTTATAGTCATGGACCTTGTTCTAAGATGTGTAAATTTTAGGCAAGGACCTTGTTCTAGGATGTGTAAGTTTTAGGCAAGCAATATTGAATGGGGATTGAAATGTTAGCTCTAAGTATAGTTGTTGTTTTCTTGCATGCAACAGTTGGTTAAGGTATCCACTATCCAGTGCCTGAATGTTCTTTATAAAGACCAACAGTAAATTATAGAATTTCTCGGGGGACTGTCCACTCCTGCTGCAGAAACTTTGTTGTGTATGTTGCGTTTTATGGTTTCTTTGCTTTTGTAGTGGGATTATGTTTATCTTTAGTGTTTTGATGTATTCTCTGTGTCTTCCAGGATACTCTTTGACGCACGTGGATGATTTTATTGATGAGCTCCTGACTAAAGATTATTCTTGTGATATTGCTCTTCCTCGCATCAAGAAAAGGTGAGTTCTCTTATTACAATTAGATAATTTATTCGCCATCATGGCAAATTCAGTTCATATCTGTTGCTGATCTTAGCAGCGTATCTTTTGCTTGTACTAGCTGTTAATAGAATGTGAGAATGAATGTCCCTAATGGTTTGTTCATTAACAGATGGACTCTTGAATCAATTGGGACCTTAGAACTTAGAAGAAGTGCTCTGGAAGATGATTTTGAGGAGGAAGAAGATAAAGAAGAGGAAGACCAACCAATGGAAGATGTAGAGAATGGGACGCATGAAAAGGTTGGGAAATTATACTCATTGGTACTATGTACTTATCATATTCTTTTAATGTTATGGATGGGGTCTCATGTGGGATTTGTTCTTATTCTCAACAGGATTATCATCGTGGTCGAAGTCCTGCAAGAGAAAGAGATCGGGATAGAGATAGGAAACGTGATAGTCATAGACACAGGTTTGAATTTCCACATGCTATGTGATACTTTTGTCTTTATTTTACTTAGTACTGCACAAACAAATTTTGTAGCAGAATTATTGGTGGCTAGTTTCACATGCGTTGCACAAGACGTGTTCTTGTTAGGATTAATATGTGAACTGCTCTCTTATTAATTATACATAACACGTTACTCAAACGGAAAAGTTAGGTATTTTGTTAAAATTGTGGATTTATTTTTTCTCCCGTTGAGTGGGTAATGTAATATAGTGGAAGCTGGTTTCTTAGCAACTCATGCATTCATGAGTTATTTCACTATTACTGGCATCTAAAGCCTTTGGTAGATTGAGACACTTCCTACAGTAATTATATACGGTGACCCTGCCAGGTTTCTCTGCACTGGCAGTGTGCAGTGAGAAGTATGATGGGTCAAACAAATCTAATGCAAAGTACATTGTAATGGCTTAGGAATTTATTTTTCCTCTCCTAGTTGGAGTATTGCTTCCGTTTTGTGGCTATAAAATGCTGAAATCCACAAAAGGCCAAGTTCAGTTCTTTTATATTGTTTTACTGCTTTTATCTAGAGAACCCTAGCAACACAGTCTATAGATTATCTTTTTAGAACTGAAAATTGGTTTGTCAACGCTAACCATTTCCATGTTGTTCATTATATCAGGGATAGGGAATACGATAGGGATAGGGATTATGATAGAGACTATGACAGGGAGCGTGGACGAGGGCGTGAAAGAGATAGAGAGCGGGACAGGGATAGAGACCGTTACCGCTTGCGAGATGAAAAGGACTATGGTCGTGATAGGGTGCGAGAAAGGGATAGAGATGGACGGGATCGGGAAAGGAGAGATAGGGACCGAGGAAGGAATCGTTCAAGAAGCCCTAGTCGAAGCAGGAGTAGGAGTAGGGATCACAGGGATCGTGATGGTGATCATCGTAAGAGGCATGGTCGCAGCAGTGCAAGCCCTAGGAGACGTGGTGCTGATGAAGAGGATAAGAAGAAGAAGCCAAAGAAAATGAAGGAAGACGGCACTGACCACCCAGATCCTGAGATTGCCGAAGCGAACAGGATTAGAGCCTCACTTGGGATGAAACCATTGAGAATGTGAAGGGAGACGAACCAATCTCAATTTGGTTCTCTGTTACTTGTGTTAAGCTGCTTCCTTAAAAAATCCAGTCCAACGCAAAGTACAAGGATAGAAGAAAGAGATTGATTGTTTGCTAGACCCGATCTTCGTATTTGCTTTCTTCCTATATGTACTCTGTACAACAGCCTTCGATGTATGATATTTACATATTTGATTAATTTTTAGGCTCTTCAATCGTGGTGGATTTAAGATTTAGGATTTGAGAATGATAAGGAAAAAGGTATTTCGACGAAGAACTAGAAACAGCATCAACACGTAAAAATACCGAAAGAAAGTGAATATTATTCCTTGAAGAATAAAGGAATAATGACGTTCTAATGAAACATTTAATGACAGAAGAATTGAAGAAGTATGTGGAGTTTCACACAAACCCAGAACTACAGCCAATGTGTCTTTGGCAGATGCTGCTGTATGATGTCTATAGATGTGTAATGTGGTCGTGACAAGCGGTAGAAGCATGTGTGGGATGACGGCAGGCGATCATCAGAACTGCAATTCTTGTGGATGGTCAAAGGATATGGCAAACCAGAAAATCCATTTACCGGAAGGTATTTCACTAAGATCGAAAAGAAAAGAAGCTCTCTCTGCTGCTCCATGGACATGCCCTCTAGAACCTTCCAAAGCCAGCAGATTTGTTCATCAGTTTCTTTGAAGTCCTTGAGTGTGCTTTCCAAACCTTTAAACAAATAGGTTTATCACTTCCAAGCAACAAACAATTGAGACCTTTCAAATCTATACCTTGGAAAAAGTTTTTCGCCAGCCTTTGCTTGCGAAAGAATATCAAAAAAACCTCGGGCAATATAAAACCTTTGCGGAGATTGATCTGACGAACAAATGCTGAACAAGAAGATGTACATTTTGTTCTCTGTTTTTGCTATCAACAACAATGCTGTTCTCTCCGGGGCACAACTCCACGGTTTTCCTGGATCCAAACTCTTCGATAAATGTCAACCCCGAAGCATCTGAATCAACCAAGTCAGCATCCATCAGCATCCATCTCCAATATCTTTTCGCAACTCCTATACATGATTGGGTCTGCGCAGGTTTCTTCCAAAGATATTTTCCCATTGGCTAATTGCAAGAAAAACACTCTATCAAATGCAATGCCTACTTGCACTCTATGCATCAAGGCTAAAGCGACAACTCGCCCACATAAGCCATAATATTTAAGTTGTTGGGGTTTCACTTCTACTGGGTTGGGAAGGAACCTGCGTCGGTCCTCCGGGCATACTACAAAAAGGGAATTTTCTGGACTAAAGAGCGCTTGGCATACCAAAGAAAGCCACTCCCGCAGGACACCATAACCTGTAGCTACCTCATCTTTGAACTCCACGAAAAGACCATTGTGCAAGGACTTGGCTTTTACAAGAGCATTGTGCTCAAACGATCCTGTCAATGAGGATTTTGTGTTTTACCTCAGGGAACATCATCACCATCAAATGTATTCTTGATTCAAAATCTATTGCATTGTCATACTTGAGAAGCCATAGATGATCATCACCCCTCTTTGAGTGCCTAATAAGATAATTCACTGGTTTCTCTGTAACAGATGTAATACGCGAAGTTGATAAAATCTTCAAAATGTTGTAATCTTTTTTTATATTCATCAGTTGATCAATTTGAATATTTGCTTCCTTGTCATACTCCATGTTCACTACTATCTTTACAGAAAGTCTTAAATAAATTTGCAAATTCACAATTTATTTCTTACCAAATCACAGAAACATAAACACCTACACTTATATAAACTTAAGCTCATAAAATAGAAATTAAGGAATTAAAAAAAATAAACCGGAAACTACTTAATAATACACTGAACAATCAAATTACTCCTCTGGCATAGTGTTCCTTGGATCAACTTTTCATCTCAAATCTGCAGCGGAGCAATAGAAACCAGACGGTGGCGATGCTGAAATGATTTACCAATCGACAGACACAACAAAATGATTCATCTATTGAAGTATACCACCAAAATTCAACGGTCGACAGCGTTCTCCCAATAAAATCCTTTTCTTGCACAACTCTAATTGGCAATCACTTCCCTCATCTTCAATTGTTCTGAGTACTCGTTCTTTCGTCTTAATGTCTCTGACAGTAGAATTCTGATTATTGCTATTACCTTTACAACGTGCAGCATTTCTTTTACCTCTAGTAAACTTCAAACCAGTTCTTCTATTTAGTATACTTCGAAAAGAGAATTTCATTCTTGGATGTAACTTAAAAGTAGTAATCGAACCTGGCCACTTCGAGTTTTCCTCTTCCTTCTCCATTGACTTATCCTTTAAGCGGCCAGTTTCCAGAGAAGTCGAGAATGGCAGATGCTCATATGGTTTCAAACTGATCACATTGCTCTTACTTGTAACCAGTGCTGATTCCTCCTCCACTGCAGTCTTCATTAGCACCTTATTGCTCTTGTCTTCGATTACAAGAACACGACTCTTACATTCATTCCCGTTATTGTTAGTACACGAATAATTCTTTTTTCTAATTGGAGAACAAGATGAAGAAGATTTCTTACTAGAGACAACATTAGAAAAGAGGGAAGCAACTTTTATAGGAAAAATAATCTTTTTATGGCGAATTGATAACTTATGTTGATCTCCATTGGTACTATGATTTTTTTTCTTCTTCTTCTTCTTGATTGCAGTCATCTTAACTAGTAACTTGGGTATTTTGATTCTTACCTTTGGTGTTGATTCACTGAAAGCTTTAGATTTCTTTGATGTGATACTTATACTGAGAAAGTATGACTTTGCTGTTGGTGGTGGAGCTTTGCATTTGTTTTTGCTCATGGTGGTGCTGCATCCTTTGTATCTCATCGTTATTGACTTGGTTTTTACAGTGAGGAAATGGTAATTTATGAAGATTTGGATTGATAAGAGTTAGGGAGTTGTTGGTAGAGGTACGTGGGGTGATTTGGGATAGTGGGGGAGAGATTTAAGCGGGATTTTGAAATAGTTGTTTGTTACTAGATTAATTTAACCGTTTGTAACTATTGTTAAGGGTTGACTTGAGTAATGTAGTATAACTAACGGCTATAAAGTTTTTGCTTGGATTAGCTGATGGATTAGCTGATCAAATAATGGGTCCATACTCCATATATCAAGCAAACTTGGTTCAGCCGTCAAGGGAGCCAGCTTTACTGCGTGTTTAGTCGACGGGAAAAGGAATGTGATCCCTGGGAATATGATTCCAGAAATGTATTTTTGTTGGAATAGATTCCTTTACCTGTTGTTTGGCTTGGTCAGGATTAGAGATTGGGGATAATAATTTTTTTTTATTTAACTTTTTGTTTGGTAGAAACATGAATGAATTTTTTTTATTACACCCTTTTGAGTAATTAAATTAAAAAAAAAACAAATAAGAAAAACTGTGAAAATCATATTTTCTCCAAATACGGTAACAAAATCTGATTCAGGAAGAAAAAAATCCATTGAATAAGTCTCTCAAAGTCTTCGTTTCTTCTTAGATTCTAGGGTTTCAATTCAAACACATCTTCTCCAAAAAAATCCATTGAATAAGTCTCAACAGAACTCGTTTTCGTTTATGTTTAATTGAAGAACAGAAGACAAGTTACAAGTAGTCGAATCATTCATCAGGTAATTTTGATTTTGTTTTTCTTATTATGATTTTGATTTTATTTTAATTTTCGAGTTGATATTGATTATGAAACTTTTCAGTTTGTTCTTCGAATCAGTCATCAGTGAGATTAGATATTGTTTGAAGAATCCAATTGAAGTTACAGTTTATTCTTTCAATTTGGTCACATCCTCTTTCGGCTCAAGCTATTGTTTTAGTTCAATCATTCATCGGAGACTGAAATTCAAGTTTTCAGGTAATTGATTTTGTTTGAATTTTTGAGTTTATGTTGATTATGAAACTCAGATCTATTTGTTTTTACGATTTCTCTGGTTATGTTGTTGATGTTCTTATTCAAATCTGTTGGAATCAAAATTGTTATGTTATTTATGTTAATATTCAAATATTGTTGTTGTTGTTGTTGTTGTTGTTGTTGTTGTTGTTGTTGTTGTTTATATTCACATTTAGTGGAAGTTTTTTTGGTTTCATACTTTGTCCTGTAGATTATGGAATCTATTCTCGCGGTTATATCTCAGAAAGAGGATACATTATCTTTTTGTATTGGTCTACAAGCATCTGTTTTTGATTTTTCTTGATTTTGGTTTTCTTATTATGATTTTGATTGTATTTTAATTTTTGAGTTGATATTGATTATGAGACTTTTCAGTTTGTTCTTTGAATCAGTCATCAGTGAGATTAGATATTGGTTTGAAGAATCCAACTGAAGTTACAGTTTGTTCTTTCAATTTGGTCATATTCTCTTTCGGCTCAAGTTATTGTTTTAGTTCAATTATGCATCGAAGACTGAAATTCAACTTTTAAGGTATTTGATTTTGTTTTTTATTTTGTTTGAATTTTTGAGTTTATGTTGATTATTAAACTCAGATCCATTTGTTTTTACGATTTCTCTTGTTATGTTGTTGATGTTTCTTATTCATGTCTATTGGAATCAAAATTGTTATGTTGTTGATGTTAATATTCAAATTTGTTATTGTTGTTGTTGTTGTTTATATTTGCATCTAGTGAAACTTTTTTGGTTTCATACTTTATCATGTAGATTATGGAATCTGTTCTCGCGGTTACATCTCACAAAGAGGATACATTATCTTTTCGTATTGGTCTACAAGCATCTGTTTTTGATTTGAAGGGTAGTATATGTTCAAGTTGGTGTCAATTCTTTGTTCTTTCTATAGAAATTTTCCACATAGTTGGTGATCATCAAAGGTTATCAATTGTGATTTGGATCTCCAATCGGTTGCTTTATTTACTTTGTCTAATAATCTTCCATCTCTTGAGTTACATGTAAGGCATAGAGATCAGTCCTCTAGTTCTAGTTCAAGAAGTTCAGTAATCATACCTTTTGAGCAGCCACAAAGTTTAGGAATTATATCATTCGAGCATGCGGGACTTACAAATTTAGTTGATTATGATATCTGTAATAAAGTGAAAAAACCGTTGAAGTCTACGATTTGGTTAGGCATTTTTCAGGGTGTCAATCAGGTGTTTCGGGGAGGTGTTTAACAAGTTCGTTCTGATTTGTTGAAATATCATGCAGCATCTAGGTATTCATTCAAGACGACAAGGAATGAGAAGTTGAGGATTGGTGCATGTTGTGCTAAGAAGGAAGAAGAGAAATGTGAATGGCATATATATGTTGTTTATATTGATTGTGTTGAAGGTAGTCCTTTTATTATCAAGGAGTTAAATAAGAAGCATACTTGTTGCGGTGGAGTTGTAAACAAACCACATGTGTCGAAGAAACTAATTAGTAGTTCGATTCTCGAAGAGATTAAACAGAATCCGAAGAAAAAACAAAGGATATTATGAATCAGTTTACAAGAGAGTATGGCTTTGACATTAGTCGTTATTATGCATATGCAGGGAAGAGGCATGCATTGAATATTACATGGGGAGAGAACGAGAAATCATTTATGTACTTGAAATGGTATACCAACAAATTGACTGAAATCAATCCTGGATCTCGTGTTGATTTGGAAGTTAAAAATGGGACTCAAAAATTTCAGAGATTGTTTATCTGTTTCGGAGCATGCATTTGTGGATTCAATTATTGTTGTCCTTTATTATTCCTTGATGCATCCCATTTGAAAAGCAAATGCCTTGGTCATATCATGGCAGCAACAGGTCTAACTGGGAATGACGGTAAGTTTCTTAAACATTCTATTTGTTTCTGCTGGTTTCGTCATTTTTATATGCTGAGACATTTTTTCCTGTTCTGTTTCAGAAATCTATCCTTTTGCTTATGTTGTGGTTTTATCGGCGAATGACACGAACTGGAAATGGTTTTTGGAAAATTTGAAGAAAGTCCTTTCTCCTCTGCGCAAAAAGCTTACTTTTGGGAGTGATTGAGGTAGTGGTTTGGTGAATCAAATTCCTTCTGTATTCCCTGATGATGTTCATGGTTGGTGTTATTGGCATATGAAGAACAATATCAATACATACTTGTCGAAGGCCAATAAGGTTTATAACAATTATGTGCTGGGATTATTTGAAAAATGTGTGTATGCTAATACACATACAAAATTTTTAGAGAATTGAGAGAAGTTGTTGTCGGTCAAAATTCAAAAGTTACAAGATTATCTGAGTAGAGCTCTGGTTGGAAAATGGGCAAGTGTTTATTACCAGGGTCGTCGTTATGGTAGGTTGTGTTCGAATATCGCTGAGAGTTTCAATAATTGGATCCTTGAAGATAGAGAGAAGCCTATAGCCATCATGGTTGATGAGGTCAGAGTGAAGCTTATGAATCAAATATGTGTACGTCGCGAGGAATGTGCAACATTATTGAAGTGGCGAGAAACTTTATGTCCATAATTTAAAATTGAGCTCTACAACTACAAGATGCACGACCGTGAATACAGTGTCACCAAGTCGTCGCAATATGTGTTTGAAATTCATTTTACATTAACATAAAAGGTCGATTTGTAAAGAAGAACATGTTCTTGCAACTGCTGGCGCATCAACAGTTTCCCTTGTGCCCACGTTATCCGTTATATTATGATAAATAAAGAAGATCCATATAAGTATGCCGAATCCTACTTTACAATAAAGTTCTACCGTGAATCCTATGCAAGAGCAGTTAATCTTATTCCCACAGTTGAAAAGCCTGCGATTGTGTCTCCAAAATTTGTTATTCTTGGTCCTGATGCTCTACCACAATCAGGTCGTGCAAGGAAGAAGAAGAGAATTCCTAATACAGGTTCAGTTTCTAATAAGAAGATGAGAACTTGTGGTAGCTTCCATATTTTGAGTGCCCATAACCGAAGGACATGCCCTGCGCTGCAGATGTGAAGTCATTTTGACTATAATTCATCAACTTTCATTTTCAGTTTTCGTTTAGACTATTGTATATTTTAATCTACATTTTCTTATTTATTCTTTTTTCTATATTTTTTACAGTTAAACATTTTAATTTGCTGCAGGTCTTTCATGTTTTTTTATTTTTAGATTAAGTTTGTCAGAGTTGCAGGCTTTTATAATTGTTGGAACTAAAATAGTTTCATCACATTCTTCAGGGTTTTTTCATCTCTAAATTGATGGAACTTTTTTTGGTTCCATCATTGTTTTTATCTGGAATAAGATGAAACCAAAAAAAACGATGGAACTTTTTCTGGTTCCATCATTTTTTGTTTACGTCTGTGATAAGTATGTTCATCCTGGATCCGTCACTTCCGCTATAAAAAAAACCAAAAAAAAGAGAGAAAAATATCACAACATCTTGATTAAGAGTCGATATTTTATATCTTAAGACTAGTGATCAATGAAAAGTCTGTTCTTAGTTCTTTAAACTTGCACCTACCAAAATCTAGCATGTATTTACAACTTCTTTATACTTTCTTAGTTTTACGGTCGGGTTGAAAACTAGCCGTAAGTTTTCTTGTGTTTTTCACAAACTCTGACCAAACTCAGTTTCACTGGATTTTACCACCATGAACTGCACCTTCACTTCCATGAACAGACAACCACCATTAACTCACCATCAATCTTCTTTCTCTTCCATCAAAACAAGACACACCTGAAAAGAAACAAAACAATTGCATAATTGAACCTTACTGTGACTCCTCTTCTTGTATGTTGCAAGTAGTCCTCTTCCACCCTACTGTGAATCAATATTTTCCCGTCTTTCTCCAGCATAACTTTCCTCCTAAGCTGAAACTGTCAACTTTAAGTTACAACTTTGGCCTCATAGTCTGCACCTTTGTCAAGGAGTATCTTGCAGGCCAGCTTTGACCTCATATTCTGCACCTTTTGTTTTATATGCTCTTCGGACGAAAAAATTCATTTCAAGAGGCTCTTCATGTAATAGCAAACATAAAGGGCGCAATCATTCCTGAAATTAACAAAACAAGATCTTTAAATTGACAAAACAAAAAAGGATTGAAATGAAGATATTGAAAAGAATATCTCTAAACACAAGTTTTTTTAAAGCACTTACACAACTTGCTGACAACACAAAGGGGTGTTCAAAAAAAATTATTTTGATTGACTTGCCGGGTCTAGGGAGAGCTTTGCAACATGTTGTTTGAATGTTGTCATCATTCTTTCTTTCATGCTTTCAACACTTTTGCTGCATTTATCTTCAGTGGAAGCCATGGAGTTGTAGTGAGAGAATTCTCCAGTCTCATTATCAAAAGCTAGCAATGTCTAGTGATACAACTTTTCACTAAGTTTTGTGAGCAATGGAACAAATATAAACTTTGGATTTTAATCCATGTTGTCGATGAAAGCTTCAATTGCAGAGCGACAATTTTTGCCCTATTGAGTGTAATGTCTGAAATTCAGTAAAAAATAAAAAATCAAGTTCTAATTTGGTTTCAGAAAAACACTTGTATAAGAGAATTTAGAGGAAACTTACATATACATATGTGCTTAGAAAAACTTCCCTTTTGTACTTAAGAGTACCATCTGGTTTCTTTGATATGTTTTTTTGCAATTTCAGCATGTAGAATTCAATCATATCTCCGGCGATGTCACATTTTCTTATCAAGGTATTCATATTTCTTCCCGTTATGTACAATCCAAGCTCTTTTTTTCTCCCATGCCATATCACTGTTGTTAAATTGTTGAAAAAAAAAATAATGATTAAAGAAGAAGATAAAAAACTGAAAGAAATGTATTCTCATTTTGGTTTCAACACTGAAATTATGAAACCAAAAAACTGAATAGTATGAATGCCACTTACCTTACATTATGCATTTTAAAATATCCGCACGCGAGCTGTTTCTGATTTGAATCGAGTACCTCCATAATCTTCAAGTTATCAACTGCTTTCAACTTCACCTCATTTTTCTCTGTTTGTTTCTTCTCCAATTTTTTATATTACTTTCTGCTAACACAACGACTCTTGTTTCTTTTCTTCTTCTTAACTTCTCCAGGTGTATAATCCTGCATCTTAATAGGTGCTGGCATATTCCTTTTGTTTTTTCTCATCCTTTATATTATGTTACTCACCTTTTGTTCAGGACTGACGTCTTCATTCTCACTATCTTCTTTGTCACTATCATTTTGCGTCAATCCCAAACCGAAATGAGGCATATCATCTTCTAAATCAATTACATCTTTTTCCATATGTATAACTGAGTAGTAGCACATGCCTTTAGTTTCTGGCTTTAATGTAGAACTCTTTTTTGCATATTCATATTCCATTTGCTGAAGAATAGTTTCATCAATTGAACCCTGCGTTGACATTTCAATCTCTATCTCTGGCTTTGACAAAGAACTTTTCTTGGATTCGAATTCTACCTGCTCAGCCACCTTGATATCTTCAATTGTGTTTGGAGTCAATTCAGAAACTTATTCTATTACACTTTTCAATTCAGTCTTCGACAAAGAAGATTCAACTTGTTCATCCACCTTGATATCTTTAGTTGTGTTTGGAGTTATCTCCAAAACTTCTTCTATTAAATTATATGTGGCTTGCTTCGCTTTGTTGATTTCGGATTCAACTTTCTCAACCACCTTCAATTCTTTGTGTTCAGAGTTAACTCTGAAACCTCTTCAATCAGCCGCTGAGCTTTGCCTTCCGATGATTCAACTTTTTCTGGTTCCATCACTTGTTGCTCCTGAACTTTTTCATCAGTTGATGAAACCTTTTCTGGTTCCAACAAACAATCTTCAAAATCTTCAACTAAACCTTGAATCTGAACTTCATGAGTTGGAACTTTTTCAGGTTCCACTACATCATCTTGTTGTGTTTCTTCATGCATATTCATTACCTACAATATTTGTTGATTTCAAAAAAATTAGATTCAATGAAAACAAACAAATCAAATCAAATCAAATCAAAGTAAATTATCACCTCAGCATTATATTCGAAAACAACAATGTCAGACTTTTTCTTTTGTTCACCATCTTCAACCAATAAATATTTTTCTTGTTCAATATCAACATCGCCAGCATCTTGTTCTGTTTTTTGTTGCCGCAAAACCCTTTCTTTTTCTATCATGTCATCCACAATATTTATAGCTTTGCTTACCATATGTTAGATATTAACATTTCTAACTTAATATAATTCTCAAATGAAACTTTTCTGGTTTCATTAAAAAAGAAATTCATACCAATCTATTCAAATGGAACTATCATTAACCCAACACACACAAATAAGCAAGATCATATTTAACACATCTAAGATTTAACATATCACCTCCACATCTTCTTCACTGTTCGAAACCGTTTCAGGTACCGTTTCTTCATGGTTCAAAACCGTTTTGTTTCATCTCTTTTACGTTTCTGTCTCACGTAAGTCTTCATCACTGGTTGTAACCTCTCCTCAACATCATATTTGGTCAGAATTGATTGATCTTCTTCAGAAAGCCCATTGTTACTAACGGTTGTAAGTTTTTCAATCAAAATTCTCGCCCACTTATATTTTACCTTGTAAGGGTTATCTTCATTTCCAGTTCCAACATTCTCTTCATTTCTAACACCAACATTCTCTTCATTTCCATCACCAACCTGCAGTTCACCATCAATGTACTCTTCAACATGAATATCCTCTTCATTTATACGCTGGACCAAGCGTATTTCTTGTTCATTATATGGAAACAAGAAGGATCCCTGACGGTGGCCCACATTCATCTATAGAATACAAGAAAAGTTATGGAACTTGTTTTGATTTCATTATTTTTTTTCCATCTGGAATAAGGTGGAATTAAATAAACTATGGAACCTTTTTTTGGTTCTATCATTTGTTCATCTGGAATAAGGTGGAACCAAATAAATGATTGAAACTTTTAATTCTCAGACATTAAAAATTATAAACACACAAGAACTATTGTTGCTTTTACCTTAGAGAAAATTTCTGGTTTATTGCTAATATCATCAAAATTATTCACTATTGCGTTGCTTATTTCATTTAGGTTATATCTAGCGAACCTTGCGTACATCTCGTTCACATCATGTCTCAAGGTGATGTTTGACATCTCGGCAAACCAATACTGAAAAAAAAAATACACAACATTCAAATTAGTAATCAAACTCGGGGAAAAGAAAAACAACAACTTATGAATCAAAAGAAACAAAAATTAACTTAACAATGGGTAAATGACGCAACCTGATACATCATCAACTTCTTCAGCTTTTATTATCGACTCAATTAGATACTCATGAAAACATATGACCGACACACCTTATTCATCTCAAATACTTGGTACAAGTATTTTGAAGTCAGATTTTGCGCATCTTTGTTTGGGACAAATATCGAAACCAAGAGATAGAGAACGAATAACTTGACGAAGTCTTCAGCTTTGGTTTCGTCTGCTGCAGTTTCCATCATAACTCTCAGAATATCAGTTTTCCTTATCTTCTTATCTCTCTTAAAATACTCGACCACAAACATGTTCACATTTTTCTTTAGCTCATCATCTTTGGCTATATCTATATCCTTCATCATTTATAGACCAAAAATCACAGCGAATTGTTCAGTTGTGGTCTGCAATATCATATTCTTTGCTCTCATTAACTTGAAACAATCTGGTTTCACACGCTTGACACTTTTATAATATGACCCTAAGATCATCTGAATTGTTTTTTGTCTTTTTCTTTAATTTTTCTTCTTGCAGCGTACCTTCATAAAACGGTATGAAGAAACGCCAAAATGGACAAGCAACAAGGGCCTTCATGTGTTTTTTCTTATTCTATATCAAAGATTTTATGTTAGGTGCCTCCGCACACAAATGATGCAACGAGCACCTATATGGTTTTGTAAGTCTTTTTTTCCCTGTTGTTAAACCATAAGTAAACCATAAGCACAAACAAAACTTGTCCCAACCATACAGTGAAGATAATGAAACAAATTTTGGTTATATCAAAATAGGAATTAAGTAAAAAACACCAACAAAGTTGGTCCCAACCTACAATGAAAATGATGAAACCAATTTTGGTTCCATCAAAATAGGCATTAAGTAAAAAAAACCAACAGAGTTGGTCCCAACCATACAGTGAAGATGGTGAAACCAATTTTGGTTCCATCAAAATAGTCATTAAGCAAAAAACACAAACATAGTTGGTTCCAACCATATAGTAAAGATAATGAAACCAATTTTGGTTCCATCAAAATAGCCATTAAGTAAAAAACACCAACATAGTTGGTACAAACCATAAGTGAACATGATGAAACCAATTTTGGTTCGATCAAAATAGCCATTATGTAAAGATGAAACCTAAAACCATGCTACAAACAGATGAAACCAAGATGAAAATCAATGAAACCTAATTACAAGGAAATGTAATTGAAACCTAACTATGAAACCAATGATTTCGAAATAGATGAAACCTTATTACCCAAATTCATTGATGAAACCAAAATTGTGAAACTAAAAATCATTGATGCATGTTTTTTTTCAACCATAAACAGTCACTGAAGAACAATGAAACTTCGATCTACCTTTTGGAGAATCTTGTTTCTTAACTGTTTTATTAAGTTTTTTGTTGATCTTTTTATCTTTTTGTTTCTTTTGTTTCTTTTGTTTCTTCACCATTTTTAATGATGTTCAGTGATTTTGTTTCGATGTTAGGTTAGGCTGAAATTGTTAGAGAATAGAATAAACCGATCTGAGTTAATAGTAGAAGGATGATGTGGGAAAGTGAGTAAATATACTGATGATGATGAACAACCGTTTTAGAATAGAAATTCAGTTTTTTGATTATGATTCTTAATGTACTGGTGGTGATGCAGATGATGGTGACGAGGATGATGATGATGATGATGACGATCAGGATGATATGGATGAATATGAAGATTATGTTTTTTCATGAGATTGTTTTGAAGATTTTAAAATTGGGGAACAAGTGAACTTATGGAAGTGGTTGAAGAGGGAAATAATGTCGTTACAAATTGAATAAGGGAGAAATAAATGTGAGTGAGTGGTTTACGGAAGGGTAGTTTAGATAGTTGGTTTCAAATGAGTTTTTTATGAAAATTTTATTTGATTGAATTTTTTATTGTTGGATAGTGACATATTTGGGTTTATAACCCACAACCTGATCTCATAATGCAAATCATGTGTAAGGGAACACATATTGAAAGGAGATGTAATTTTTTCTCCGATTATTTTGTTCGTTAAAAAAGAGAACAAATTTTAAAAGAGGGGTAATTTTTTCTTCTTCGATAATTTTGTTTGGTAAAAAAAAACATCATTAGAGTAATGGTTATAAAAATTGGGGAGTAATATTCTATTTCAAAAACAATTTGATGAGAGCCCCCTAACCCACCCAATCTCAGTCGAATACTCCACAATCAAAATAGTGTTTGAAAGTTTTCCCTATGAGACACTTCAAGTGCCGTATTGAAAAATACAACAAAAACGGTACTCAAAGAGCCTTCCTACTAAAAAATAGTGATTTATACTGTATTAACAATCGATCCATCCCTACCCTAGTTAGTAAGTTCGTCAATTATATCTGTATAATCCGTGAATCCGTCTGTATCATCCGAATCCGTATGTATCGTCTGTGTTTTCAGAATCCCGACTTAGATATACGAATTTCCAGCCTAGAACGAATTATATGTGTATTTATGAATTACCGAATTATATGGTCTGTATAATACTTTACCACGTCATCATTAAATTGTCATCTTCTATCACATTTTTTTATCATTAAAATCTTACATACACCAATCTTAGTCCTACACCACCAACGTACATGTTGTTGTTGATTATATTGCATATATCATAGGTATAGTTCCTAAAAATCATAAAATCACAATACCTAAGGTGAGAATATGTTAAAATAAATTTTTATAAGTTATTGGATACCGAATTTTATGTGCCAAATTTATATTTCTAAAACGTATTATAAACGTACGTATACCGTTCCGAATTATTCTTGAATCATGAACCGTTAATCGAATAATGAACCGAATTTATATTCCGCCAAAAACTAATAATCCGTCCCCCGAATTGCTAACTAAGATCCCTACTACTAGTACTTGACAAACTTCACCTCTTCTCCGTTCATTTTCAGTGGCCCTTGCTGTTAGTGTTTGGATCCATCCGTCTAAAACCCGAACCCGGTCAAAAACTTTCACTAACACAGTGCTAGTGAAAACAAAAGGGAACAAAAGTAGTCCAAAAGATTTAGCTAGGGTTTTAGTGTTCAGCTAATTCCCGCCGTTTTCTTCTCCCTCATTCAAAGTATTAGGTTTTCCAGATTTTCTCTGAACAAAAAAGGTTTCAATAGTGATTTGGGACGATGGGCATCAAGAAGGAAAACTCCAGGTACACTCCCACCACTATCTTCTTCTTCTTTTTTCTTAATTTTTTGATCATTTTTTTTTATTCTCTAGGGTTTTGTATTTGGGATTTTAGGGCAACATAGTTGAATAATCTCTAAAAAATTGTTGTTTGCAGGAATATGGGTTCTTCTTCACAAAATATTAAAGATCTTTTGACATCATTCAGTCCTTCTTCGGATTTCTTTGCAATTAGTTCTGGAGATGGTCGGATTAAGGTAAATAATAGTCTTCTAAAGGCTGATTGATTGAAATACTCAGTCACTTGCTGATATTTTGATTCTGGATATTATGTGTAAATGGAAGTTTTTTTATTTCAGGTTTGGGATACTATTAAAGGTCAAGTCCAGACACAATTTGCAGACATAGCATCGACTGCTCTGGAGACTAATGATGGTACATCATTATACAAAGAATCAGGAAATGGGCATCTTTCACTCGATTATACATGTATGAAATGGTTAGCTTTAGAGAGAAAGGTTCGTCATTCACTCTTGTTGATTGCAAGTGTCAAATTATTAGGTCTTGGTGTTGTGAAGTTTCTAAAGTCTGCCACTTTTTGAGAATCAAATTTATTTGCTTATGTATGTTCAGAAAAAAAGAAAGGTTGGGCAGTCGTTGTTAGTTGTGGGAACGGGTAGTGGTGATGTTATAGCTCTTGATGTATCTTCCGGGCAATTGAAATGGAGATCAAATGACTGCCATCCTGGGTGAGTTATGTCGCAGTTTAATTTGGTTCTAAGTAGAACAAGGTTTTTATTAACACAAATTGAATCCTTTGTTTATTTTCAGGGGTGTCAATGCTGTTTCCTTTTCTACAGAGAGTTCATGCGTATATTCTGCAGGTGTTGATGGTATGGTTTGCCAAACTGATCCTGCCAGTGGTAACTTATTGGAGAAATTTAAAGCTTCTACGAAAGCAATATCCTCTATGGTCATCTCACCCGGTATGTTTTTGGAATTGTGTCTTAAGTTTACATCAATCTTTATCTACACTATGCTAATGCATTTCTAGGATATCTTGTTTTGTGGTTTATTTCCTGACTTCCTGTATGTGGAGTCTCTGGTGGTTTGTTAAATTTTATGGCACTAATCATGTTTCTTCATTTATATCAGATGGAAAGACATTAGCAACTGCAGCTGCTCAGTTGAAGATCTTTAATTGTTCGGATAACAAAAAGATACAGAAATTTTCAGGACACCCTGTGAGTACAAACAAGTTTCTCATATTTTGTCCCCCCATCTATTTCCTTTTCCTTCATAAATTATATTAAAAGCATATACTGCACCATTAGGGTGCTGTTCGTTGTATGGTCTTCAGTGAAGATGGGAAATACGTGCTTTCTTCTGCTGCTGGGGAAAGATATGTTGCACTATGGGAGATAGATGGTAGCAAAAAGAAGTCCGCCAGCTGTGTTCTTTCCATGGATCATCCTGCCGTCTTCTTAGATTGTAAGTGCAAAGAGAGTGAGCAAACAGATGATGCAGGAATTTACGTCTTAGCCGTCTCCGAAGTGGGTCACTGTTACTTCTGGTATGGCAGACATGTTGAGGAATTACGAAATGCCAAGCCAACAAGAATCTCATTATCTGCTGAGGGCCACTTCTCAAAGAATCGTAAAAGTGCATTACCTATGATATTTGCTGCAGAGTTACAAGGGATCATGAAACCTGGTTCTGGACAAGTATATCTAGTGTATGGTTCTATAGTAAAACCGTCGTTTGAGAAAATGCTAGTTACATATGGTACAGACATTGTGTTAAATAGTACCCAGGAGGGAGTTCTTCTGCCATTGGAACAGTTGCACAAAAAGGGGCAAGTTTTACACACTGAAGGTATGCTCCTTATTAATTGGATATATTTTCTCCTTATACCTATTCCCTTTCCTAGAGTTTTGATGGTTACCTATAGCCTGTAGGGACTGTTGTTGAAACCAGTAAAAACTTCAGGTTACTGCATTACAGCTAAAACCGATAGAATAATCCTTATCTCATCTAACAGAAAACATTAACATATTTCCATAAATTTCTGATTATGCTTTTTCCTTTATTTACAGTAACTGCGTTAGACCGTGCAAATGCTGAAGATACCACACTTCATCCAAAGCTTCATGATTTTAAGGAGATGAGAAAAAGGCATCGGCCTTCTAGTATAGATACTGACGAAGAGATGACTGATGGTATGATCAGCAAAACTAGCCAAACTAAACCTTTGGAAATAGATGGTAAGGTGAAGAATTCTTTAGGTGTTTTGTTGTTTGTAGTTTATGACCTTAGCAAATGATTAATCTTGCAGTTAGTGTAAAATTTTGTCTCTCAGATTTAGAGTTTTTACAGATGACCAAGAAAAAAATGAGGAGATTGTCACATCAGTCATGGAGGATCGGCTTAGATCATTGAAAATTCTTAGTAATGAAGATGAACTTAGTATAGGAAGTCACCAGTCAGCTCTTAAAGACTTAATGAGTTCTACCATGTTCATTGATGGCAATTTTGAAGCTAATATCCCTCCAAAGAAGGTTTGTATCTTAATTAATTTGTTTGTAATCACCACTTCTATTTTTGTATGTGCTAATGAAGGCTGTGTTTAATTTCTGTGCATTCCTCACCAGATAAAAGCAAATATTATGTCTTTATCATCTCGTGATGCATACAAGTTGCTGACATTCTTGGTGACCCTGTGGAAATCAAGGTGTGTTATTTATTTTCTACAAAGAGTTACATTACATATGGATTATTAGTATATCTGGTAAATGGGGGAGCCTGTTCATTTGGCATAAAAATGTAGGACACCATGGTTCAGAGATCCACTGAGGTTTTAACTAAAATCTTTTGTCTTTAACAGGTCCGACAGTGCAAAATATGTTCTACCATGGATTTGTAGTATACTAGTAAATCACAGCTCCTATGTCATATCTCAAGAACCCTCTTCACAGTTGCTGGACTCCTTGTATAAGGTAAAATTGTTGTAAAGCCTTAATTTCACTTCACTAATGTAGTTAATCGTTTGTCATTGATTAGTTTGTGACTTAACCTATAATAATTCGTAATACAGCACTGACTGTCTTATTTCATGTCGCAGATGACGGAATCAAAATGTTTAGCTGTTCAACCTTTACTACAGTTATCGGGTCGCATGCAGCTTGCGATGGCAAAGGTCTAGAATTTCTAGTTTATCTGATACAATTTTTTTGTGTTTAGTAAAATTTTGTTGGTAACCAGGCTTATGCTTTTGCAGATTGATAAGACTGGCCAGGATAAGACACACACATCTGCAAACCATGATCAGTCTGATGAAAGTGATGATGAGGATGAAGATGAAAGCATTGAATGTGTTTACGGGAAAAAAGATGAATCTGAAAGCGGTAGCGATAGTGATACTTAAGGGCATCATCGAAGGAGGTAATGGCAAGTTAAAATCCTGCAATGTTTTCTGTAATTGCTTCTCTTTTTATTTCTGGATAATTCTGTCCAGAAGAATAGATTGTATCATCATTTTGACAGTTCTATTTTACTCTTTTTTCTTTTTCTTTTTCATTTTCAAATGATGGATACCTGTAATTGTTCTACATATTTAACTAAATGAAGCAGTAAATAGTAGCCACTCTTATGCAATTTTCATTTTGGACTGGTCCGTGAAATATTTAGATGTCCTGATGTAGCTTTTCTTCAGTGCATTTGTCATCTGCTTTTGATTTATTTACCATCGATTTTGTGTAGCTTATCATTGCTTTCCATTTAATTTTTGCTATTACCAGGTACCTTTTCTGATGTGAATTTAACTAGTCGCCTTATTGGGGCCCAATATGTACAACACTCGCCTCACAGCTGGTTTTGCGCACAAATTATAAAAAAGAGCGGCCAATCATGCGAGAATTGTCAATCTGGTAACACCAGCTTAAACTTTTGTTCAGGTTTGGCCATGCTGTTATTTGGGTCGTTTTGTAATCCATGACAGTTGTGTTCGGTTTATCTGTGTAATTTTCTTAGCATAATATTACTTTACCAAGGGAAAATTACTATAATGATGTTACTGTGAGATATTTAAGGTTATTATTATTTTCTGGTTACATACTTACATGGGCCCATTAATCAATACAAATGAAAATTTTCAGCCAAAACAATTTGCTGGTGACTTGCAAGGGATTGTTACTGAAATAAATTGTTAACCTGCTGATGTTTAAGTTCTATATTTCCCGTCTGAAACATGATTAGAACTAGACATTATCTTTGCTGCTAGACATTCTAAGATGACAAAGCAAATTGGGGAAAAAGTACTCCAAAAATAGAACACAATATAACGTAGTTCACGAATATATATATATATTTTATTATTCTTTAATACGAAATGAACACCAGATAGTATCCATATTGTCTTATTCGTTACGTACAGGTCATTCATAATTGCTACTCAGTTACTGTACTAGTTACTCTAGTCGTCTCCTTTTATATCTAGCTAATTAAGACTCTCTTTTAGCGGCAAAAGAAAGAGAATCCCTTTTTACATATTAATCCCTCACAATCTAGACGATTGTACATGCATTAGGATTTTCGTCGCTAAATATTGAAGTAATATTATTCTCATTACCATTGGTACTGTTATAGTTTCCATACTCTCCATTATGGTGTTGTTCCATTCTATAACCCGTGGGTTGTGGAGGTGAACGGGCACTCTGGTAGTACCCAGAGACGTATGGTGAAGGTGTATAGTTGTTGTAGCTATGAGTGGCATACATGGGTTGGTTTGTTCTAAGTTCATGAGGGTAACTTTGCCAGTGTCCACAATCATTCCTAAAGCCACTGTATGCATATCTGTTATCCTGTGGATGATGGTGATGTATAACATGAATTTGTTCCAAATCCCTAGGTTGGGGTGGGATCTCTAGTGTTGCTGGTGGTGGTGTTGGCATCTCAGGCTCCTTGTTTTCTGGTGGAGTTGGGTTTTCAGGAGGTGGTGGGTCTTTTGGAGGCTCTGGTGGTGGTGGTGAATTTTCATCTGGTGGAGGTTCTGTAGGAGAGGTTGTTGCATCATGAGCTGCAGCAGCTTCTGGGGGAGGTGGTTCTGTAGGGGGTTCAGTGGACTTTGTAGGTTCAGTGTGGCTGCAAACGATAGCAATTTTCTTGGTCTTCTTTATAGCTTTGACGATCTTATCAGGTTCTGCCCATCCTATTATTGTCACCTTTTGTTTAGGGAAATCAATAAATGTGTCATATATGCCTGTCCAAAATTTCAAAATAACTTTCATTTTATGTCTAGTTAGGAAAAACACAAAAAGAAAACATAGGCAGCAGAATTAGAAAATGGTATATGACAAAACTAATTACCATTAATGCCACTCAAAGCTTTCTTGATCTTCTGCACACATCCATTACAGTCCATTCGGACATGTATTTCAGTCACTCGAGGTTTCTATATGATCAGTAAGAAACCCACAGTTAGATATATTCATCTTAGATTAAAATGAAATAGATAGATCTTATTGATTCGAAGTTCATGTTATATTTGTGATGATCTGTATCATATTTTATATGTTGCAGAGATGGGTTTAAAGAAGAACATACCTCTAATTCAGGAACCATGGTCAGGCGAAGAAAAGAAGAGGGAACTTCTCTTCTGAATGAGATTTCAAGTTGTAGAATGAAAAAGAATCAGAAATGTGCATTTATACGTGTACTTGGGGTAGGGAGAGGGAATATTTGAAAGGTGAAAGGTGTGGGTCGGTTTAGGAATCTACTTTTAGAAAAAGAGGAAGGGAGAATAGGAGAGCTGAGAATTAGGAGCACCGTGTCGATTGGGCGATTTGGTGACAACCCAACTCAGAAAGGGAAATATCTGTAGGTACTAAGAGAATATGGAAAAAACATGAAGATGTTTTAGGCATGGATCACATGATGATATGAATCTATTGGATTCGTTGCATTCACATTTAGAATTCTGGTTCTTAGGAATCATAGATCTCTTGGGTGCATCTAGCTTTAGTGGTAGTTTGTTGTTGGCAGTACAAGTCTGTTGGATTTCTAAACCTGCAGTCTGTAATTAATCCCTGCATTGGCACTGTACTTGTTCAGAACCAGGTATAGTTAATCAAACAAAATTACGAATCTGCTAAAACATCTTGCTGTACTAGCTTTTAAGGATAATTAGGAATTTTCTTCTTTTAGCTATAGTGAGGCTTGGTTTTGTTTGGACAAGAATGTAGATGAGGTTGAGGCAGCAAAGATGCTTTTGATGTATGGTTGGACTACATGAACATAATTGAGGCAAAGAAAGCTAAGTAGCAGTATAGGGATGGGTCATATAACTGAATATCCGAAAGCCGTCCAAAAAACCAAAGATAGGAACATAAAGTAAATAGCTAATGCTATGATTGTATTGCATTTCATATCAGTCAAAAGGAAAAAGAGAACCAAAATAACTTTTGTCTCAGGATAATGCCCACTTTGTGGACATTCTTTGGCACATTACTGATTGTTTTCTTGTAAGACATGGAACACCATCTTATAAGAAAGGAATCAAAATAAAATTGTGGCTCTCAATTCAAAAGATTAGTCATAAATGGGAAAAGGCTAAATGCACAACAAATATGATGTTGATGCTATCCATGATAAAAATGACGACTACCCTTGCGAATGTGATGTTGTTGGCCAGAAAACTCTTCCTTCCGCGGTGGAGAGCATACGTGTGCGCATTATATGCGTGCATGCTAGCATACGATAAGAGATAATTAAGGTCAATAGCAGCACGTTGTGCACGTGCTAGTCAGATGGAATGTTGATATCCACGATTTAATTTTGAATCTCATGACCAACCTAATGTTTTTTTCCTTTTATGTTACATGGACAGTCCAGCCCCTTGAACAGACCCATCTCAGTAGACCTGCCACTGAGGTTAATAACCACAAATACGTCCACAAACTTGCCCCAGTGGGCAGTAGTTCCGACTATCCATAGGAGGAGGGGTGATAAGAGTTCCCCTTCTATGAGAGAATCAAACACCCTCCCAGATAGGGACAGAGTTAGAACTTGAATTCAGGGAGACGCATGCATTTACAAGTAGTTGAGGGCCGTCTGTCTGCAATTTTTGATTAACGACGAGAGATAGTTATATATTAGTTTATATTTAAAAGGTATAAATTTATTTATTTTTAAAACATAAACTAAGATTCTATAGTAATAATATATATTCCTACTCCAGCCATGAGGAACATAGCGAAAAAAGCATAGCAATCTTGTAAAGTCCAAAATATTAACTTAAGTTGTGCAAAGCACATACAAACCACTAGCCCCTTCCAATAGGATTTTTTTTTTTTAACAAAGAATTTTGTCGGACAAAGATTGAAACATGATAAAAGCTTTATGGATTAGCAAGTTTACACTTTTATGCTCATGAAATTGTCCCTGCAATCTATAAAAATGACCAAATTATTAAGCCTATAAGGATGATATCACAAAACCTAATAGGACCAGGGTCTCCACTGGGCCCTTAGTAAATCCGTCTCTGCTCTCTGATACGAGAAGAAAGTGTGAGAGAGAGTGGTAGGAAACTCACAGATTCATAGTGTCTTAAAATGCTGCAGATTGGTCTCTCATTTGTTGTCACAAAGGGTCAATCAATAAGTTTTTTTTTTTTTTTCCTTGTAGAAACCTATTTTAAGAGCCGTTCAGATTTTAGAGGGGCTCCTATATAAGATAAAATAGGGTATTTTCTAACAAATTTAAACCCTTTATCCTAATATTTATTTTGATAATAACTAAAATACCCTCGATTAATCACTTTAATAGTTTAGTTAATTAAGTATGAGCTGTTTGATTAGATTAGGAATTTAATTAAATTAGATTTTGGAAAACCTAGTTACCGCTAGAAGTTCATTAGTTTCTAGCCATAAATTCAGCAAATACTAAACTACAGGTAGAAAATTTTCATTTTTTAGCCGTAAATTTAACAAATCTAATCCATTTAAACGATAAAAAACAATAAAAATTAGTTGGTTTGTTGATTCTTACTTAAAGGAAACCATGCCTGGATGCTGAACTGTTTGTTATGGTGTTTGAAATTCTTGATTGATTTGTTCATCGTTTTTGTTGTTGTGGTTGACTGATTTTTTGTTGATTAATTGTAAAGAAATTTGATTTTATTTTCTTTTAGATTTAGGTTTATAATGGAGGGATAATATGATAATATAGTTGATTCAGTTTAATCATTTGCCACTACTAAGACACCTAGGGGTGAGAAACGGTTGGAACCCGTGGATTTGGTGCCACCCAAATCCAATCCATCAAAATAGCGGATGCTAGATTTGAGTCCATGTCCAATCCATCACCCGTGGATTTGACACCCACAGATGGATGGGTGGATGGATTGGATAGGGTAAATCCACGGATTTCATGTTTATTATTAGGAAAAATGGAAATAGCTAACATGTTAACAAAAAAACTAATTTAAACATTAGATTACTCAAATTTAAAGAATATATGAAGTTATTACAATATAAATTTTTTAAAACTATGATAATGTTATCCCGCAACCAAAGGTAAAATTTAAAGAGTATATTCAGTACTAATTGCTTACAAATTTAATTAATCGCTATAACTAGGTTAGAATGAAAACATTAAAATTTATATAGTACCTTCAAAATACACATATGTCTCTTTGTATTTTATAAATTTCCTATTTACCCTTAAACATAGCGGATGTGAGTGTCCAATGGATTTTTAGACTTGCACCTGTGCCTAATTCATTATTTAGTGGATTTTAAAATTACATCCATGTCCAACCCATCCATAAACGGGTTGGGTGTCCACCCGCCAAACTGCGGGTGGATTGAGTCGGGTTGGGTTGGCGGATTTGGGTTCATATGCTCACCCCTAAAGACAACCCATATCCCTTTACCTAAATATATTAGTCCTATAGGAGCCTACGAAGCATTCGAGCAACTCTTAAAAAATATTTATTCATGGAAATGGCTATGAGGCCAGGTATTAAAACTCAACTGAGTTTGGGCTTAGTTATGTTTTAGTAACCACTAACCATACTTCTAGATAGGGGTGAGCAACGGATGTAACCCGTGGATTTGGTGCAACCCAAATCTAACCCATAAAAATGAAGGGTATTAGATTTTCATCCGGGTCCAATCCATCATCCTGGATTTAACATCCATGGATGGGCGGGTAGGCGGATTGGTGTAGATGGTGAGTTTTTGAAAGGGGCTAGAATTGTAAAATTGTCCTCTACTAATAAATAAGAACATATATATATATATATATATGCATATTTATGTGCATATGCTTAATATAGAATACTGTGCTTCTATTTATATTCCGCAAGCGAATTGAGAACATAGATTCCACCTAAATATTCTAAATTGCCCTTGTAGCCTTATCAATACTCATAATATCCATGCTATATCGAACTAGTCTCAAGTCGCATAAATTCCACGACTGAATTCCTTGAACTTGCATCGAATGAGCATTGATGTTCTAACAACATCTATTAAACTCGGGAATAGCTAATGCTTAACTATGAAATACATTACAGCTTAACGCTTCATGTGAAACAAATGCACCTCAAATTGCTCTTCTGAACCTAAATATGCCGCTTTAGCACTTTTGCTTAAATATAAGCCACAAATAATGTGTCACTCTCTCTAATGCGCCACAATCGAGAAACAATGTCATAAAAGATGCATTGAACTCTCATTTAGGCTAACCCTAGCCTTTTTTAATATTAACGCCAAGATAGCACTAGCCATTCGGCTTAGCACTGCATTGACACTAGTTAGCCACATTAGCGCTAAAAGTGCTAACCTTATTGGAGATAACACCCTTGTGGCTAACACCCTTACTTGCGCTAACACCCTTATTGCTTGGCTAGCGCCCTTGTGGCTAACGCTCTTGCTATGGATAAGGCCCTTGGCTAGCGTCCTTGTGTGGCTAACGCCCTTACTTGCGCTAACATCCTTATGACTAACGCCCTTGATTTGGCTAGCGCCCTTGTTGTGCTAACGTTCTTGCTTGTTACGCTAACGCCCTTGCTTGTGGGTAGCGCCCTTGCTCTTGGATGACGCCCTTGACGCTGAGATGCCCTTGGTGCTGACGCCCTTTCCTAGAAAAACCCAACGCGCCTCTAAGGTTAGCGCGTCCTTAGCCATATTTAATGACTTAGCTACAAACGTATTTTTGCTAAAACCTCAATGCTAACTATACAATTGAAGTGCTAACTTCAAACCTCCTTGGTGCTGGCTTCCTAGCCCTAATACAATTAATATTTACCAAAAATTATGCATGTTGTTCTTACTCCTGAGACGTTAGCATACTAGCCTTTTACGATTAAAAGAGTTAACAACTTCTTATTTGCGCTAAGTAGCTATTGTTAGTTTTGTTAGCTATTTTCCTCATAAATACGCCTTTCTTATCAATATAGGTCCTAAATTGATTCTTATATGAATTTCAGTAGGTTTTCTTGCTCAAGGAACCCTCTATGAAATTTGGCCTCAAATGCCTCTCAGACTTACAATAAGTCGCTTTTAAGCTAATACTTAGCCATTAATATGCCAGATTACTTTCAATAAAGTACATGACCACTGAACTTCCAAGACTCGACATTAATCAGTATGACTATCAATATAGTGAGTCACAACTCATCTCACTGACTTAGCAAGTCATTTGACTTGACTTGACTTAATCAAAACCATCGTGGCTTATGACTCCACTATTTTTCACGAGATATCAAATACAACATGGGGGGATTCTCACTGGGGTATTTTTCACAGACCGGAAAATTTCCGCCTCCAGTGCGTTGCGCTGGGCAGGCCAGAACTCCCCGATGCGTGATTTATAAGAGTGTAACCCGACCTTAAAGCCTAACTTCTCGCTGGGAAGTGCAGGTAAATTTTTGCTTTCCAAGCATGCCTTGTAAGCATTATACTCGAAACGTAGTCCCCATATCATTCAAGCTACGTTTATACTGTTCCAGGTATATTTGCCTTTCCAAACATGCTTTGCAAGCATGGTACTTAGACCATAGTCTCCATATCGTTCCAACTCACCCTTTTCCTACAAAGGGTGCAAGGCCATTAAAGCCCATGGTGAATGCCTTTGACAAGCATCACCTAAGTACAATCTTTGTCCAGGCCTAACTCATGCCTTGGACTAGCATACTATTCCAACTTACCCATATTCTACCAAGGGTTATTCCAACTTACCCTCATTCTACCAAGGGTTATTCCATGCCGCAACGGTTGCTAGGAAGTATGAACAATCCATCAAATGGAATTGAAACTACCCCATCAAGTTTGGCAACAATCATCTCTTGTTTATCATTGCCGAGCCAGATGATATGAGTTACCATAATGTCGCAATCATCTTCCAAATTAGATGATATGAACGACAAGGTGCTGCACCTTAATGCATTGCATTACGGCTGCCTACGTACCCAACCCGTACATTGATGGGATCAAGCATGACCGTAGTTCATCAGGGTCCATTCGAAAGTAACTAGCAACTTAAGCCTATTAAGGCAAAGCCAACTTCGATTCCAACTTCATCGCAAGGCCAAAGGCCAAGCAAAGCCTAGTCCTTGTAGGACGAAGGACTTTCGCAAGGTATGCACTAGCTTGTGCATAACTATCGCTATTTAGTATGCAAATATGCATTCTCAAGTACGTAGCACGATTGAATGATGCTTTCGCATAATTCAAGCTTTATAGGCTAAGCTATATGCATCATCGGTTAAGCTACAAGCATATTGATGCTTATGCATCAAGTAGCTCCAAGGTATCGGCCACTTCGCGTATCTATATGTGCATTACCGCTCATGCACATTCCAACAAAGCTCCCTCCCTATATATGTTCTATTCGCATTTCTACAAACAAATATTAGAAAGGTAGGGGTCATCCATCGATTGCAAGGCCGTAAATGAAGATTTCTTGCCAAAGCCAAGCAAATCATTCTCGGGTAAGCTACAGTTAAACACGCTGATGAACATCAAGTATGCTCCATCGTATATGCTACATCACATTTATATGTGCATTACCGATCATGCACATTCAAGCAAAGCTCCCTCCCTATATATGTTTTATTTGCATTTCTACAATATAAATATTAGAATGGGAAGGGTCATCCATCGACTGCAAGGCGGAAATGAAGATTTCTTGCCAAAGCCAATCGCAACATTCTCAGGTAAGCTACACTTAAACACGCTAATGCATCGCGATGACGCATTCTTGGCTCGGTGATGCATTGAATAATACATCATGGCATAATAGTGCCTTAGCACTATGATGCCTTCATCGAATGGCGACATCGGCTCGGTGATGCGTTGAATCATGTATCATGGCATAATAGTGCCTTAGCACTATGATGCCTCACTTACGCAACTTCGGCTCAGTGATGCATTGGGTCATGCATCACGACATAATAGTGCATTTGCACTATGATGCTATTACTTATGCAACTTCGTCTTAGTGATGCATTGGATCATGCATCACGGCGTATAGTGCCTTAGCACTATAATGCATTCTTCGTACGCAACTCTGGCTTGGTGATGCATTCAATAATGCATCACGGCATATAGTGCCTTAGCACTATAATGCATTCTTCGTATGCAACTTTGGCTTGGTAATGCATTCAATAATGCATCAGGGCATATAGTGCATTAGCACTATAATGCATTCTTCGTATGCAACTTTGGCTCGGTGATGCATTCAATAATGCATCACGGCATATAGTTCCTTAGCAATATAATATATTTTTCGTATGCAACTTTGGCTCGGTGATGCATTTAATAATGCATCAAGGCATATAGTGCCTTAGCATTATCATGCCTCCTCGAATACGCATCATGCGTAATAGGGCCTTAACACTAAAATTCGAGGTCAAGGAATCCACACCCTAACGCATATCTGGGTAAGCTTTATAAGCTTAGGATGAAGCTTCAACCCAGGCCATGACGCATCCTTGAGAAAGCCTCATGTGAAAATTATAGGTGTTACATTCTTACCACCTTCAAAGAATTTCGTCCCCGAAATTTAACTCAAAAACTAATATGGACAAAGCTTCATCGATTAAGGTTTTATATGCATATGTCCCATTTCATGATGCATAGAAATCTTTGCAAGGGCCCAATGTTTGTTAATGAGGACAAATTAGAACCTTTTGAATATGCATCCCATTCCGCATATCCCAGAATCCTAGTAGGGCCTACGATTGCCATAAATGTCGATTGAGACCTTCCGAACATACGTCCCATTCCGCATGCTCGAAGATCAACAAAGGTATTATAACTTTACCGAGAGAAAATCAAATTGGATCCCTAAACATACGTCCCATACCACATGCTCAAGAATGCAAAAGAATTTACTCAACACGAAATTTTAAGTGGACGTCCCATATCATACACTTAAGAGTCCCCAAAATTCACATAAGTTAGATATGATCATATCGAGTTTATAAATAGTTTATAGCGTAGTACTGTGAGGACCAAACTCTAATGCCAGTGCAGTCGGATGCAAGCCATCGTCCCGGACGATCTTCCACTCATAAGTGGGTGTTAGCCAACCTGAAAACACATACCGTGCCGCAAGGGTGAGGTGGTGATCAGTCCCAGTGCCAAGGGTAGTCAGATACCATTCACCGTTCCAAACGGGTTTCCTGGCAAACTCACAGCACACTCGAGCGAGTCCAAATCTTAGCGGAGTAACTAGTGAGTTACAATTTCTTTGTATACGCACTTGGCCTTATTTATCCATTCTATTTTCGCACAACAGTTGGCCTACTCTTCCAACCTTTCCATTTCCTTTGAAGGAAAATTTTGCAGTCATAAAACAAATTTCTCACTGACGAGTTCAAAACTCACAGTTCCTAGTGTTTTTCTCGGAACTTGCTCTGATACCATTTGTCACGGATCGGAAAATTTCCGCCTCCGGCGCGTTGCACTGGGCAGACCAGAATTCCCCGATGCGTGATTTATAAGAGTGTAACCCGACCTTAAAGCCTAACTTCTCGCTGGGAAGTGCAGGTAAATTTTTTATTTCCAAGCATGCCTTGTAAGCATTATACTCGAAACGTAGTTCCCACATTATTCAATCTACGTTTATACTGTTCCAGGTATATTTGCCTTTCCAAACATGCTTTACAAGCATGGTACTTAGACCGTAGTCTCCATATCGTTCCAACTCACCCTTGACCTACAAAGGGTGCAAGGCCATTAAAGCCCATGGTGAATGCCTTTGACAAGCATCACCTAAGTACAATCTTTGTCCAGGCCTAACTCATGCCTTGGACTAGCATACTATTCCAACTTACCCTTATTCTACCAAGGGTTATTCCAACTTACCCTCATTCTATCAAGGGTTATTCCATGCCGCAACGGTTGCTAGGAAGTATGAACAATCCATCAAATGGAATTGCAACTACCCGCATAAAATCCAGAGGATCCCTCTGCCGTCAGGTTACTCTTCCCCAAATTTTTTATTGTATGATGGAACTGGAAATGCTCGTGAGCACGTCTCTCGATTTCTCGAATCCCTCGGGGGACATGAATACAATCATATACCACGCCCCAAAGAATATTGTTCCCAACAACATTTTTGACTGGGAGGACATGATTAACGCCTTCTACAAAAAATAATTCTTCGTCTCTGAGCAGATCACTCTAGCAGACTTGGAAAGAATGTTCCAAAGGAATAATGAGCACCCGAATGAATATGTGAAAACATTCTAAATTCAAGCTCTGGATTTTCATGATCCGAATGCGACGGAACATCAACTGGTGGAGATTTGTATGGTATGATCCTTGTTTACCATGTTCTTCACAAAAATTTACGTTTCAGACTTTCTTTGAGTTACATGAAGTCGTAAAACGATCCGCCACAAATGCTCCCACCCTCCTTGAGAGAACTAGACCAATAAGAGAAGATAGTCGTGGAGATACTCGTGGGAATCACCGGCTCATCAACAAGCAGTGCAACATTCAACATTAATTGGTGTTGTCAGTAACGAGGGACCTAAGAGAAAAGTTCCACCCCAACAGGAATCACAAACTAAGCGTCTTCCTTCCACCCTATCCATAAACCAGGGACAAACCCAATAAGTCACTCGCTCCCAAGGCGCCCCTAAGAGGCCACGACCACAACAACAAACACAACAATCGCAAGAGGAGGACATAAAGCATGATGTAACTTGTCCCGATTTTCCAATTACCATGGAAGAAGTCCTTGAGTTACTAGAGGCATGTGTACAAGAAGGGATCATAAAATTACCACATATACGACGTCCACCTATTCCACAAGAAATGGCCGACCCGAGATATTGTCGTTTTCATTGATTTGTCAATCACCCCACCAACGAGTGTAATGGTTTGAGACGAATCTTCAAGGGGAAAATAGAATTAGGGGAATTGTAGATGGGGACTGAAGGGGTTCACAAAGATCCACTTCCTATTAGAAGCTTCACTGTCTCTGAAGAGCCGGTTAAACAGGCAGTTCAATCGTTAATAGAGCGCATGTGTGAACTCCTCCACTTATCAAATGGTCAGCGTGAATACCTTTTCATTGCATCCAATCAAGTTGTATCCGGCGAACGTCTACCATCCTTCACTAAAAACAATCTCACCCGAGACGAGCCCTCTTCGGAAGACATGACCGACCAAACGACGAAAGACGCGACTATGAACTTTTCACTACTGCACATCTTAGAAATGTCAAATTCAAGAAAACACTAATTAATAACGACATGGATGTCAACATTATTAGTACCGTAACTCTGAAAGCCGCGGGAGTAACTCGGAAAGAAGCTATGCGCTCGCCAACAACAGTCCAAGATCCCGAAGGAGTAATCAGAGAAGTTTACGAACATATCACCCTCATAGTGGCGGCCGAAGCCACTCAAAAAAGTATTAGGCTTTATATTATCAAAGGGAAGCTTAACTACGACATTATCCTGGGACGTGCTTGGATCCAGCAATCAACAAATATCATAAAAGCTCGGCTAGGAGTCCCTCCTCGAGTCAAACGCCCTACCCCCAATGCCAACATCAACAACATCAACAAAACCTTACCGTTGTACCTAGAAGAATACCAATTGCTCAAAGCCATGATGGGGAACCAGACGCCAACTGAGAGTGTATCAGCCTATGTCAACAAATTTCATACTCAGGTATCCCTAACTCAATTTGCTTCCTTGTCGTTAGATTATCCTCATATGCTAGCGAATTGGGGACTAGACCTTGCTAAAAACCACGACTGTGCCCTGGTCCATCGTTATAAATGGGTGGCTACTCCAATATAATACTTCAACAAATGGTCAGAGATCACCCCTGCCTTTTGTAAACCATTAGAGCCCTTAAAGATACTTCCCCTCGTATATGATCCGAATTACGTTACGGAAAAAGGTTCATCCATATGAAAAGAATATTTACAGAGCTAAAGCGATCAAACCGAATGTTTTCCAGATAGGAGACCTGGTTCTCAAGGTATCAAGGCGCCATCGCTCCTCTTAAGAAGGACCATACAAATTTCACGAGCCACCGTTGGTGGCTACTATAAATTTATCACCACATAAGGTGGACCTGTGGTGGAAGCCATTCATGGCAGATGGCTCAAGGCTTTCGAATGAACATCTTATCATGGTCCCCATTTTCCTGTTTTCCTCATGTAACATTTACAATTCTTTCAAAACTGCCTATGAATATCATTGTGGACATACTTAGGATTTCAATTCCATTATTCAAGTCGAATCGTTATTAAAGAAAAATCTTTATGAATTACCTATCTGAACCAACTCATATAAAAGTATTTTGAAATATATAGATGATTGAATCCAAGCAAACCTTCAAAAAAAAAAAACTCAAACCCCTAAAAAGAAACAACATACTTTCATCCCTCATGTCTCGAACCTCTCCTTGAATTAGTTCCGAGTCTTTCATAAATTCTCAACAAGATAGAGACCTCCATATATGCTGAAGTCTTATCAAGAGGAAAGAGTCCACATCCGTGTTAGGGACACCCCAATCACCAACCCTGGAATTATCTGCAGATAAGCGACAAAGCTTTCTCCATATAACTCGACGTAGGTGGATGAAACGAAGAGTTCCCCAGGCACAAGTACTCGGGAGGAGTCCTGATGGAGCCAAAGTAAACATTAACACTTCTAACATGATACTTACTAGGAGTACTACCTTTAATAAGCACGCAATCAAGGGTCCTCCCATGATCTTCAGTATAAAGAAGGTATTATCTATATTAGGGTCGAGGATTGTTTATTCATTAATTACAATGAGGGCAGACAATGATGCTAACTTGCGAGAAATTCTAAAAATAAATGGTTCCATCATAACGGTCATATGTGTTAACAACTCGTTGAAGGTGTTCAACTCTCGTCAAAAGAGGGATGTAAATTCTGAAAACAAGTTGTAAGTATCACTTTTTTTAATAGGTTTTAGTAGATTTTACGTTTTTTCTTGTGAGTCGTCACCCATTGCTTCCTCTTGTATGTTCTCCTGTTTATCTTTTGGTCTAGTTCATCTCCGAGTCTCGATCCAATCTGTGGAAACCCGACAGGCTTCGTTTTCAGTTTTCATTTAGGAGCCACAAGATAGGTACCTTGAAAAACAATTCTCAAAACTAAATTAAAAACTAAAAATAAGAAACCAAAAACAAAATAACAATCCGCTATGCCTCGCCGGCTGCGGCGCTAAAATTTGGTCGGTTGTCAGCCAAGCACAATTATTTTCAAGTTCTCTACTTCATAAATATGGATTAGAGTACATTAGTAAGAACAAGTTTGTTCCTCAGGGAGATATGGGTTTTCAAGTTATTTTGATTACTTATTTAAACATGGGGGTTTTGGTTGTGTTTATAACTAAGTTATACTAAATAAGCAAATTTATATGAATATCAAAGGTAAAAAATACTGGTTAGAGGTTTCAGCTTCCATCTTCCAACATGTTATCAACTGAATCATACTCAACATTCATTCTCTCTCAATAGAAATAACCCTAAAGCATCCTATTGCACGCTTACTCCGAAAAAACTTAAATTATCATCAAATGCGCAAGAACCACTCTTTGATCCTTTTCAACGAATAACTTGGCACAAGAGACATTCAAGTTTAACCCAATGAAAGCAATGGTATTTGTGAGTTGAGGTTATTCTAAGCAATCCGGCACAAGAGACACACGGATTTTACCTAGGTCACGCTTCTACACATAATTGCATGGTAACATCCCGTCATTAACAACTATGTTATGCTACTTGTAAGAAGGATCTTTCGAAAATTCCGGATCTCAAACCCTAGTTTAGTTATAGATATCAATGCATACTCATATAATTCGAGACTTAAATAAACAAGCAATCAATCATACATGGTATTATTAATATAACACATAAGCGATATTGAAGAGATTATGAACATATGAGAATGAATACTTCAATTAATAAACATGTTTTCCAATTTAGGACTACATCTCTAACTATTAAGAAAGGTTTAGTTACTCATGGATTTCTCAAAATCCATGGAAAATATAGAAGAAAAAATTAAAGTAAACCTTAGAAATTGTGATAATCAATCGCAACTCCAAGCCCTAGCTTCTTGTTCTCCTTGTTGTTAAGTGATAAAGATTGTGTAAAGTTCTCCTTTTAGGGTTGTGGAAGACTTCTTAGATAGTCCTCATCAACTCTAGGTGTTAGATTCCTAATGGGACCATGATACCTTGATTTAGAAGTTAAAAACGTGTCTTAGAAGTGGCTTTCGTCGTGCTATAATCAGTAGATTCATTCCCCACCTTTCTACCGATTATTTTTGTCAAATATATAGAGTTTTCATGTTCCCACAACGCCCATAATCGTTAGTCTCGACCCCTTCATTATCTACCGATTATTTTTGTGAAGTATACAGTGATTTTTGGCCAAGAATAGTCCATAATCGGTAGGCACGGGCTCCCATTTCCTACCGATTATTTTGATGAGTGTTTCACTTACTTCTTTTTGGCTATTTTGTTCCTAACTTCCTCTTACGAAATCGGAATGACCTCATTCTTTTTTGCATTGAATTCGTCTTTCAATTCTATTCAAGATAATGATAAAAAACTCTGGATTTGAACGAGTTGAACTTGGTCTTTTCCCTTCTTCACTTGTAAAACTTGACTTCCTTGTTCATTTCATGTCGTAATGAACTCCTTTCTTCTCCTTTGGTTGAGATAACTCCAAAACACCTAAGAAACTCAAAAGAAAACAAAATCAAAGCATAATGATATGAAAACTAACAATAAAGCAATGAATTAGAGTACCAAACTAGTTCAAATAATGCACCTATCAAATTCCACCACACTTGCCTTTTGCTAGTCCTCGAGCAAACTATAAATCTAAAATAATCTAAACTAAATATAACAACTCCATTTCGTCGAGGATACAGTTACACTTAGCATATGTAACAAGCCTTTAAATCCCTAGGTGTCCCTGGTGGACGAGTTATAGTCTCGTGAGGGTTTACAAGAGGTATACTCACAAAACCTAAATTCCAACCTTCAAAAATTCCAGAGCACATGCACCCAAAGAGCTACGAAAACATATTTTTTTTGCACACTAACAATAGGAAGTTAGAAGTATAAAGAATAAAATTCTCATGCTTAACCCTTGAGTTAGGAGAAAACAACCATATGCAATAATCCAGGTTCAAGAGCGACCGAAATAGCATTCTGCCTCACCAGCAAGATTTTATGAATTTGACACTCAAATGATGCACTTTATGGTTCTCACATGTATGCAGGAAGGAGTGAAGATATAAATCTTGTACACGTAGAATGGTAGAAAGGAAAGGTAATCTTCCGAATCATGAAGATGTTATCCCATAGAGATATGGGACGGAAAAAAAAACCTTTTTGTTTTTCTAGTGATCTCTAAGAAAGGAAATCTACCACTATGCAAGGATGAGAATGCTTACTTACCTTCTCACCCGATTCACAATCAACACCACTCTCACAACATCCAATAGAAACATCTTCCGTCTTCGGTCTTCAACTGTGATTATGAGCTCTCGAACTTCGTAGAACCTTGACAATTGTAACTTTTTTTTCTCAATTCCTTGTTGTTTGAAACTTCTTTATAGATTTCTTCTTCCCCACGGCCTTGTTGAATGAATATAAAAACAAATACACTACAACAATAATAAACACTATTATTATTATTTTTTCTTTCTTTCTTTGTTTTTTTTTTTTTAATGAGAATGACGCCAAAATACAAATTGAAAAATAAATAATTAACAATGAACATACTATGGCCATGTGATAAGGGTTTTACCATTTGATTCTTCACAACTTGTATTGTCTCAATATCATGAACTTCACTAACTCTCATCTTTTGATTTCTTTCACTCTTGTACATAAGTCTTCAACATATATATATATATATATATAATTCTTCTCTTTGTATTGTTGCTTCACCTGAATATGAAATGTCCTCTTTCTTGGATCGTTGCTTGTAAACCTTGAACATCTTTTACTTTCCTTCAAATTTGTAATGCTCTGCTTGTTGATGATAATGTGTTTCTATGGACCTATTGTTGTCGAGAGAATGGTGCCAATCTTGTGATATAAATTATACTTTTTCAACAAGTTATGATCCCCCATTGCTGATTATGGCTCTTGGAGTTCCAAACCTTGCAAAAATATGATCTTTAACAAAATTTGTCACCACTTTAGAATCATTAGTATGGGTGGATTTATATTCCACCCATTTCGAGACATAATCAACAACGAGTAAGGTAGGCCAGTAGAAATTAATCACTGACCTGATCCTCTTAATCGACTTGTTATATTTTAGTATTGCATCTCTTACAACAAGAGCAAGAACATGGGCAGCACATCTTACTTGTTAAGAATGAAAAACTAGGAAATATTAAAAATTGCAGTTGGTGAATTACAAATTAAATCATTTATAGAAATTAAAAATATTACATGCAAGTATACTGCACCTGTCCAACCAACCACACCAGTCCTCAAGTAATCAATTGCGACAGTATTAACATTAACATTGTCAAGTGTCACATCATTAACATCCTTAAGTTCCCAATCCAACAAACATTTCTCTAACATCCTAACAATGGCTTTACCTGAATGACCCTTAACTAAGCAAAACATAATAATTCTCTTTTGTAACTTCCAACTTTGATCTATATAATGAACTGTAACACAAATATAGTTAAAATTGTTTGGTGATGTCCATTTATCAGTTGTGAGTGATACTGTATGCTTGTTTGCCTTGAAATACTTTTTCAACACTTCTTTCTCTTCTTTATAGATGGTTAAAAGGTCTCTGTAAATTGTCATGCGACCAGAGCATTTGAATCTAGGCTCAAGCTCTTGAAGCAAGGTCCTTAAACCTTCTGACTCAACCAATCTAAATGACAACTCTTCCTTAATTATAAATTATACTAAACGCCTTCTGCATCTATCGTAACTATAAGAGGAAGCAAGTAGTTTAGCATTTTCACCTGATTTTGGGGTGGAAACGTAAGACTTTTCTGTTCCATCTTCCTATCAGGATTCTTAGAACATCTTTCTGCATGACTCCTCAAGCTAGATGTCCTATTCTTAGCCTGTGCAGAAAATTTATTTTTACAATGATTGCATTGTGTTGTCTTAGATCAAGCCTCGTAAAGTCCTTCACCCATACATCAGAAAAGGCTCTTGACTTCTTGATGTCTGCAACTGGGGATACATCTTCAGTTCTAATCTGGGGTGCAATTTGAGTTTCAGGTGTCCCAGTAGATTCAACTTGAGTTTCAGGTGTAGCTGCAGATGTACTTGACATTTGGCTGGAAACAACTAAAGATTGACTTGATGAATCACCCATTAAGCCCCCTAAGAAACAACAAAAAACACCAAATATGAATCACAGTTCCACTTGAATTAGTACATATGAAATTAGGGCATTACACTAATAAATCCCCAATTTCAATTGAAATTAATCAAATTCAACAGTCATACTGTTGAAACATATTAACAAGCATTTCACAAACTTAATTACTTAAATTTTAAACCAATATTTTATGATAGAAAATAAAATCCCCAAAAATCAAATGAACCCTAATTTTCAAATGTATATCATGTTCCAATTAAATGGAAAGCAAAATACGAAGCAAAATAAGCCTTGGATTTGATGTAGTCATCCCAAAAAAAAAGATGATTAAACTTTATATAATCAAAACCCAAAATCTGATATACCTAGTTTGTCTGTTGTTTGTTGATTGTTAAGAATAAATAGTTGTTGTCGATGGTGAAGATTGAAGAAGAAGAAGAAGTTGTTGGTGATGACTGATAAGGTAGTGGATGGTCATGGACTGAATCAAAGAAGAGTCAGAAGACCTGAATCACCTGATGGCAACGATAGAACGGTGTAAATGAAGATTAGAACAAAATTTAGAAATGAGATGACACTTCTAGTTTTAGGGTATTGGTAGTAGATGGAGGGCTAGGATGAAGCATAATCAATGGCCATGATAATTCGGTTTATACGGGCGGGTTCGGTCGGTTTATACTAAACCCGTGAACCGAACCATCATGAACGGTTATTTAATTTGAAAACCATATACCAAACCGCAACGGTCGGGTTTGGTTAAATAAACTGCAGTATTGTCGGGTTCGTTTTCCGGGTCGGTTCCTGTGCAGCCCAAATTTCAGGTGTTCCTAAATTGGGTTGTGATAATATCAGCTCTATCAGTCTAGAGCTCTATCAGTCTAGCCTCAAATCCAGTGATGCACTCTCGCATGAAACATGGTCAACTAGACTATCACTTTATAAGGGAACTTGTGCAAACCAAGGCCCTGGATGTTTACTATGTGCATACTTTAGACCAACTTGCGGATATTTTCACTAAAAGTCTACATGGTCCTAGATTCAAGATGCTTAGAAGCAAGTTTCATGTTGTTTCTCATCCCTTGAGTTTGAGGGGGATATTGGCATACATACAGCAGTGCAGGATAACACAGACTGCAGTGAAGGATAACAACTTTTAAAACAAGACTTTTCCCTCTTTATGTTCTCACGTGTTTCTTTAACTTTTCCTTACTGTCACACATGTTCTCTGTACGTGTGTTAACTTAGAGAGTAGTTAAGTCGGTTAATCATTCTATATAAGTGTAATAACATTTACTTTGTAAACTAAACTTAGCTCTCTGTGTTAATGAAATGAAGATTTCCTCCATTACTACGCTGTTATCAAAAACCACATCAGTGTTTCAAATAAATACACTACAAAATGACCCTATAATTTTCAGAATTCCCATTCAAATCTATTTTCATTTTCTTCTTTCTAAGTTCTGATTCAATCTCTTCTTTATCCACCTTAATTAACATAATGGCTTGCATTACCTTCGAAGAGACATTGCATTGCCCTGTCGCTGCACACAGAATGTTCCATGCAATGTTCCTAGATGCTCATAATTTGATGCCAAAGATCATGACTCATGCTGTCAAGAGCGTCGACTTTGTCCCTGGTGATGGAGGCTCTGGAAGCATTCAACAAGTTAACTTCTGCCAAGGTAAACTTACTTAAATGTTCACGAAAGAAATTTACACATTACTCCGAACTTTAAAGCGGGACGGTGTCTGAATCCTGATTATATATGTGAAGAACTAGTTAAAATTGTTATTATGGGTCTAAGTAAACTCTGTTAACTGAAATGCAGGAATTCCTGTGAAATATGTGAAGAACAGACTAGACTACTGTTGAACCATACAGCCAGAAAAACGGTTCTGGCTGTAGTCAGACCATCAGTCCTGATACACCTGCCAACTAATAATCTCTAGGGTTTGGTAACAATATATTTTGTCTAGGGTTTGTTTAAGATTTCCTATCTTTGTAGGTTTCCTATTATGTTTAGGGTTTCCTACTCTAGGATTTCCTATTCTCATTATATAAGGGAGGCTCTCTTTGTACAATTAATCAAGAAAAATAAGATGCAATAAAACTCTCGTCTCAACTTGGTATCAGAGCGGGTTCGATCCTATGGGAGGAGCTTTGCTCCTCTCCAACCATCACCACTAGTTCACGCTCATACCATTCCACCAGTATTTTCACTTTGCATTCACAACATCATCTCCTTGCATACCATCTTTGCATCACCACCAGCTTCTAAATATCAATTTGAATCTCTTAACCAACAGAGAACACCAACATCATCTTTGAGTCTCTTAACCAACAGAGAACACCAACAAAAATTTTGAGTCTCTTAACCAACAGAGAACACCAACAACATCTTGAGTCTCTTAGCCACCAGAGAACACCAACAACATCTTGAGTCTCTTAACCAACAGAGAACACCAACAACATCTTGAGTCTCTTAACCAACAGAGAACCACAAAACAAATACCAGCATCTACTATTTCTACTTCTAATACTTCAACAGGTAGACCACTCAGTATCATCAACCCAGGCGTTTTATTTGTTGGGTAGGCGGAAACCTCTGAACCAACTAATTGGTTAAGTTTCGTAAAGACCCAACATGAAGTTTTTCGGTTTAAGGCGGAACCTCTGAACCTGTTAATTGGTTAAGTTTCATGACAACTCAGCAAGCGAAGCCTCTGAATCTACGACGATCAAGCTTCATAAAAACTAGAAAAGTGGACAAGTATCCACCGTCACCAAGCAAGCTATAGAAGACATACAAAATCTATGGAGACAAGTAAGCAAAATTAAGATGAGATCATATCGACGTGATGAGCAAGATAAGCGAAGCATGAGAAGCAAGTTGAATGTTCGTCGGCTACCCTTCAACTTGAGGGAAAGTGTTGAACCATGCAGCCAGAAGACCGGTTCTGACTGTAGTCAGACCACCGGTCCTGATACACCTGCCAACTAATAATCACTAGGGTTGGCAACAATATATTTTGTTTAGGGTTTGCTTAAGATTTCCTATCTTTGTAGGTTTCCTATTATGTTTAGGGTTTCCTACTCTAGGGTTTCCTACTCTCATTATATAAGGGAGACTCTCTTTATACAGTTAATCAAGAAAAATAAGAAGCAACAAAATTCTCGTCTCATCTACTACAAAGACAACTTCGAGTGTAAATACACAGTGATTGAATCCGACGCATTTGGTGACAAGGTTGATCATGTCAGTAACGAGATTAAGTTTGAGGTTGCCCTGGGTGGTGGTTGTATCTGTAAATCGAAAAGCTCTTATCACCCATAGGCTGGTTCAGTGTTGAATGAAGATGAGCTCAAGGTAAGAAGAGAACGTTCAAAAGGATTGTACAAAATAGTGCAAGATTACCTCGTCCAAAACCTTCATGCCTATGCCTAAATGAGCATATGTATTCTTGTTCGGCTTCTTTATTAAGATGCTTAAAGTGTGTATGTACTAAGTGGCAATATACTTGATTTCCGTTTGTCTGTTCCTAAATGTGTAGTGTTCTGGTTTGTAATTCATTTCTTGCCTAATAAGGACTGATCATGATCATCACGGAAGAATCAAGTTCATAACATGGACTAATGTACTTGCAACAATAACAATAAACAACAATATTGAAATTTCTAGGTACGGGTACTCGTATCCAAGCATGTTAGTTGATAAAAGAGATGATTTAAAACCCACATTTCCTACTTTAGACATTGCTAGTGGGACTCATTTCTAGTATTAATCTTTGACCTTGTTTACATTAGACGAATGATTACCTAGATATATGAGAACTTGGGCTTACATCTTTGCGTTGGTAGCTCACTGAAATTGCGCTGTCGGATCTCCACTGGCAGTGGTATATTGGGTGACATGAATTTGCTGAGGAAGAAGCTGGTACTTGATTCCAAGGGTTTCAAAGATTTTCTTCAGCTCAAAAATGAGTTCAGTTCTACGTAAGTTTCTCTCTCCAAAATTTTGATGGTTCATTGTGTGCGTTACATTCAGAGACATATTCAACTTGTGCAAAGTAGCAATTTCTTTCACTATCACCGAGTGGTTAGCAGTCCAATACTTTGGCCTGCCTTCAATATATCTGCAATCAAAAATCAGAAAAGATATAGCTCACTAATTAACACAACAACCTCTTAAATTTTGTTCACTGTCCAATGCAGCACACTCCTACGTATTTGATTTTTATACAAGATATGTTGTGATCCAGATTGTGCCAGTCTGCTATAAGATATTTAAATAGGGAATAAGCAATCAGAAGAGTTTGAAGGTTCAAATCTTATCACCAGCAATAAGGGATGATGTCAACAATAGTGAACCTAGATCTGCTAGTATACATGACAATTCTCTCTACAGGTTTGAACTTGTCTGGAAAGAGTTGTTGTTCGATATAAGGAGTTTTCTTGAGAGAACATTGGATTTTATGCTTTTGAATTTTCAAATATAGGACATAAATGGTAAACGAGAGATGAATTTTGTGCTCTTACGCTTGTATGGCCTTCTTCAGAAAATTGATATTGTCCATAGAGGTGGAGGAGTCGATGGCAAAATCAACTGAGTCCAGCATATCTGGACTTCTATAAAAATTGCTGATGGGTTTTGTGCTCAAAACTGAGTTTGGATAGTAAATCTTCTCTTTGTCAAATCGAAGGAAAACCGTTGTCAAAATATTCATCTCTTCTACTATCATCTGCAATAATAAAGAAATACATATTACAATTTAATATATAAGCAGTACACATGCAAAGCTGATCAGAGCAAATAGAGCTGAAAGTCCATCCGAGTTCTGCTGAATCTTTTAGTGCTGTAAGTTCAACTCAAGATTCATAAGCATCACCCTAAGTTATACTAGTCTCTGTCTGATTCGAACTCAAGGTTAGGTACGTAGGGTCCAATCTACCAATCTGTTCAAATTAACCCCTAAAGCTGAAGCATCCTATTACAAATCATAGATACAGTGGTGTTTATATAACACCTTTTTAAGTCCTATAATATAAAATGAGCTGATTCGATACATTTAGACAAACTGAGTTTTTCTTTTGCTTATATGTCGATTTTACCTGAACACCGTCGATTTTACAACGGTCACCTACATCAAATGGATGCATTACAAAGACAAAAATGATAGCTTCAAAGATGGTCTTGCACGTGTTCTGGAACATGAAACCCACAAGTAGTAGCTGGGATGTGATCAAGAGGATAACTTTAGATGTCGCCAGCCCCATCACTAGAACGAAAACCACGAGTATAACCACTGACACAATTGCACTAGCTAACTTGTGAAGCTGCTGCACCGCTGTTTTAGTGTCATTAAGAGAATGAGCAAGAGACCTTCGTTCAATATAAGCATGCACCTGAAGAAATAAAACCTACCAAATTAGAAACCAGAGCCGTCACTAATTCCTGATCGTTTTCAGGCTTGAAAATGGTCAATAGACCAACCAATATCCCATGTCGACAGTTCTGACAAGAAAAAACACAGAGCAGAAACAGATTATTTGGTAAAAGCATTACTCATAGGTGGTGTTTGGTTTTTAACAGAATACAGCAGAATGCTTCTGCGATGCCAAAAAATAGCTGATTTTAGCTTTAATCAGAACAAAAGCAAAACCCTTTCAAGTGATACACTAACTTTTATATGTGCTATGACTGTGCTAAGAGATGGAACTCTTGTAACTCTCTACATCTTTAACTTTCCAGCACTTCCATTGTGAATTCCCAGTTATAGAAATCCATATTACAAAATGCCGTCTTTATGTTGCCACTACAGACATTAAAGTTATACACTAATTTGAGTACTTGTGGATATTAGAATATGTAGCGATTAATCTTACCACCCAGTTCCTGAAGGCAGATTTTTTGACTTGTCCAGTTTCAAGAGCTCCCTCAAAGAAAGGTAATATTGTATGCATATCTTCTTTTCTTAAAAACCTAAGCAGATCCTCCTCTAGAATGTACCTGAAACATGAGAGAAAAGTTCATCACAACAAAAAAAGACTAGGATATCCCATCCTGTAAAGGTCAACACAAACAAACTCTTTGAGCCAATGACAATGACCTGGCGCCAATTCACCTTCCTGCTTAGATGTGCAGTTTTTTCTTAAAAGGCCCGAGTGTAGTGGTGCAATACATCTTTATTTTACACTTTACATGTTTTCGTTTAACCGACGTGTTTATTCCTAGGTTCTAATCAAGAGAAAACTATAAAGCAATACATAAAGTTAACGGAATTTCATGCAAAAATTAGTAAATAGTACTTGGCACCAGGCTTAGCGACGTTCTTGAAAACCCTCTGGGCAGTCATTCTTGCTTCCCACTCGCTCGTAATTTCTGATTCTGCTTCTCCAAAATCATCAATCGTCCTCGAGATTGTGGACAGACCAGAACTCGTCACATAGTTCATCAGTCTCCTGACACTCCAAGCTGAAGCTGTACTCTCCATACTTAGCTTTCTTAGCTTCTCAATGTCTATCTTCCTTGAGCCACCCATCCTTCTGGAAATCCTCTTGCTATCTTTCAATCTTGCAGGCATCGACCTAATCACATGTGTACAAATATATTCTCATTTACCATTTTGAGTTATCATGAAAGCCTAAACTGTCTATCCAAAATATTTTTGGCTATGTGAAGATACAATTTGATCGTCCTCGACCAAATCTTAGTTGACTTAATGGACAGTACATCAAAATCCTTAAACCTACATTTATCGGAAGTTATTAAAGTCTTGGAAACAGAGGGAGTACAACCTATAGGCCGTGTTCCTGCATCTTACATATTTGGAAATGCCGTATCGGAAACGTCTCCATATCATATGCCCGTATGTGTACAACCAGGTGTACACTGCCCATCTCACTTCATCGTTGTTTTCAATCATAATTTTCATACATAATACTATTAGAATTTTAACATTTGTATCCCTGCACAAGTTCATTTGCAGCCACATCTTTGTCTCAGAGGCAATGCATGTTTTCTTATGTTATTAATTCTTCTTCTTACATCGCTAAGGCCCGCATCAAAATGCTTCGGCTAACTCTATGCGGCAAAAATCACGTGTGCAGATTATCGACATTGGAAACTATCTCCATCCATCTTAAAACTACTAAGCTAACAAGACTGAAGGGTAAAATATAATAACAAAAATAGGAAGATTAAACAAGTAGTACCTTGAAGCCATAAATGTCTTTCGCTTCTGCGGCACCGTTACGTCGATTTCATCAAGTGGGGGACCAGATAGAGAATCCAAAATGTAATGATGAAAAACACTTTCTTTCATCCTATCAAAGAAAGTTGCCACATGAAACGATGAAGCTAACATCTTGACTAAAACAATCTTAATCAACCATATAATAGCACCAACCAGAACCCCAATCAAAGCTCTAAAAACTTTCTTAAAAATTGGATTATGTTTTTGAACATCAGGACTAAACATTAATGTCCATGCCAACAGGACTAATCCTAACCAAATGACATTCTGAAAGCTTTTTCTAAGACCAAATACAAAGTAAAGTACTTTCTCTCTTAACATGAAATTTCTTTCAATGAAAAAAACAATAATCTTTATAACCCAACCAGACACTAATCTACCACAAAAAAGAACCATAACCATTAAAACCCATTTCCAAACCTCTAAACCCCACTTAATTTGTTTTTTGATTGACTCAACTGTGAGACTACATACTAGAGCAGCTGTAATAACAAAAAAAGCAACCCACTCAAAAATAGTTCTCCACTTAATTTTCTTCTTCTTTTTATATTTTTCACTCTCTTCTTCATGTTCTTTATTCCATTTTTCATCTTCTTCTTCATCATCTGTTGATGATGAACTGTTGTTATGGGTGGTGGTGTTGTTTTCTATTTCTTCTTCTGCTGGTTCATAAATGGGTGACCTTGGATAGTTTCTCTCATCAAATCTAGACTTGGTTTTTGCAAAAGTGGCTCTCCTAACAGTTCTAGGTGTAGTAGTAGGAGGAGGAGGGGATGATTCATTTTCAAGTGTAGATTTTTTAAGTGTTTCTGGCTGTTCTTCCATCTGCAGAACTACTTGTTCTGCAATGGGTATGGGTTTCTCCTCCTCTGTATTCTGCTGCATCTTTCTTCACCCTAGAATATGTGTTTCTACTAGCTCCCTTTGGAGAAGAACAAGAACAAGAACAAGGACAAGAAGTATGTGAAGAGAAGACTGAACCTTGATGATAGTATTAAATAAATTATGAAGTAGGTATTATGGCGTAGGACCTTGGTTGGGGTTAAGGAGAGAGACGCTACTATTACGCCTGCCAGTCTCTCGAAAACTCTGCAAATATGAAAAGGCAATACAACTTTTGTCTAGTTATTTTCAACCATGTTTCTTCTGGGTCTGACTTTAATAATGCTTTACTTATCCTGTAACGTTTAGTCAGTTTTGCAATTATTTGTCTTTTCAAGTGTGTACCGAATATTTGTTCTTTCAAGTGTATACCGAATACAGTGTGTTGTGGTCAAGAATTGCTCGCGTTTTTCTCGTGAGCGATCGCTAAGAACAACGGTAAAAGTAAAACACCGACTAGATTCGTTTATGGTCTTTGGTCCGTCAAAAACATATTATAATGGGGTGATCAAATTTAATTTTTGATCCGTTTGTTTATTGTTCAGGATCAATAATGGTCTTAAAATCGGATCAAACAGGCGTGTAGTGAACCGTCTGATTTTAGGTGGACTTGTAGTGAACCGTCTGATGGCATGCGCTCCTCTAACGTAATGTTTGAAAACACAGGCGTTAACCAAATGTCCGCTTAATGAAGCGTTCATCCAAGATTACGCCTGATGAAGCGTGCGTCTAGGATCACGTCCACCAACAGGCGGTAACCAAATCACCGTCTCATTAAAGCGTAATGCTAGAGATCCGCTTGGGTTTCCTTTGACTTATAAAAACATAGTGAAGCAAATCATAATCAAGCGTTGATACAAAGGTCCGCTCCATTAAGAACCAATCATTCTATTTCCTATGCATTGATGGAGCCATACGTTTGCATTTCTAAGAAATCATAATATGTCATGTAACCAATTAGTAACCAATTAGTGAACCAATTAGTGAGTCATACGTTGATGTGAACCAACGCTTGCATTTCTAAGCCTTATATATGAACCAACGTAAAATCATCAAGACAACAGGCGTTGATGCAAGCGTCCGCGTGGTTTTCTAGACGTTCGTCTACGGATCCGCTCGGTTCTTTAAGCGGTTGGTAGCTGTACGCCCGTATTTCTCCGCACACGATGGACTTGCACGTGTACACAATTGATCAGGCGTAATAATAGGGAACCGCTCCATCATGCGTTTGTCTAATAAAGCGCCCGTCTCTCGGGCATGCGTCTAGGAGTCCGTCTATCATCAGGCGTAATCTTCATTACTGCCTCACATCAAGCGTTCGACCAAATATCCGCCTCACCCAAGCGTTCGACCAAACGCCTCACGCAAGCATTATACTAGATAACCGTCCATCTCAACAAACGTATACCCAGACGTCTGCCCAACAACAAACGTTATCCTAGATAACTGTCCGATCATTTTTAGTGATGAACCCGTTGTTTTTAAACCGGATCAAAGATTAAATATTTGGGTTTAATCCCATGACTGTGGACGCCCTAAACAACATAAGTACTTTACAATTTTGTTCGCCAAAGGAACCTTCAGACAATGTGCTCCGAAACGTGAAACCCCATTATCTATTGTTTTGAAAATTAAAAATTGGTAGATAATCAGATTTGCACCCATTTTTAGCAGGATGATAGAGTTTTGTACAAGGAACATACCACTAGAAAAATTTAGTTTCAAATTCGTACGTTTTAGTTTCATCAAAGAGTTGGTGTCGCAAATTGTGAGTGTGTGAAAATAATTATGTCAATTGATCCTCCTCTTTACCTAAAAAAAGTTTTTGTGATAATAACTAAAGAAAGACGAATAAATAAAGAGTCTTCTCAACAATTCGATTGCATTTCAGAATGACAGTGACTATAGTGGATTAAGATGAGGACATTTTCCTTTTCTTTTTTTGACGGAAAAAAGTTGAAATTTATTGCAAAGAGAAAAAAGGCCTTCAGATAGGAGAGACGGAAACCCACTCAATACAACCTTATAGTAATTACTCGCAATTACAGTCTTCCAGTGAGTTATGATGCGCTCACAAAACAGGGTTGAAGTTGTTGAACTAAACCATTTTAAAGGACAACCCCAAACAAAAATCAAGTTTTTTTTTACTTCAGTAATTAATGGTATCATCCTCTTTTCTTGGGCTTTTACCTGCCATTACCCTTCTATTTCTCTCACCCCATAATATGTGCAGCAGATTGCAAAAAGTAGCAAGGGCCAAAGCTCTTGACCCCTGTGTTTACCGTTCTTACCACTCTAAGCTGCTGCACCAGAGTCTCGCTTTGAACCCATTTTAGTTTATAACTCTTCAGAAAATAAGACCATACTAATATACTATTGTGGCATACCTGCAATGCAATAATATATGATCTACTCCTTTCTCAGCTCGATTACACAACATTGAGTATACTGATTTTGAAAACCCCTTCTATTTGAATTATCCACGGTTGGAATCGAGTTTTGGATGGCTGGCCATATGAAATACTGCAATTTATGAGGTACATGCTTCCTCCAGACCAGCTTGTAAGGAAAGGGAGCTATTGTGTTTGCAAGAATTGTTCCTTAATCAACCAGTCATTACAGCTTTTAGTGGAGAATGATGGGCCAAAGTTACAGGTAAGAGAGACCTGACCTTGTGTTAAAGTTGGTGGATCTCCTAATGATAATAGGAGTTCAGTTAACTCCCTTAGCTCTGCAGTTGCTGAGTTGCTTTTAGATATATTGTATCTGCCATTTAGAATTACTTCCTTCACCTTACATTGTTTTTTCCCTGCAATTTTATAGGCTCTTGGAAATGCATGCTTCAGAGATATATTGCCTCTCCATTTGTCCGGACAGAACCTAGTTGAGTTGCCATCAACAATGGTTACATTAATACAATTTCCAGCAACAAAAATACAGATCCAGTCATCTAACCAAACAAATGTGAGTCCCCGACTCTGTAAGTGATTATGAAATCCCAATCAGTGATTAGTAGCAGACTTTGTACAATTCGATCAAGACTACTACTATTTGCTATCTTAGTTACCGCTCTGAGCTATCTTATACCCCAACAATAGTAACTCTGAATCCTAATTTTATATGTGACGAACTAGTCAAATTGTGATTGGGTTTAAGTAAACTCTGTTAACTGAAATGCAGGAGGTCCTGTGAAATACATGAAGAGCAAACTAGACTCCAAAGATAAAGACAACTTCGAGTGTAACTACCTTGAGATTGTATACGACGCATTTGGTGACAAGGTTGATCATATCAGTAACGAGGTTAGGTTTGAGAATTGAGATTGCTCCTGGCGGTGGTTGTATATGTAAATCGAAAAGCTCTTATCACCTGAGAATAGTGCAGTGTTGAAGGAAGACGAACTCAAGGTAAGAAGAGAATATTCACAAGGATTGTACAAGTTGTCAGTTAGGATCCCCAAAATCAGCTTCTTCTGGAGTCAGAAGGCTTGATCAAATTTGCTAGAAGCCTAGAATCAATCGAAGTCGGCGAACTTGTATTTGGGGTGCTCGAGAAGGACAACTGCCAATTGTTGCACAAGGATCATCTGGTTAAGCTGGCCAAATGAACAATGGAAATGAAATATATTGGACTACCCCAAATCTTGTATGCAGAGAGAACGCTGCACAGATCAGATCATTTCAAAACTTCTAACCAGTCAAAATTTGGGTGATAAAGGGAAAATCCATCTCGCACTGGCATGATTTTTACACATGCAGACAGCGGACTACCTCAACAAGGTGCAGCACTAATGAAGAACACCGTTCCATCTAGTTACAAGATGATCTTGACGACCCAAAATAGATAATTACCAATGCACAATAATCCGAAAAAAGTCGTCTAAGTAAGGCTTTAGAAGGCTTGATCTACGGAACTAAGAGAATGTTAAAGTTTAGATGATAACAACTTTTCAGAAATCTTCACCTGGGCAGTGACTCTATGGCAGTCAATGAGCTAATGAAGAGTAAGGACCCTAAACCTGCTTGCAATATGATACACCAAAATAAAAGATGTCAATTGTCAAGCAAGAAAACAGTCAAAGCCTCCAGCAAATTCATCTTGCCCCAAACCCAACCATGCATTGCAAAAATGAAATACATGGCAGCTGCATTAACTGTAGTGCTTGAGAAGAACAGATGCAAGTATAGTACACCAACACTAACCTTCCCAACACAGCTTGTGAGTGATGTCATCCTAATGGCGTAATGCATCGATAGCCTCTTGATACTTCTCAGGCAGTTTAGCTCACTGCAACAAGTACATAATTTTAACAAAAAAAAAATCATATAAAAACCCTAAATACGTGGGGATCGAGAACACCTTTCACTCCTTTAGTAGGCAAAAGTGAAGCTGCCAATGTCGTTCCTGAAACACCAGCTGGGTTTTTGGAATGATTAATTTATTATTATCCCTGATTATCTCATCCTCAATCCCACACAACAGTCTGCACACCAATAAAATTATTATATGCCAAATACTTCTTATAAGATTGCCTAGGTAAGAAGTTAAGAGCCCACACTAGCAACTATTACCATTTACTAAGTGTACAGATTACAGAATCTTGCTGCTAAATGATGACACATAGATTTAAACTGCCATTTTAACTTCATACTTTAACATAAGGATCTGTCAGATAATGTACCAACATGATTCAAATGCATTAATGGGCTTTGATAGCAGGATTATTTTCATATAATAAAATGAGAACATCAGAGGCCCATCAACTGTCTCTCAACACGAAAACATGAAAGGATAATCTAGGTATATAATCTCTGACAGTCGATGCCTACAGAACTATGGAACCAGCAAAGTCCTTCAACGACATGTAGTATACATATCAAAATCACAAAATAGGTTTATCTTTCATTACCAAAACTGCTGAATTGAACCAGATAGACCAGTACCTTCTCAACCTCATTTCTTGCAGCTACTTCCTTCCCAAGCTTCTACTTGACATCATTTTAGACTTTAACTCGAATGTGTCTGCAGACCATTTTTAAGCAGAAAAAGGAATCAAATTTAAATGCTGAAACTGCATCCAATAACTAATATGAGAAATATGAACTATTCTTACCCCCATTGCCTCGTTAGATTCTCAAGCTCTCTTGCCTATGTGGACCATTCCTCAAAACTATCTTTATGGAGTTCATTATGCTTTGTGTCTTCAGAAAATTAAAAGGTAAAAGGGAAAAAAAATCATAATATTAGTAATAACACCTGTCAAATGCCTAATTTCGATAATGGTCAAAAAAAGCTCAACCATAATAACAGGATTCAAAGAAATCATAGCGCTTTAATGACCATAATATCTGTGATATAACGAGCAATCTGGGGCACTGTGTTTTCCAGGAGATCACCTTCAAAAGGCAAGAGTAATCCTACCAGGAAAACCTAGACTAATACACCAGACCTATCACTACCCATAGGTTTGTTAATAAATGAAATTATTCAAGGATCCAAAGATATTAGACAGTTCACGTTACCTCAATCATTAACTGTTTCGGAGAATAAACTACTGTTATCAAGCTGATCCACCGGAAGAAGTTAACACAAAAACTAGAGGATTGTTCGAAACAAGTTTCCTTTCTCGCATTTCGTGGTAAAATTGCATTGCTTTATCAACCTTTTTCTCGCGAAAAAATCCTAAAATTATGGTGTTATATGTGATAGCATTAGGTAAGCAACCATTCTCTTCCATTTCGACAAAAAAATTCTCAGCCTCAAAGGACATCCCGTTCCTGCATAGGCCATTGATCATTATGCTATATGTTCTAATGTTCGGCACTAATCTTTTATTATGAAGTTCGCTAAGTAGTTTCCTTGCGCTTACCAGTTTCCTAGCCTTGCACAACCCGTCAATCAGTATATTGTACATAAGAATATCAGCTTTGAAGCCATTATCCTCCAGAGAACGAAATAGTTTAATTGCTTTGTCCACTTGTTGGTTCTTGAAAAGCCCATCCAACAATGCACCATATGTAACTTGGTTGGGTTCCAAACCCTTTTGTTGCATAGTGTAAAAGAGTTGCCAAGCTTCATCCAATTTGCAATTCTTGCAATACCCATTAATCATTGAAGTATAAGTAACTACATTAGGTTCCTTGCCTAACTTAACCATACATTGAAAGATCCGACATGCATCTCTCATTCTCCCTTCTTTACAAAAAGAATCTAACAACACATTGAACGTTACTACGTCAGGTGACATCCCTTGTTCCACCAATCGATTGAAGTATTTTATTGCTTCCATCCGCCGACCACACTGACATAACCCATGAATTAGAGAATTATAAGTAACAAGATTAGCTGCAATTCCTCGACTAGACATCTCATCAAACAGCCCAATTACTTCTTTTAATTTACCAACATTGCGAAACCCATGAATCAAAGTATTATAAGTAATCTGATTAGGACTAACATTCCATTTCACCATATTCCTCTGCAACTCAAGAGCACGCCCCACTTCCGCAATCCCACAAAGCCCACATATAAGAGTATTATATACAACAACATTCGGCCGAACCCCTTTGTCAGTCATTTTCTCAAACACTTTAAAAGCATCACCAATCAGTCCCTGCTCACAGAAACCTTTAATCAATGTAGTATAAGTAATCACATTAGATTCATACCCCCTTTTCATAATTTCACCAAACAAACAAAACCCATAATCAACTTGATTTAATTCACAACAACAGTTGATTAGAATGTTGAATGTATAGATATTAGGTTCTATACCAACTATATTCATCATTTTATATACAAGTATAACAGCTGAATAACAACCAATGTTTAAATTTGATATTAATAGATGATTAAAACTATATGTTGACGGTAATGGGTTCATTGAAATCATTTTGTTGAAGTATATTATTGTGTCATCAAGATTTTCAATCTCCAAAGACTTGTAATGGGTTGATGTTGTTGTTGTTATTGCTGCTGCTGAACCAGAATAATAATAATTTCTGAGTAATGTTGATGATTTTATAAATGGGGGATGGTGATATTTGGAGAATAGTCTGTTGATGATAAATAACATCAGAAATACCGAAACAAATAATCATAAACCCTGAGTAAAACCCTAGAAGAGAAATAAGAAGAAAGAAACCCTTTTGGTTAGTTTCTGAACAGACACTTTAAGGTTTGAAAAGCTTGAAAGAAAGTCAAAGTTGGTCAAAATCTTAAGTCAAAGTAAAGTGGGTCACCTCAACATACCATCCCCGTAGGCTTCATGGGCCATTTTTAGACCTTGGCCCTGAGTTAGGTCCACTGAGGGAAAACTTTGTCCTGCTTGCGGCAAGGCACGCAACGATCCTTTTTTTGTTTTTGTTTTTTTTTTACTAAGATCCTTTAGGAGAACAAGCAATTCACTCCGAGGACTATTCTGATTTTACATATTGACATGATCACACGAGGGACAACTTAGTCGATAATTTGCGTGGCTATATTGCCTACTCCAATTCAGGGGTGTCAATTTTACCCGGCAGTCCAAAGCCAGTACTGTCCATCTTGTCCCATAATAGCCATGGGTGTCTGTGGCCTATTACGGGTTGTTCCGACCTAGCCCATTTAAACAAGAGGACGGGTATAGGCTATAAGTTAAATTTTTTTGTTCGACCCAATATTTGTTCTATTAACCCGTCAATATTATCCATTTACCTAGTTCAAATGATTGTTTTCATTTTTTTAATTATAGAATATACTTGGTATAGACATTTAATAAAGTCATCTCAATTGTTTTCATCTCAATTTTTCAATTGTCATTTTGGAGGAATTTAAATCTGTTGACCATATAGAGAAAATCTTAGGCAAAAGCTAAGACACTTTTCTTATATGATGATTCAATTCAAGAAAAATTATAGGAAGTTCGGTTTATCTTGTTCTCATTTTAATCTTGTATTCATTTTATATATAAGAGCTAGGAAGAATTGAAAAAAAACAAATAAATTTCTTGAGTTTAAGTATTTTGCGCGGCTAATCCTATCTAAGATGTATGTTTTTGTGTTTGTTAACTTTTTCTTAATCATTAGAGGAGTTTTTTTTTTCTTTTAAGTTTTAGTTACTTGATTTTGAACGAACTAATTTGATTGTAACGTTTTGAACATGACTAAACTTCATTGAATTGGTCATAAAAGTATTTAATTATTAATTTTAAATAAAACTTGCGCATTATTACATTAGTTTCTTTTTATTGTTAAAAGATATATGTATTTGTGGTATTCAAGTCCGTCCGATCTTGCCCGCCCGAGCCCAAATTACATAACATGCTTGGGAAGGCCATGGGTACTTTATGTAAATAAATAGCCATATTCGTTCGACCCTTTTAGTTTGATGGGTAAGAGATATTTCGGCCCGTCCTATCTCATCCCATTTATAATTGGGTCGGGCATCCCGTCCTGGCCCAATTTACACCCCTACTCCAATTATTTTGGGACTATACAATTTTTCTCCCAACTAGAGAATAAGATAAGGGTCGTCTAATTAGATATTATCAAAAGTACTAAACTATCCTCAACTCATTAATTAACCTTAATACTTAAATCATAATATAAATATAAAATTATTTCATTATTTCACTATATTCCAAATCTAACAAAACCCTAAACAAAAGAAAAAAATATTTCTCTCAAAATTTCCAAATTCTAAAAACCCTAACCCTAACTTTTCCAAGAAAAACCTCGGATCTCCTATCTCACTCGATCTACAAGGTAAATCTATATAAACTCATACTTCTAATAGCATTTTGAATCAAATTCCTGAATTTTTTCCAGAACCATTCGATGTTGATATATCGTATCCAACAATTATGGTATGATCTTCATGAACATGAAGAACATGCATCAGAATCGTTGGATATGATACATCCATATCGAACGATTCTAACATATTACTCGCAGATAATTACCATACCTAGAATCGTTGGATACAGTAGATCGTAACCAACGATTCTACCTTTTTATTTTTCTTACTTTTTCTTATATGGGAATCGTTGGTACGATCTGCTGTATCCAACGATTCTACCTTGTCATTTATTTTTACTCCTCTGAGGTGGAAATCTTTGGATAAGAACCTGACTATCTCCCTAAAAAAATACCATATAGAATCGTTTGATAACACATATTGTATCAACCAATTCTTCTGTTTTATTTTTTACTTTTCTCAAAGGGAAATCGTTGGATAAGATCTTTCTTATCCCACGATTTTTGTACATGATTCATTCTTACTCCTCTGAGGTGGAAATCTTTAGATAAGAACTTGATTATCTCCCCGAAAAAATATCATATAGAATCGTTTGATAACACATATTGTATCCACCAATTCTTCTGTTTCATTTTTACTTTTCTCAGAGGAAAATCGTTGGATAAGATCTTTCTTATCCAACGATTTTGTACACGATTCATTCTTACTCATTTTTTGTTCACTTTTATGGTTAGAATCGTTTGATAAATATTATCTTAACCACCGATTCTGTTGAGGATTTACTCATTTTGTTGTTACTTAAATTAGTGATCGTTGATTTTTGCTTCTATATAACCATATTTATCTTTTTTTCTTCAATTTATTTTTCATATGCATAGATAACAATGGCAAGAGTAATAGCTATTATACAGAAATCCGTGAGTGTGATTGATAAGTGCATAATTTACATACTTTAAGTATTATTTCCTTATACTTATTTGTTATATTTTGTGTGAATTACTGTGTATTATTATTACTTTTGTAGTTTATGTGTTTTATTAGGTTACATCTCTGAAAGAAGTGAAATTGAGCTCTACAAGGAAGAATTTCTAAAGATACAGTGGAACTCAGTCTATTCTAGGATTTTTACCCGCCATATTGTAGAGAATTGAAAGGCGAAGCCAACGCAAAAAGAATAAGGTCATTCCGAGTTCGTATGAAGAAGTTATGAGCAAAACCGTGAAACCAACTTGGATTTGTTATATGTTTGGCCTTATTGGGCCTGCGCGGGAAGAGAAATAAAAGAAGCGTTTTGGGCTCGTCTATGACGTGAATATTATGGGTTTTGTTGGTTTTCGAGGAGGTTAAGTCTCCTAATTGGATAAGGATCAAAAGGAGGTGGAAGAGTTTAATGAGATTAGGTTTCCTAATTGGATAAAGATCAAGAGGAGGTTACCAAAGCCTATATAAAGGGGAGCCTAGATACAATTTTTTACACAACTTCTCACAGATAGAAAACTAGGGTTTAGTTTTACTTTTCAAAAACAATTTATGATTTTTTTTAATATTTTAATAGATTTTAAAAAGCTATGTCTAGCTAAACCCAACCACTGGGACAATGAAGGAAGCCATATTTCATGAATGAATGGTAACTATTTTTGATTCTTAATGACTTTTGCATTGATTTTAATTGATTTATGATTTTTTTAATTAGTTGTGATTTTTTTTGATGGTGTATGCTGGGACTTAAGAGCTTTTGACGCGCCAATCTTGTGATTTACAGTTAATGTTTTAGAAATCTACTTTTGGAAAAGAAACAGAGTCAATAAAAGAGCTATAATTTTTAAAGAATCATTGTAAAAATTATTCAGAAGTGATTTTGGTGGAATCCTGAGTTCTAGTTCTTTCTAATATTGTTAAAATATTTTACTTATTTTCTAGTTTATATCAAAATTAGGTCTAAAACGAATCTTCACAAGTCTCAGCGAACAAACTATTTTTACCACTTTTCTGAAACAATCAGGATCCCCAATGTGCCTAGCCGCCCCATTTGTGTTTATTTTAATCCATTCCGTATTCGGGGCTATCCATCTCGCTATAGTTATTATTGCGATACGACGGGTACGATTTGGGTTTGTAGATGGTGGAATATGTCTGGTAATTAAGGGGGTAGGCTTCTCTTGCCCATGTGAATATATTCTTGTTGCGGTTTGGGTCATGAAGAAAAAAGTCTCTTCATAGGAGATCATATCCTTTGGAAAACTTTCTTCATAGAAAATAACATCTCTTGGATAAATTGTTTCCAATTGAAATTTAAAGGACTTCACGAATGCGCACAACCCTTCACAAACTGGTAGTTGCCAATTGGATTTTGTCTAAAACATTAGTTACTATTTGAGTAGCCAATTAAACAGTGGTGACTGGGAAATAAGTGATGGTATGGCCTCACTAAAATCAAAAATAATTATGACAGTGTGACATGGCGTCGTAGGGTTCTTTATTATATAAAAAGAAAAATCATCGTATTTCATTATCAAAAATTCAAAATATCATTTAATCATAAGAACTCCTTCAATGGTGAATATGGATATCATACGTGACATCACTTTTAAGATATCATCTAGGTATAAAATCCTAAATATTATGAAAAATGAAGTTTTATCTCCAACTCATAAAATTTTCTATCCTTCTTTTACTTATTTGTATTGTAGGTATACAATTGATTAAAAAAAAATTATTTTTGTTTTTTAACGATTATATTAATAAAAATGTGACTAAGATGGAAAGATATCGTTTATGTGAATGTGTAAAGCTAGAGGTTCACCTAGAGGATGTCTAACTTTTTTTTACCGTATCATCCTCACATCAATGAATTGGAGATAATTTTTTTTATAAATATGAGTGTGTATTTTATGTCAATTATTACTTTTTTCTTCACATACATTTCGTTGAAGAAGCTCTAAGATTTGAACAAGCTTTTGAAACAAGAAAATCTAAAGACTTAAAAGCCTAGACAAATAAAGCTCCCACGTTTAATGGTGAAGATGCTTCCTATTGGCCGAAATAAGGCTTTTTAGCTTTTGTAGAACGTGCATTTTTGTGAGGACACTTGGCAGCAAATATTTAGGAGTTAAAGAAACCCATTCTCCTATTGGATCTTTTTTTTAAAAAATTATTACACTTCGTTTACACCCAATACTTTATTAGACCGGGTCAACGTCATATACAGTGGATGGACAACACCGCAAATTGATGATCTATCTTTAATTGTCTTTAATAAACGACTACCGTTAAATTTAAAAAGAAAACCACTTAAGAAATTAAATAAAAATAATATAAAAAAAAGTCATGTTTTACCGTGTTTTAAACTCTAAGAAATAAATATCAAAATTTAGTTTAATTTGGAATTCGTTAGTATTTTGATTCACGGCTATAATTAATTATATATTTTTAAACAAAAAAATATATTATTAAATCCTGTTTGAGCATCTTAAAATTAAATAAACCATTTAGTTCAACGTCACAAAGCGATTAGCTGTATCGGAAAACAAGGTACACCATTGAACGTATAACGTCCTTCAGGCGTTCACATAAATGTGCCACTAGACAATCGAGCTGTCGCCTATCGACCATGTATACTGTGCAAAATTTTCCACTTATCCTGTTGGTAGGAGTTTTGCATTGGCTAACAGCCTAACAGTATAACAGTACGTACTTAGCTCCACAACAAGAAGAACCCATGTGTACAAGAATGAGACTAATATATATTAAGGTTCTAAAAGTACATCATTGTGTGATAAAGCAAGCTTTTAGTTGAACACACCAGTTTGTGTTTGGCATTATTCTTAGCGATAGTAAGCTAAAGACGAAAACTATACGTAAACACGAACAACATTATGGAGAAGCTTCCCAAGGAAATCATAAAGAACATACATTGTTGATTGCCAATTGAGGCAACTTTGTAGGCTAAACAAGTATGCAAAACATGTAGATTTCTTCTGCGCAGTAAGAATGAAAAGGTAGGTTTGCTTCTTGCTGTCTCATACCCTTATGATAGTACAAAGAAAAACCAACTTTTTTATCGTGATCATATTCGTTGGAAGATGAATTACACTTACGGTGCACTTGATAAAAATATTCTGGAGTAGAGTTCCATGGATGACATAGTTGGGTCATGTAATATGGTTTGGTTTGTTCCGTAAGAGGAGTTTGTCATATTATTTAGGAGGAGCTTTCTTAATTTACAATCCCTTATCTGGAGAAGTTGTTTATGTTCTTAAAATTGATAAATACATGGTGCGAGATTTGGATATACGTGGGTTTGGTTATTGTCATTCTAATTTAGGTTTAGCATGACTAATTAATTAAATTTATCGTTAGATATCAATTATCTAAATACTTAAAAGCCTAGATAAATAAAGCCTTCATATTTAACGATGAGGAAATTCTCGTTTCCTATTGATCGAAGTAAGGGTTTTTTAACTTTTGTGGAATGTACGTTTTGATGAAGATACTTGACATAATTTGATTGATGCAAATGTTTAGGGGTTAAAGAAACCCATTCTCCTATTAGCTCTTTTGTTTTAAAATTATCACACTTCTTTTACACCCAATACTTAATTGTAGTGGGTCAACGTCACCTACAGTGGGTGGACAACACTGTAAATCGACGATCTACATTTAATCATCTTTAATAAACGGCTGCCGTTAAATTTAAAAATGGAAACCAAATTCAATTTAGTTTTTTTTTAAAAGGAAACCAAATTAAATTTGGAATTCATTACAAACCGGGACTAGAAAACAAAAAAAATAAAATTATGTACAATCAAAACGGAATTTTGATTGGTGCAAATATTTAGGGGTTAAAGAAACTCACTCTCCTATTGGCTATTTTGTTTTAAAATTATTACACTTCGTTTATACCCAATACTTAATTGTACCAGGTCAACACCTATAATGGGTGGACAACACCTCAAAACAAAATACATGGCTGCCACTTTAAACGGTTACCAAAATTACTTAATTGGCAAATAATCGGCTGCATAGTATCATCCATAATGTTTCTATAAACCTTCTCAGTCAACTGTAATATATAAACTCAAATACTTAAATAATGCAATTCAAAACTAATAACCAAATTAAAAAACAGTGTAATGGTCACCCTATATTTGAAATAGAGAGGTCATGCAAAGAGAGAGTTGCAGAACAAACCGGGTGCCATGATTCATCAATCTCAACGTGTCCATGATTCTGGTGATGAGTTCTATGACTTATTCTCCTGTAATATTAACATTTATGGTGTCATTCGAGTTCGTATGAAGAAGTTATGAGCAAAACCGTGAAACCAACTTGGATTTGTTATATGTTGGACCTTATTGGGCCTGCGCGGGAAGAGAAATAAGAGAGGCGTTTTGGGCTCGTCTTTGACGTGAAGATTAGGGGTTTTGTTGGTTTTTGAGGAGGTTAAGTCTCTTAATTGGATAAAAATCAAAAGGAGGTGGAAGAGTTTAATGATATTAGGTTTCCTAATTGGATAAAGATCAAGAGGAGGTTACCAAAGCCTATATAAAGGGGAGCCTAGATACAATTTTCTACACAACTTCTCACAGATAGAAAACTAGGGTTTAGTTTTGCTTTTCAATTTTTTTATATTATTTTCTTTAATATTTTAATGGCTTTTAAGAAAGTTATGTCTAGCTAAACCCACCACTGGGACAATGGAGGAAGCCATATTTCATGAATGAATGGTAACTATTTTTGATTCTTAATGACTTTTGCATTGATTTTAATTGATTTATGATTTTTCTCAATTAGTTGTGATTTTGTTTGATGGTGTATGCTAGGACGCGCCGTGCTTGTGATTTACAATTAATGTTTTAGAAATCTACTTTTAGCAAAGAAACATAGTCAATAAAAGAGCTATAATTGTTAACGAATCATTGTAGAAATCATTCAGAAGTGATTTTGGTGGAATCCTGAGTTCTAGTTCTTCCCAATATTGTTAAAATATTTTACTTATTTTCTAGTTTATATCAAAATTAGGTCTAAAACGAATCTTCACAAGTCTCAGCGAACGAACTACTTTTACCACTTTTCTAAAAAACGATCAAGTTTTTGGTGCCGCTGCCGGAGACTTGTTTTTAGTTTTTTTAGGTTAGTTAGTTAATTAGATTTTTATTTTTATTTTTATTTGTTCAATTTTACGTTTTTGGGTATTCTTCTTTGTATTACAGGTTTTGGATCAAAAAGAAATTGGAGCCAAAGATTATATTGATTGATTAAAAACTTGGATTCAAAGATAAATAGGAAAGAACTGAAAAAGAATACAAGATTTTTTTCTTTAGTTAATTTTTTTATGGTTTTATTTATTTTTATTTTTAGAAAATTGTATTAGGAAATCCTTTATTATTTTTGTAATTTTTCTTTTATTTTTGGACTTTTTCTTTGGACTTTGGACTTTATTATTTTTTTAAAACCCTACGGAAGGGTAATTAAATATAAACTGCAACCGGGAATGACAAAACGATATTGTTTCAGCCTCTCGGGTTCGTACAGTGACACAGGAGTCAGTGGACCGAGTCGACTTCAAGATAAGGACTCGGATTTCATTACTGTTTCCTTCTTGCCCGCTTTAGGAACACGTTACCAAACGCGAACCTAAACCTTAAAATTTTGACTAGAAAGAGACCGATAGGGTAACGAGCTTATAGGAAACTCGTTCAAAAGGACTGTATTGGTTACTTTGTTAGCCTAACTCAAAGTTCAGGAAGATTATTTTAAGTTGATTAGAGCCGCCTTGTAACCCAAGGAAAAGTTGCCAAAGAGACAGGGTTATCAAATCTCCTTAGAGCTTGTCCTGTTTCTTTTCGATTTAATCTAATTCGGATCATTATAAGAGGTTTGCTAAAACTGTAACTAGTTGCCTTTTGAAAGAATAGAAGCTGGTCTAGAAACAATCTAAGTGGAGTCATCATGCTTTTTGTTTGCTAGATTAAAAAGGTTTGATTTAGTTGAGTCAGCCTTACTTGTGATTGTTTAGAGTTCCCTTCCAATTAGGATTTATTTTTTTAGTGTATGCCAAGACCGCTCGAAATCATCACTGAGCGAGCTTGGAGAAGAGACATTATAGGTCGTTTGATTAGTGACAATCCAAGTAGTTTTGTCCCTGGAAACGAGGACCTCAAAGATTCTTCTTTTGAGGGCCCTGTTTTTGGAAATTTCAATTTTGAGAACTTGACACTGTGTGAAGAAGTTACTCCTAGTCCTTTGATAGCGCCAGCAATGACAACTTTAAAAGCTTTGTTGAACCCGACTAGGACTTCTCGTCCATCATGTATCAAGTTAGCTGAAACTGAAGCAAACTATGAGTTAAAACCTGGGACCATACATATGCTTCCAATCTTCTTAGGAAAAGAAAATGAAAACCCCTATTTCCATGTTAGGGATTTTGAGGAAATATGTAGTACCTTCAGGATTAAGGACCTAGATGATGAAGCATTGAAACTTAGATTGTTTCCTTTTTCACTAAGAGACAAAGCTAAATCTTTGCTATATAGTTTGACTTCTGAGTCCATTGAAACCTATGAACAACTTACATCTGCCTTTCTCCAGAAGTTTTTCTCTAGGCACAAAACATCATCTATTAGGCAGCAGATTTGCACATTTGCTCAACAAGAGGGAGAATCTTTATATAGGTATTTGGAAAGGTTCAATGACTTATTATCACAATGTCCTCATCATGGTTTAGAAAAAATAAGGCTAGTTCAGATCATCTACGAGGGTTTAGATTATTCTACAACAACCATGGTTGAATCGTTATGCATAGGTGGGTTTGAAAATAAAATTATCAATGGTGCAATGACATTTTTGAATGAAATCGCCGAAAAAACCCAGCAGTGGGAAAACAGTAGGGAGCCCCAGAAAACAATTCTTCTAAGTAGAGGAAATATCAATAGGGTAGAAGGATCTTTTGAATCAGACGCCAAAATAGCAACTATATCAAAATGGTTAAAATCTTTAGAATTGAGTCAATCTAGTCGTGAAATTGAGCCGAAATTATTTTGGGAAGGACAGACTGTTGAAGAGAAAGCCCACGCTCTTTATAATAACACTAGATTTGATAATCATCAGAAGTTTGACCCTTATTCAGAAACCTATAACCCTGGTTGGAGAAACCATCCTAACCTTTTTTGGTCTAAGGGCCAAAGTCAAGGTCAGTCTAGTAACAATTTCAGAATCCGATAGATAAGAAGATCATGAGTTTAGCATAGTCTCTCGCCTTATTAACTCAGAACACTACAAATTTTCAGCAGACAGTCAACCAGAGTTTATAAGAAAACCAAAAGATTATTCTGGCTAACAGTCACGCTATTTCCAATTTAGAAACCCAGGTGTAAAGTGACCATAGTTTTAGACTCGAGTTGGGATTGAAACCTAGATCAATCCGGATATGATTTTACGGCAATTGATTCACATTTAAATGTAAAATTGAGGTGCTTACGGCTATCCATCTTTACCGGAGAATGCATGCAACTGAATAGCAAAGTTAAACCCCAATTTTGTACAATATTAATATGAAACTCAAATATTTTGTTAGACTTTCTCACTTATAGTTAGTCGAGATGATAATATACCGTTAAACAAAGTTATTCCAAAATATTTTTATTTTGCACAACCACACATCCTCAATAGAGATCACGACGAAATGGTACTTGTCGCATTCCTCTTATAGCGATAACATGTGCCATTTTATTTCATTATATTAATTTTAACAACATGCTACATCACATGACTCAATTACATCATCTGAATAGAAGTTCCTCAACTTTTACGACTTTGTTCAAAATAATTTTATCAATTCTGGTTTTATCTACCATCCGTTAGAAGTTGGCGATAAATAAAATACCCCATCTACTTGAGCTTTGAGTTTTCCATTTGATGGACGGTGGTGGCTGGATGTTTGCATTTTTGGGATGGTTGCGAAAACATTGTCCCTTATGGTGGAGTTTTCCGCATTCTCTCATTTGGTGAGTTCCTTGATACATTGGACTACTGGAATCACTTGCACGCCACAAATCAACATTTACACGTTTGGATTATGCCACATAGGTTTTCAAAATATTTAACACCAAAGTACATTCTTATAAGTGTAAATTATTAATGAATACTTTAATTGATAATCATGTACGAACATATCACTAACTAGTATGCAAAAACATTTTGGCATACTATATTGGTACTGTGATTACCAAAAATCTAATCTTGGCAACACAACCACATGAATCATATGATACACCAATAAACCAAAAGCAATGAAAAGATATACATTAAACATAAGAAATTAATATAAGAAAATTTTAAAGTGGTTCGACAATGGAGTGTCTACATCCACGGGTAATAAAAGATTTGGATGTTTTTATTTATGATTGTATGTTACAAAAGGATAAAATACTATATGCACCAAGTAAAATGCATCAAAGAATGATTGAACTACGAATATATTTAATTGAAACAACTCCCATACCTAAACCTTTTCCTCTGATCCTAACCTTCTCTAAAAAAATTCGTCCCTTCTTTCTGTCTTGGAGATTGATATCATGGGTCCCCCTCTTCTTTCTTTCCACCTATTAGTTCTTATCCATACTTTGGAACGAAACTTATCCTGCATTCTTATTTGTATTTCCCGCAAGACTTGACATGCGTACTTTTTATTTCCCTTAGTTTCCCGCTTGGTGACCTGCACCTCTTCTGCGGATTTGTATTCAAGTTAATGCTTTTGGATTTCGATGAATGCTGCAGTCTTATTATTATTATTAGAATTATGGCATGCCTGACATGTGGCTATTAAAAGTGACATTATTATTTTCAGAATTTGGCATGTTCGACACGTGACCATTGAAAGTGACTTGTCATGTTTTTGCTTCTTCTGTTCCGCAACCTGCACAACTGAGACGTGTCTATCATACATCGATGTTTGTCAGTTCTATACATTGTGGTGGCATGCTTTCCCACAACTTGCGTGTCTGTCATGCAACGAAGGTGTCTATTTCGTACTTATCTAATGAGTTTTGTTTCAGTGTTTCTCGTTCCATCGTAATTTGATATTATTTCCATAGTATTTGAACACGTGGTGTTAGGGATTTAATACCCTCACAATTTGCCCCCTTTTTTCTTTTGAATTTTACATATGGTAGAAATTTGAAAAAGGAAAAATAATTATTACTTTTCCGATTCGTACGCCTCTAATAAATTTTCTTCTCACGCTTAGGTTTACTTTTATGAAAGTTTTGGCGGTTTCGAGAAAGTCACATCTCTTATAAAGTTCCTCTTTCCTCCCCTTTATTTTTTTGACGGTTTTGTCAGTTTCAATCCTTTCATATTTAATGCAAATCTTGTCACATCTCTCATCTTATTCTTATTCTTCTTTGTCTTTTTCTTCTTAAAGTTTCTGGGTTTTTTTTTCATTCTTCTGAAACTGAACTTTTTCAGTGATTCCTCGTGATTTGATTAATTCAATTTGTACTAATTAAATCGTGATTAAGGATTTCTTTCATCGGGATCAGGTCTTCTTTTCATCCAGTTATCTTATTTGATTTCTGTTCTTCACTTTGTTACAGGTAATACTCCTAACTTATTCTTGTGATTGTGTTTGAATTCTGATTTTGTTCTTGCTTTTTATCAGGCTGAATCTATCTTTTCTTATTCTCTCATATGTAGGTAAAATTCATCATGTCTTGAAAAGATAATAGTTATGTTGCTGGAGGTGCCTCTCATCATGGTGATCAACCTATAGAAAGGAAATCATCTCGCTACTTTGCGAGAAAAAAGAAAGTTGGAGATCAATCTGGTATTTCAGAAGTTCAATCTTCTGATTTGGTAGGAACTGATGATATAGCTGTTGCGGCCAATAGACCAGCTTCTAAGAGTAAACGTTTAAACGAGAATTTGAGCTTTAGGTCAATGGATATTGAAGAATTAAAAAATAAACATCAACTCCAACAATTTAAAGTTTCCCTTTGCGATCCTGCTGAAGGAGATGAGATTACTCTTGATATGATGAAGAAATTTCAGTATAACGCCAACATACTATTAATAACTGCGGGAGCGCTGCACGCTGGCTTGAAGCTTCCTTTGTACAAGAGCCGAGATTCTTTCCAGTATGAGGTTCTTGCAAGCCGAAATAAATCCAAGCATGGTATGGTCCGGTTTATTGCCCAATACAACGGGAATTGGTGGCGTGTGTTGAATGAGTGTAGTAAACGTAGTAGGGGAGAAACAAATTTCACATGCTACGTTCCCAATCCTGCGGAACGTAAGCCTTATGTTATGGATAATTTCTATGCTACATATGCTGACGCTACTGCTGTAAAGAATTACAAGAAGTGGAGCGTCGGAACGGGTCGTAAAGATTGCGAAGGATTTCGTCTACTTTGGGAAATTGATAACTCTAAGCTGAATGTCATTCCTGGGACGCAGGATCCTTTATGGGAGAAGATCTGTATTGATCATGACTTCAGGTGGTACCGTAATCCTCTGATAATTTAGGTACCATGGATTTATGGGTTTGTTCAAGACAGTGTGGTCTGCAACCTTACATCACGCCTTCATTCTTACTGCCCTTGGCAGTTAATTCAACGACTTTTCTTTCCCGTATGACGATGTGGTATGTAGAATTTTTTCTCTATTCTTCTACATCACGCCTTAAACATTATATAATTGTTTCTTTTTTTCATAGCTGCAAGCTGAAGGGAGTTCGAAAGGTGATTCGGGTAATAAGCGCAAAGCCGCAGCTACAATAGAAAAGGTATTGACTTATCCAAATGAATTTTCATGATTTATATGAATCTTATTTAATGAGTTCCTGTGGTACATTGACAGGGTCAGAAAAAAGTTAAAACTGCACCACGTATTTCCACTGATAGGAAGGAAGGAGAAATCCGTGATTCACCCCGTTGTCAACCAAATTTGAGAATCGAGAATATTAGTTCTGTTGAACTTGAAAAGAGTGAGGAAGAGCAGAATGTCCCACTTCAGCTGACAGATTCGGAGCAGAATGTTGAAAGTTTATCTTTTGTGAATTTTGAGCCCACAGAACTTGTTAATGCTGTGGTGGAAACTACAGGTGTTGCGGACAGTTGTTCGAACCAGGCCGTAGATCTTGAGTTCTCCTACCTCACCTCCCAATTTTCCCCTTTGTTTGAAGATGATCTTCTCGTGCCTTCTGCGAGTGAAGATGGTCTATCTGATAAGGAGAATCCCACAATTCAGGGTGAGCCGGCAAATGCTGCGGTGGAAGCTGCTTCTACCGAGGGTAATGATAAGAGTACAACTGTCACTGATGCAGTTCATATGAATAAAGAAATCTCGCACAGTGATAAGGGTAAAGGAAAAGCGGAAGATGAGAATCGTATGGATAAGGAGGAGGAGGCCTTTCGTTGGTTCATATCCAAAGAGTTGATATCTGTCCCATGCGACTTTCATCCAGTGGAGATAGATACCTCTGCGTTTGCTAATCTACGGGAATGCATGCGGTCTGCTCCGTATGAAGTAGTGAAAGAAGCTTGGTTAAAGGACCAAGGCCATCCCATCTTCCCTTCTTTTGACATGAACCTTCCTTCCTCTCTTGCGGAGACGATTGCTCTAACGGATGGTGAAGCATACTCTTTCCCGCAACAAGCTATCTTGCAGGTATTTTTATTATTTTAATGAACTTAAATTTTATTTTATTTTTATCTTCACTTATAACTTTAATTTCAAAAATTGCAGCTTGCTCGGGGTCAGAATGCCGCATATGTGGCTTATAAATTTTTCAAAGGATGATCCATAAAGATGGAGACTCAGTTTAGGAAAGTAGAGGAGAAATTAATCAGATCAGAAGAAGATGTTGCGGACTTGAAGCGGGCAAGTGATACGCTTCGTCAGCAGTTATTAGATCTCCATAATCAAAGTTTAACGCTTTTTCTCTCATGTCATTTTTCTTACTTTATTTGCATGTTGCTGAATTGGTTTATGGGATCATCAGGGGATTCATACCTCGTGAATAGACTACAACGTAGAGGTAAGCGTCTGACAGAACATGTATTAAAAATCAATAAAGAAAATGTGAAGGTCAAGGAAAGATTCAATAACTTGATTGATATGATGAATCAAGCCAAATCAAAGTATGAAGATCTAGAATTGAAGCACCGTCTTTTACATGTAGATTATATCCGCAAGAAGGAAGAATATGATGCCACTCCTCCTATGAACTAAAGGTTGTGTTCTTGAAGCGCGGACACAATCAGAGAAATTGGAAGAAGAAATCGCAAGCTCTATGTGGAACCTAAGAATATCCTTGCGGGATTTTCTCATTCCGGGTCATTTCATAATTCACAGCATTCTTATTATATGGCGCAACTTATTAAAGACAGAGATAATTCAGCTTCAGATGCTCATGCTAAAGGGAATGCACTTGCAGAAGCTCAGGCTAAAATCCATAGCTTATCTGATATAATTCTTCTTCGTGAAAATGATATTTGCCGCTTAAAAAAAGATATGGAAAGGTGTACAAACGAATCAAATCAGTTGCAGGACAATAATTCATTGAAACAAGCGGAGTTAGATCAATATCGTCAAAATCTTCAGCATTTTACCGTCAATTATCATAAACTTTCAAGAGAATATGACTTGCTCGATGATTCTAAAGATGCAATAGTTCACGAATTAGAAGAGTTTGAATCCCTCGCAAGAGGTATCTTATTTTATTTCATATTTAAAGTTGAATATCATTTTCGCATTGATTAATCTGTTATTTACGTTGCAGGTTTTGAGGAAAAATTCAAAGATGCGGCCTCAAGAGATGATAGGGATGAAAGGGAGCTTGATATTGCCAATACTAAGTTGGAGGAAGTTAAAGGACAACTGAATCTTGTTACTGTCAAAGCCAATGAGGCATAATGTCAACTTGAGCTTCTATCCTCTAAGACTAAAGAAGCGGAGAACAAATGGAAGTTGGGAACCTTGAAAGTTGAAAGCATGACTCGTGACTTGGCTCGGAGCAAGGGAGAAGATCTTATTGGGAGGAGCGTGTCCAAAAGTCTGTGGCCGAGGTGAATAGATGTAACCAGGAGCTTGAAACCGCAAGAGCTAAAATTTCTTGGTTAAAAATTAAAGCTCGTGTTGGAGTTGCAAAAACGATCAACAACACTCTAAATAGGGTTAAAGCTGATGGATTCACCAAAGTTTATAGCCGCAAGGAAATCCCTAAACACCCTTCTCCTAGTGCAGATCCTCCCGTTCCTTAATATTTTCCTTCTTCTGAATTGTATTGGCAAGCTTTCTTTTTGTCTCATATTATTGTACCTGCAATACAATTAACAAATATATATATATATATACATAATCAGTTTGCGTTGTTAGTGTGTGAATTGAGAAACCACAAGGCGTATATTGTACCTCGGGTTACCTTTGAGGGTACAGTCACATGACTAACTTCTCTCTGGCCAGGAGGAAATTAATGATGATGTCCCTAATGAGTACCTCCTGAGATGAATAGTACCTGATATAATAATTAATGTCATGTTAGGCATCTCTTACTCACGAAAGATCCAATAGTCATACACTCATAGACATTTATATGGATTTTCTAGAGAGATTACATTTGTCATGTTTTACCCAGTATGAAGCCAAATTATTGTATGATTGCTTTATTTGTTATGGATAATATGGTTTGAGATATTGTGCTTTCCAAGGATGCCGTAAGACTTCTCCATTCGTATTCCGCAAATGGTACGAGCCCTGTCCTCCAATATCTTGTATGACATATGGTCCTCCCCATGTGGGTGCAAATTTTTTCGATTTTTTATTTACTTTGGTATTCTGGGATTTATCGCAGAACATACTGCCCTTCAACAAAGTTCTGCAACTTTACTTTCTTATTATATTCTCTTGTCAGCCTTCTCTGATAATTATTCATTTTTTGGAGCGTAACCTCTCTTCTTTCTTCTATGTCATCTAACTTCTCAAGCATTAGATATGTGTTTAAATTCTTTTCCCACACTTCTGTCCTTGTTGTGGGTAAAATAATTTCAGTTGGAATAACTGCTTTCGCTCCATAAGTGAGAAAAAATGGTGATTCTCCAGTGGTTTCTCTTATCGGCGTGCGATATGCCCGTAAAGTGTTATGAAGCTGTTCGCACCATCGTTTATGATGTCCATCTAGAGACTTTTTTAGATTCATGGCAATAGTTTTATTTGTAGCTTCAGCTTGTCCGTTACTTTGGGGATAAACTGGAGTAGACTTGTTCTTTTGGATATTAAATGCTTCAAAAAACATATCAATATTTTCTCCTTGTAGTTGTTGTCCATTGTCCGAGACTATAGCTACCGGGATTCTGAATCTGCAAATTATATCTTCGAATAAAAACTTAAATACATTTATATCTCTAATGCGAGTAAGAGCTTTGGCTTCAACCCATTTAGTGAAATAACCAGTTGCTACGATCAAGTATTTTCTTTTTTTTTTGCCTTCCACTAAGGGCCCAACGATATCTACTTCCTATTTTGCAAACGACCATGGGCTGAGTACAAAATTGAGTTTCGTTGCGGGAGCTTTAATTTTTTTGCAAAGCGTTGACATTCTTCGCACCTTCTTACCAGATTGTCCGCATCTTTGTGCATAAATGTCCAGTAATACCTTTGCGTCTTTGCTTCAGTGCGAGTGATCGTCTTCCGCTATGATTTCCCGCATCTCCATAATGAATATCTGTGAGAACACGTTCTCCTTCTTTTTGTGACAAACACCGAAGTAACGACCCCAAAAAAGACCCGCGGTACAAAATTTTATCCCACAATTGATAATTTACAGATTTTGATTGCACGTTTCTCGCATCTTTAGTGTCTGTGGGCAATATCCCACTTTGTAAGTACTGATGTATCGGGAGCCTCCAATATTCTTCATAAGATTCATTTTCTTGTTTCTGTGAAAAGTTTGCATCATCTTTAATGGATGCGTCTTCAATATCTTCATCTACTTCCTCTTCTATGTTTTCGACATCCCATATCTTAATTGATGGCTCATAGATGCGCCCAATTTTTACTAGCGATGTATTTTGATCTTTTATCATTGATGAAATGAATGCTAATGCATCATTATGGAGATTTTTCTCTCTGGATAAATGTTGAAAAATTATATATGGAATTTGATATGCCAATTTTTGAACAAGATTCTTGTATTCTATCAAGTCTTCATCAAGCGCTTGATATTTCAACTCAACCTGCCGAATTATCAATTGTGAATCACTTGTAAGTCGTACATCACTTATTCCCAACTCGATGATGAGATGAAGGGCATGAACCACAACCTTATATTCTAGTATATTATTTATGTGTTCACCGAATTCAAGACGATATGCATGCACCATCTGTCTCCTGTAGGGGTTGTAATCACAATTCCGATTCCCGCTCCTTCTTTATTCCGTTCCCCATCAACAAATACTTTCCATCTGCAGGAGTTAACAGAACTCAGAATATCTTGGGAATCATCGTCTTCTATCCCCGACAAACCTTGGATTTCAAAGTCATCATCCAGTGGTAAATCCGCAAGGAAATATGCCAAGACTTGTGATTTTTGTGCAGTTTGTATTTCAAATATGATATGGAATTGCTCCAATTGTGCATTCCATTTCGCTATTCTCCCTACCTTTCTCGCATTCTTTAGTATGGATTATAACGGAGCTTTACTTGGTACCCGCACATAGTGTGTTAGAAAATATGTGCGCAATTTTTGTGTGGCAAAAACCAGTGCTAATATCAATTGTTCAATTTTGGTGTAATTCCTTTATGCAAGATTAAGAGTTTTACTAATATAATACACTGGTTTCTCTATTTTCTCGTTTGTTCGTACCAATACCGCACTTACAACATCTTCTGTTGCAGCTATGTACAAGGCCAGTACCTCTCCAGGCTTCGGTTTTTGTAATGCAGGTAGTGTGGCGAGATAATCTTTGATGTTTTGAAAGGCTTGCTTACAATTTTCATTCCATCAAATTTGCTTTTCTTTTTCAGTGTGTCAAAAAATGGTTTACATTTGTCCGATGATCTGACAATGAATCTTTTAAGTGCAGCTAAACATCCATTTAATTTTTGTACTTCTTTTATATTCTTTGGAGATGGCATATTAACAATTGCTTGTATTTTTTCTGGATCAACTTCAATCCCCTTTTTTGTGACCAAGTAACCCAAGAACTTTCCAGATGTAACTCCAAAAATGCATTTATACGGATTAACTTTCATTTTATATTTGCGTAGAGCTTCAAATATTTCTCTTAAATATTGTAAATGATCCTTTGAAAGTTTAATTTTTATTAGCATATCATCTACATAGACTTCCAAGGTGCGACATGTCTATGGTTTAAAGATTGCATCTACCAGTCGTTGATAGGTTGTTCCCGCATTCCTTAGTCCAAATGGCATTCTAGTATAGCAGTACAAACCATGCATAGTAAAAAATGCAGTATTTTCTTGATCTTCTTCAGCTAAAGCAATTTGATTATACCCTGAATGTCCATCCATGAAAGATAAAGCCTCATGTCCTTTAACTGCATCTACTAATTGATCAATACTAGGAAGCGGATAACTATCTTTAGGGCATGCCTTGTTCAAATTGGTGAAGTCTATACAAATCCTTACTCCTCCATTCTTCTTTGGTACAATTACCATGTTGGATATCCAGGTTGGGTATCGCACCTCTCGAATAAATCTCGCATCCATTAGTTTCTTTAGTTCCTTTTCAACTGATAAATGATACTCGGGCGCCACTTTGCGTATACGCTATCGAAATGGTGTGCTTCCTGGATGTATATGTAATTCGTGACAAACGGTACTTGGATCAATGCCTGGCATATCCTCCATTTTCCATGCGAAAATATCTACATAATTTCTAAGTAGAATAACCAAATCATGTTCCCTTTCTGATTCAATTAGTGTTCCAATCTTGATTATTCTCGGGGATTCTTCTGTTCCTATATTGACATTCATGGTTTCTTCAACTGCTGAAAAAGTAGATTTGGGAACTCCTAAAAATGTGGGAGCTCCCTTTGATTGCTATTCTGGAATACTACCCCTTTCCTTAGTTTTTGGTATGCTCCCTTCCGATGGAATATTTTTATTTGTTTCATTCACCGATCCTCTACCCACAGTCTCAATCAGATATTGATTTATTGCGTTTTCTTTTGCTTTGATTTTTCGTTCTTTCTTTCTCTCTTGCTGTTGTTGAATTCGTTCTTCATTCATGTGTGTCTCTGTGAGGATGCAAGATCTTGTAACATTTTGATCCCCCTTTATTTCCATTTCTCCTTGTGGTGTTGGGAATCACAAATATTGATGATAATTTGCGGTTACTCCCAATTGGTGAACCCAATGTCTGCTAATGATTGCATTATATGGGGACGGTGCCGCTACTACACTGAATTCGGTTAAAACGCTTATTGGTCCCGCCATGACTTCAATTAAAATATCTCATTTTGGATTTGATGCTATCCCATTAAATCCATAAATAGTGTAACAAAATGGTGTGAGTTGATCGTCCTTAAGTCCCATTTTTTGAAATGTGTCATAAAATAACATATTAAGTGAACTTCCCCCATCCATGAGGATCTTCTTCACATTCCATCCAGACATTGGTAAAGTGAGAACCAGCGGATCATTGTCTGTCTCAATTTCTTGATCAAATTCACCCGCTGAAAAGTTAATGGGGAAGCCATCCATTCCTCCCACGTTTCTGTCATTTTTCCTTCAACTTTAAAAACTTCATGACTGTCAATTCATTTACGCAACTTCTTATCAATTACTGCGTTCATAGATAATTGATTTGACTCTGTGTAGGAAATCGTGTTGATGGTTCAGTTATTTCCGGAATATTTGCAGTCTTCCTTGTGTTCAGCCTTGGTGGAGGATCGGGTAATAAAGGAATTCCTTCATTTCTCCCGCATCAATTAACTTCTGGACTTGCAACTTTAAATTTCTGCATCTATTAGTGGGATGACCATAAAAACAATGATATCCACAATAATCTTTAGAACTTTTTTGTGTGTGGTGGTTGCCTTCCCTTTGTCCATGGTCATTCAAAGTCTTGTATGTTTCTAATTGTATCTAAAATTTGTGAATACGGGGTAATGAGCTTAGTAAAAACTCAATCCTCAAATTGTTGGTTGATCTTTCTTTCTTCATCTGCTCTGACTTAGATTCATTATAAGGATTTTCACCCGCAACTTGCTTTCCAGAACTTGTTGCCGGTTCCATAAAATTTTTTATGTTTGCAACTCTATGATGTTGAAAAAGTGCTCTTGGATTCTGTTTTTGTATATCTTGTAACCTTGCACATTTTTCGATAATTACCCTTAAATCCCCTTCAGTTTTTGGATCCTCTCCATGAATATCTACGAAAAGCGGGCTCATGCATTTTGATATTCCCCATTTGTAACAATTAATAGAGATTTTTGGACTAACATTACTTATTGCTTGACAAATTTCCTGCCATCGATCTGTGTAATCTCGGATAGTTTCATCTGTCCAAGACGCAAGGGAAAATAATTTATCAATTCCATCGTTTATGGGTTTGTTGTACATGTACGTCTCCAAGAATTTTCGGGTCAGTTGTGTATATGAATATATTGTTCCTTCTGGTAGATTGTCGTACCATGTTAATGCAGATCCTTTCAAACTAGAGGGAAAATATCGGAACATGGTAACATCGTTTTGCTCCCAGCGGGTCATATTGCGGTTATAATATTTTAAATGAGTTGTGGGATCCTTTGTTCCATCGTAACATTCAAAGATGGGGAGAGTGCATATGTGCGGGATGGATGTAAGCACAAGGTGCGTTGCCAATGGTGTTCTACTGGCCTCTTTTAAAACTTCCTCAAGACTTTCTCCATCTTGTTTGTTTTTCAAGGTCTTTATTTCCTCTCTCATTTCTTCCAAATCCTCGAAATATTTGTTCCACCTGTTGTTCTGCGGTTCTGAGTCATCAAAATCTGGTTTATCGGGCTCATACCGCTGATTAAACCTGTTTTGTTTTGGATGAACATATGTATCATCTGCCGGTTCAACTATCATCACCCTTTGATCTCTATTGATCCTCGTTTTGCTTCCTGCAAATCTTTTTGAACTTATTTCCTGTCCCTGTAACCTTGTAACAGATGCTTCCGCATCCTGTCGGGCTTTATGCCTGAGCATCTGATTTTCTTGCGTTAGAAGAGCAATTGTTTCTGCATAAGTCTTTTGAGCCTTACGTATTTTATTCAATTCTTTGAATAATTGATTGATGGGATCAATCCTGTTTTGTGGTGCTTCTACATGTGGTTGTTGCATTGTTCTGTTGCTATCAATTGATTGGTTAATTTGGGATGTTTGGTTCTATCATTTCATCTTGTAGTCTCTGTAATTGCTCTACCCCGTTTGCCTCTTGTAATTGATTCCTTGTTTCTTTTTTTTATAATAGAATAGTATTCGCAACTTCAGTATCTTTGTTTCTATCTTGTATTGTCCGATCCAAGGGTTGCGGTCCTTGGGACTCTCCTACAATTTCTCTTTCTGGTTGATGAAGAGTTTTTCTTCCAGTCCCCATTGTTTGATTACCCAAATTTCTTACATCGACTTCTTGTTCATGTAAGGTTTTGTTTGCGGCTGTCTCCATTTATTTAATTTCTCTTGGGATATTATAATGACATCTTTGCTCAATCTGGTGCTGTTGTAAAAATTTCTTGATGTTCTAATAAAAGTTCAGATAATGAGATAAGTGCTTCATAAAATTTTAACATCCGCAATAGATATATATATGAAATAATTTGATTGATAGAAAAAAAATCTAGTTTTAATTAAAATTTGATATATCACATAAAAGGTAGAAAAATTTCCAATTTAAATCAGGTTTCAAAGGTTCATCAAATCATTTTTTGTAAAAAAGTTGAAAACAAGTTTAAAAGTTCAGTTCAAAACTTATTTTTCCTGTTTTGACGAGAATCATAACTAGGCAGCTGCAAAACATTCTTAATTTATACAATCAATTGACACAACATCATATGCAGCTAAATATGGTTAAATTACAGATACAGAAATTCCCCGATTTCAAACCAAATTCTTTTTGCAAAATTGTTAAAAACATAGTACTTTGACGGAAATTTATGAGAAAAGCCTTTCGAACCCATGGTTAAGAATACATCCGGAATAATCAAAGTATTAATTTAAAAGAGAGATAACAATTAAAAAGGTGTTGTGTATAAACATAACAGTTAAATCGAAATATACATCAATTAAAAAGTTCAGAGAGAAACTATATGCATATTTTGGAATATCAATTGAAGAGAAAAGAACCCCTGATTAGAGATGTAGGAAAAGGGGTTTTCTAAGACAACAAATTGAAAATTTTCAAGATGAAGATTTGGACAGGTAGAATAAATTCTTTTACCTCTCCCTGTTTCTAGCGCCAAATTGTGATTACCAAAAATCTAATCTTGGCAACACAACCACATGAATCATATGATACACCAATAAACCAAAAGCAATGAAAAGATATAGATTAAATATAAGAAATTAATACAAGCAAATTTTAACGTGGTTCGACAACGGAGTGTCTACATCCACGGGTAATAAAAGATTTGGATGTTTTTATTTATGATTGTATGTTACAAAAGAATAAAATATTATATGCACCAAGTAAAATTCATCAAAGAATGATTAAACTACGAATCCCAACTATTAGATGGAGATGGCTCAATATCGGAAGTTTAAAACTTCTTTCATCCGATGGAATTAATAGATTTTTTTTAGGCTTTGATATCTTTAAGAAACTGCTGCATACCCAACCCACTTTCTTTACCCTCTAATTTGTTCCCCTGCCTAAGTGGAACCATTTAAACTTTTGAATGGGGATGTAAAATTCTGTTGGGTTACTTAACGTCTAGTATCCAGTAAATGTCCAACATATTATTTTGGTACCTAACATTTAAAATATTAAGGGTTGGTATCTTGACCCGTCAGAGACCGTCAAGTCAAACATTGACTTAAAAAAAACCAATTTTTTTAATAATAAATTAATTATTCTTAAAAATACCCTATGATCCAACGGTTTTAGATTCAACTTCAGGTCCTTCTATGTGGTCCGACTCCTTCCCAACTCCGGCCACTATCCAATTCCACTCCACCGATTCAATTCAGCTCAACCATATAGACCTCTCATTTGGGAATTTCATGGAGCACATATTGTGCAATATCAAAGAAGATTCAGGCGAGAATTGTTTGTACTTCTCGACCGTAAATAACTCCTTCCCTGCATCTGATGTACACATATTCACCCATCATCTCTCAGATGCTTCATGTAGTTCACAACCATACCCAAAATTCATCACAAGCTCTAGGTTAACCATCTCTTCTTTCTTCTCTGAGTTTTTTCTCTCATCGATTTTCAATTTCAGACCCAACCCATCTTCCAATTCAGTTCAAAATTTCATGATTAAACACCATGGCAGCAACCCTCAAAGTGAATCCTCTTTATGCTGTCAGACAAGACCCATTAACAAAGCAATTCTCAACCCTAGAATCCATTGTCTCCATGTTAGGAACAAATTTTTATTTCGTTTAACTTCAAAACCCACAAATCTGTGGTTGTAAGGGACTTGAGAATAATCACCCCTTCCTTCTCTAATTTATTCTTGTAGCTAACAGTACCACCACCTTTCTCTTCCACTTGAAATCAGACTCAGAATTCATATAAAAAATAAAAGAAGGAAAAAGATAAGGTTTAGAAGGAAGGGAAAATTTATAAAATCAAAAATAAATAAATAGAGAAAATAAAATAAATAATAGTCAAAAGAAATTTTTGATGGTTTCTAATGGGTCAAGGTACCAACCCTTAATATTTTAAATGTTGGGTACCAAAGCAATATGTTGGACATTTGCTGGGTACCAACGATTAAATAGGCCAATTCTTTTCAGTAAGCGATGAGTCTTATGGCTACACTGTTGACCAATGGAGGAGCGACACATAGGCATGGGAAGACTTCAGGGGCGAAAATGTGGGTACCAAGTGTTTTTTGGATATTTTAAATGCGATTATGTGTATCTGCAAAAAAAAATCCTAGGTTGCCTACAACCCAAGATGGTCAATCAGATAGAATAATGATTCAAATACGAAAAATGGACAAAATCAAAGATTTCAATTACTAGTACAATAAAATGAGGACTTTAACCTCTTTACCATGATATAGTGGTCTGGATTCCCAATACGACAACAACGCATCAGCCAAGTCATTTTAACGCTCCACAACCAGTGCTGCAAAATATAACCAGTGGTGATCCGTGCTAACATTCATATAGTTGAATTCTACATTGTTTAATGAAGATGGTTTAATAAATTTGTTTGATAGAAAAGATTGGTTTCATTACAGGACAGACTCAAGTTTATGTACTCAACAGTCTAAACAAACACCGACACTCTCACGTGCTTTCCACACGTATACACTTCTAACGCACTCTTACAACCTGACCTAAACTCTTTGCTCACATATTTACACTCACATAGGTAATTCATGTCATTACCCTCCCTCAAGCTCAAGAGGGATGAGACAACTTGAGATTGCACACATTTTCACTTACACACACACACAATACGACGGAGAGAGAGAGAAAGAGCTGGATAAGCATCCAAGTTGCATCAGCAGTTCACATAAAAGAAAAACTACAAAAGTTTCAAAAGCTACAGTCCTTCCTCTCATAACTGTCCAGCAGGTGGTGTAGCTACAAAAGTTGTTGATGCACTGATGACAGTAGTTGCTATGGTAGTAGGTACAATAATATTAGATATGACCAAAATTGTTGGTGATATAGTTGGTGCAGTAGTTGGTGCAAGCCAGAAGTAGAAACAAATGTAGAAAAAAGCAATACAACAAGTCTGACTGCATTGTACTATTTGATGCCTTCACTGACCCAATCTAGAAGCACCAAAAAAAACTAAAAAATCTGCAATAAAGCTTGTATGTATATATCGCCAAGCATCAATAGGTAGCACTAGTGAAATTCAATGGAGCGACAACATGAAAAATTAACAACAGCAGTTGGGGCAGATAAATAAGATTAAATAGAATTATGACCCTTGTAACCACACTCCTACCAGAATTGAGCTGAAAGCTTACCCAAAGCATATTCATTACTTTAGTCATCTCCATACACAAAAACTGTAGCAGGACAAGGATGGTGAACCATCACAGGAAGTAGAAGGAGTAGTTGAAATTAAAAATACCATATCAGGCCACAGAAAAACCAGCTGTAATCCAATTTAACTCCAAGAAAAGAACAAATGACTAAAGAAACAACCTAATAGTAAGATCTTTTAAGATGCAGTCTCACTCAAAAATATTACCAACACCACTATCTTGCAAATACCTATGACATGAGAGAGCAGTCGTGAGAAGCAGATGGAATTACACCAACATATGAGCAAGATTAATAGTTTCCTTGCATTATTCAGCACACCAGTACTTAACTACATATACTAGAAAAGAAACAACACTGACTGAGCACCAGAATTCAGACCATATAACCTTCCATCACCAATAAATGTGTAGCATACCCGCAAGGAAACAAGGAGAAAAAATCATCAATAGAAACACCCAAAATGGATACTAAAAGAAAAACAAATATTCATATACACATAGGAGTACTTTGATCTTCTTGTAAGTCATTCTTGCACACACACACATGGTGAGAGAGTGGAGTAGTGAAGTAGCTGGCATAAGACGAAATTACAGAGCACAAATCCAAACTATAAGAGACACAACACTCGCATCAAGTAGCACAAGCAAATAAACATTATGTATGAACATGGTTGAGCATATGATAATATAAATTATCCAGGAGAAGAAGATAGAACAGGAGCTTACTATAGCGTGCAACTCATCGCGACTCACAAGCACCAATGAGTAGAAGCAAGTGCCTAATCTGGCTTGCATATTTTTATATTCAAAAAAAAAAAAAAACCATTCAGCCTTCACTTGCAGAGTTTGACGAGAGAAGAAATCACTCACTGTAATGATGCACAACACCAGTGAGAAACAATCAAAACTAAAAAAGATCTACGAAGAAAACATTACGACTAACCATTGTAGCAGCATCCTGATGAGCGTATAATTCATACACTTTTACCGCTTTATCTATATTTGTTAGTGATCATTTATTAAGTTAATACGTTATTTTTGTTCTTTTATAGGTTATATATCTAATTTCCGCTAAATGGGGAGTTATTAGCTGATCGGAATAGTTAGAGGCTGGAAAGAGTTTTGATGTCTGGGATGACTGACAGAAAGTGGGAAGTAGACAGGCTGGAGGTTGGATGGTGTAAGATATTTTAATAAGCATAAATACTGTACTGTAGAGACAAAGTATGGAGGTTGTTAGACTTCTTTTTAGCTTGTAAGAAGAGAATGTTGGGGAGTACTTCTTTGGTGATGGGAAGTAGTGGGACCAAATAAGGCTATTAACGTGGCAGAAGAGAGTAAGGTGGGGACGGATAAGACTTTATCAGTTGGCTTTGGTGCTGTTGGGGGTCATGAAGTGTGGACTGTGGAGCGTGAAAAGAAAATAAAAAAAAAGGAAGTGAGGAAAAGATGACGTGATAAAGGATGGAGACGAAAGTTTAGGTATTAATATAAATACCTAAAAAATAGAAGAGATAAAGGGGGGACGGAGCAGAGTTATTCTTGGAGGGGGGAGAAGTAGGTAGGCGGTGTGAGAAGGTGGAGATTGATTGGACAGAGGAGAGAGAGCTAGTAGGTGGCCGCTGTTTTTGGGAGAGAAGGATTGATTCTTTTTCTGGTTTTGGGAGTGAAAAACGAGACAGTACAGGGCAGAGAAGTTGAATGGTTTCATCTTTAACTCTCTACTTTTGCTATATCTTTTTATGGGTTTCGAGAAACTTATAGTCATGTTCTAATTATTTTGTGATTAGGGTATTAGGTAGAAACCAATTTTAATTGTGGATTTATGTGAACTCCTTAATAATATTTTTGTATGATTACATGATTAGTAATTCGCTTCATAAAGGCTTGGTATTTAATTGATTTATGTGACTTCATTGACTGCTTATGCTTTTTGATTGATATATCGTGTTTGGGTTAAGTTCTTTGACGGTGTATGCTTTTGATTGATGAGTAGTGCTTTAGGATTATTACATTTGAAATAAACAATTAGGATTTTATTGAAATATTTTCCGAGATATGAGGTTGATTCCAATATTTGTCTCAAGTATTATAAAGAATATGTTTGGAGATTATATGACTTTTTCATGATTAAGTTGGTGGAAACCAAATTCCCTAGTTACCGATTCTTTCATTGTATTTATTTTATTTTATTAGTTTAGTTTAATTAGTTTATTTTATTTTCACTCTTTAAAAATATAATTCTTGATTAGTTTGTTAGACATATTGGTTACAGTATTTTTCCGCTTCCTGTGGGTTCGACCCATATTTATCGTTGTCTACTAGTTAGACGTCGTGCGATTGCGGTTATTATAAATAGGTATTATCTAAATCCTATCAATTTTTGGCTCCGCTGCCGAGGTTTGAGAAATATTATTTTTGGTTAATTTTACAATTTTGTGTTAGGTATATTAATTAGTTTAGATTATTATTCCTTTCATTTTTATTTATTTTATTTTCTCTTTTAGATTTTATGCGGGTATCTCTTTATTTTTGGTGTGCAAGTTAAATTTTTGTAATTATTGTGGAATGAAATTTGCCTATTAAAAAGGTAAGTAGGATTTCCCCAAATTTTATTTTATTATTCTTTTAGATTTTCATTAAAATTTTCTTTTTTCTAGAAACAATATTTAAGAATTTTTTTTTTTTCTTAGATTTTTTCATTTCTTTTATTTTTATATATAAAAAAAAATCACGTGCACACATTTGCATTGTCAGACAACCGATTTAGGAAAACTCGTGGAAAAGTAAGCTGAACCCGTGCCTTGGGCCTGATGGGAGTTACCAGCTGAAATTCCACAAGCCTTAGCCTTGTACCTTTAACCAGTCTTTTGACAGTAGGTATATTTTTGTAAGGCGACCTGAGCTTACCTATTTTAGTCAACCTTGTATTTTCATTTCAAAAAAAAAATCAAACTGGTATTATGAGGACCAATACAATGCATATCGACCTGAATTTCAAAATGGACAATATCCCTACTATGACCATAATGTGGATAGTACTTGGGACCACTACCAACCCTCTGGAGGTTATGGTTCATACCATAGTGTTTCCAATATCCCAATTACTATTCGTGCGCGGACCAGTTGTACAAATGGGTAAATGAGCAATATTATACTGAGCAAAATGTTTGTTCTCCATCTTTAGAAGATGCCCTCAGGCGTTACATGGAAACTTCACAAATTCTTAAGTCTGCGTCAGATTCTCTCAAAAATAAACTCAATCAATTTGTTGAAACTGAACTAAAGTATGATTTAGATATGACTAAAAAACTTGCAGCTTTAAGTACCTCTTTCGGTAAACTAAATACAAGTTTAGATGAAATTGAAGAAGAAGAGCGGTAAGCTGCCAATATTGCTCAACATGAACTTAATTGCAAAAATAGTGTTTCCAATTTTACCCTTAATAATAATGATGAATATTTACCTAATTTAGAGGGCGAGGTTAGAATTGAAAGCACCAGTTGTTTAGATAAGGTTCAACCATCTTCATATTATTATAATGATGAGGATAGTATTGATGAAGAGTTTGAAATTCGTAGTCATAATGATCAGGAATTTTTCGCACCAATTGAGCCTCATTCTGATAATGTTGTGTCTAGTTCAAATCCTAATAATATTAATGATTATTCACCTATTCAAAAGGATGATGATTTGACTAGAGATACAATTTTTTTATTATGGTGAAATATTTCCTTGTTATTATGAAGACGATGATGGTTTAAAGGAACGAGTTTATCCCGAGACTAGTGTTTTAGAGTCCATCGATTCAAAGACCATAGTCCCTGATGAAGATGATAGACTCGTAGAGAATTTAAATGTGGGTGAAGGTACCCCACCAGATGATTATAATCTAGATGCAATCATTGACCATTTTCCTAAATCTGATAATTTAGAAATTAAGGAAATTGTGACTAGTTTGTCCAAGGGCATTGACCACTCTAGGTTTGGGGGTGAATATTACTCTCCCCGCGTAAATCTTTGACTCTTATTAAGGTCCTTCACTTGGGGTTTGATGTCTATGCCTCTACCATATTAAGAGATTATCTTCAAGAATTGTTTTCCGAACCTAATCATGTCCAGAAAGAAGTTCAATTGTTAAAAACCCATCATCTAGTTGATGTGGTTTACCCAGGATATAATACCATAATTGACTTTGTTGTCCCACCAAAATTTTATTTACCAAATGTGGGAATGTTTCAATTTCAAATGTGTCAGTTCTTAAATTTTGGAACTAAATCTGATTATTTTAGAAAATTTAAATCGACACATTTTCTTAAAAATGACCACCACTCTCATATATTCCATTGTGGTCAGCTATATGAGTCAAATATGATTGACTTAAAGGATCCACAATTATTTTAATTATTATAATATGATTCGTAAATTGTGACTAATCCTTTCTTGGTTTGGGTGAAGACTTTAAACTTTAGCTTTCTATGGGAGGCAACCCATATGCTTTTGGTACACGATGCTGGTAATATCTTTCCATATCTCTTTTACTTTGTTCATTATTTTTTGCTTATGCTTTTATTCATTTATTTTTAGAACATCGAGGATTGTGTTCAATTTAAGTTTGGGGGTAAGGGAGAAAAATTTAAAAAATTTAGTTGTACCAAAAACTCCAAAATTTAGAAATTTGTGAACAATCCAGGATGGCACTAACCATTCTAAGTAGATGGAAATAAACTTCTTGGTCGTAGAAGTTGAGGACCCAGCTAAATGGTCTATTCATAAAAGGACAAAGCTCAGGTGTTAAAAATAACATGATAGTCGTCACCATATCTCGGAGTCGTTATCATATCACGTTTTGTTTTTATTTTTTTTGCAACCTTTTGTGTTTCTCTAAGTGATTTGGTGGGTCACTAGTATCGCCTTGTTATCGCCAAGATCAAGCCCCATTATTTTAATTGAACTTGATCAATAATAAAAAAATAAAATAAAAAAATTGACACTTGGATAACAATGTGTGTATGTTCTCCCTGTCTCCATCGCCTAAGCAAGCGTGGAATGCAGGATCCATGAGAACTATCATGTAATCTGCTGACAAGGAGCATGTGCTTAGATTCAAAAGATCTAATCATGTTGTCAGGAAAAAAAATTCAAAAAAATTATAAATAAATAAATAAATTGTATATATTCAATAAATCAACCGTTGGGGCCCTTGTATATACCAGCTGAGGTTGATACTAGAATTAGGATTCAGACCAGTGGGTGCGTATCTCAATCCATTAGGGTTCATCTTGGCACGATATAGATGTTCTGGAAAACACCGTTCACCTTAGTCAATGCACACAATTCTATCTCCATATCCATCTTCTTAATCTATTCATGTGATTGTGGTTTGTTATATTTCGAGTATCGTGGTGCATTGTACGACAATCTGAGTAGTGCTTTGTTTTCTTATATATGAATTTTAGTACACTTGTGTGCAAACTCGTGTATAACAATTGAATTCAAAACAGGGTAATCCTCCCATAGCCGAAGAATTTAGTAGCCAACTAAATAGCATGTTAGTGTCTACCCTCAATCGTTCACAAATAACTAAAATTTGGAGTATAAATTTTGTGGTATACCTCTTGTAAACCCTCACGAGACAAAACTCGTCCACTAGGGCCACCTAGGGGTTTTAAGGCTTGTTAGATACGTTAAATGTAGTCGCGCTTCCTGCTAAAGTGAGTGAGGATTTTTAATTCATTTTTAGACTAAATTTTTATTTTTAGATTTGTTCGAGGACTAGCAAAATATAAATTTAGGGGTATTTGATGAGTGTGTAAACACCACATAAATTACATCTTAATTTATAATTATTAGTTCTCTATTTTATACATATTTGATAGTTTTTTTTAGTTTTATTGTATTTGACGAATAAAACTCGAGTACACCAAAATATAGAACTTTATCCGTAAATTAAACGGAAATCAGAAGCTAGTTTTAATTTTCTGCCCAACTATCTCAAGACACCGATAATTATAATGAGCCAAAAATCTATCTCACATGCAACCTGGACCCATGGAAGGAAGTAAAACGTCTCCAATTACAATAACATGCATAACAACATTTGGTCTCCCGGAGCACAGGTGATGACCGGATTAGATTGGTGGTTACATTGATCGGCTATTGCATTATAAAGCACGTGAAGAATTAGAAACGGAAATGATATATAATGGTGGGTCACTTTGGAAGTTGTACTACGTACTGATTTGAAGAAGACAAGATTAACTCCACCAAGAGAAGATTTTTCTCATGCAAGATTATGAAGTCTTAATATCTAAAAAGGAAAGTGGTGGCTGATGCATGTGGTCATAAGAGCGGTTTCGAGAATGTGAATGGGAGAAAGAGAAGTCAATTTTTCTTTATATAGTATCTTTGTGTATAATTGGTAATATGATCTTATTTCCTTGCACGGTGACTCCTAATTGGAAATTATTTTTATAGAGACAAGAAAAGAGTAAAGGGAATGGCTGTATAAATGCATCAACATAAAATCCGTGGGTCCGGGTCGAGCTAGTAGTTTAGTATATTTTTTTTTTTAGTTTTTTTTTGTAACAAAGAACTAGTCCTTTCTACTTGAGTTAAAGATGAAACTAATTTAATTGTGTATATGATTCAAGTATTTTTTTTAATAATATATTTTTTAAATTTAAATATTTAATTAATTTTTATTTATTAATAGTTTTATTCCTAAATCGTTTTAAATAGTCCTCGATTATTGATTATAATAAACGATGGAGGTTATACTATTTTGATTTACAATAAAAATTGTATTAGTTATTTAATCGTAAATTTTTTTTAGACGTATTGATTGGGTTCGAAAGTTTTGAGTCATAATACGAATAATTTTTTAAAGACGAAATGGATATTTTACATAATTAATCCGACGGATTCCGAAACCCTGGCTTCTATATTATTTAGTTTTACTAAACTTAATTAGTATTTCTTATTTCTTATTTCATCTTTTAATTTGTTTTTAGCAAATAATTTGTGTGATAGCTAAATATAATATTATCAATCCCTGTGGACCGTATTTGTCGTTTCTGCTTTATAGTCATCGTGCGATTGCGGCTGTAGGTTTTTGGCCTATCATAGCCATATCATTGTATGCCTACACTGCGAGTAACTTGACGACGAATACAGAGAACGTTCCACAAACCAGTACAATCACTAACAAGATGTCTATTGAGAGTTTATCAAGTGGATCTCCACTCACTCTGCACAGACGTTGCTCCAAGATATCACACCAAAGCTGTGTAGTATCAGTTCCCAATCCAACAATATTGATCAATAGATCAATAGAGCTCCTATTGTACAACGAATGAAAAACGAAATTGAGGTGAAAGGAAGTGCAACTGGAGGAAATCAATTACCATAGAAAAGTTGTAGAAGAAAATGAAATTGGAGGATTGATCGAAAATTAAACTGAAATGAGCAATGAGTGGTCCTGAGTAGAAAATTGAAACAAAATGAACAGATCTGAGTAGAAAAATGAAAGTGAGAATGAGCAGAAAGTACAAATCGAACAATAGCATTAGGAAACCAGGAAATCAATCTTAAAATGATTGAAAAATTGAACTGAAAAAGTAAATCGAAGGAAATCAAAATAAAAAAAATCGATTGACATAGAGATCATTGGAATTAAAAATTCGATTGAACAGAAAAACTAAAATTCGAGTTGAATCAAAAGTAAAATCAGGCCATAGACGTTTGAAGATTGAAGATGAAAATTACAACTGAAAAATGAAAGAAAAACGATCTAGAGATTGATCGGAAAAACAATATTAGCGATCAATGCCCTAGTCTTACATGTAATTGAAACTTCAATGTTGATGATCTTGTATCAGTCTTATATGAGTTTGATGAACAAAGTTGGTGATCTTGTACCAGTCTTACATGTCATGTAAAAAAAATAAAACGAAAAATAAAATTGAATCTGGAAAAGGAAAAATCAGATTGAAAAGACAATACCAGGATGCAGTGAGTAAATCTTCAGGAAACTGAAATCATAATAGAGTAGTACCAGCAAAAGGCATTGAAAAACCATTAGAGAGTAACAACAACAGAAAGCAATTGAAGGTGCAGTATTAGCAGAACCAGATCATAGAAAAACAAACTCGGTGCAATTTGATGAAGAACTTTAATACTTGTAGCAGCATCGGAATTGATGAATTAATGGTGATGATAAAGAAGATGAAGAAATAACGGTGGTAGTGGTGAAGAACTCCGGGTCAAAGGATCGAAACTTGAGAGATATGTTCAATTTGATTGATAGAAAAGATTGGTTTCATTACAGGACAAACTCGAGTTTATATACTCTAACAGTCTAAACAAACACCGACATTCTCACATGCTTTCCGCATGTTTATAGTTCTAACACACTCTCACAACCTGACCTAAACTCAAAAATGGGCAGACTCAAAAATGGTAGACAAGTAGTAAACCCCTGTATTAAGTTCTTCAATAGCCAATAAATTAATAAGAAACGACAACTCTACTAAAAACAGAAAATTACATGGAAGAATAGAGGATAAACGGACGACAAACTGTGCCGTTTTGATTATTTGCGATGCCATATAAAACATTGCATAAACTTGAATTATAATCAAACCTTAATTAGGAACAAGGTTCATGCCCCCAATTAAGCGTAGACGTCAGGGTTATCAATGAGGTAAGATTCAATACATTTAAATGTCTGTCTAACTCTCTCTTTCCCGCCCTTGATTTCATCTTCATTCAATACAGTGTCACCTTTTGGGTGGTAAGTGTTTTTGGTCTTAATGATGCATCCTCCGTCTGGACTAGCTTCTACCTTGAGCTCGTTAGAGATGCAATCAATTTTGTCCCCAAATGCGTCGGATTCAAATACGGTGTATTTGCACATCAAGTTGTCCTTGTCTATTGAGTCCGTTATGTTCTTCGCATATTTCACTGGGCTTTCTGCATACATTTTATCAATCTCATAATTAAATTTAATTTTGTTTGGAAAAACAAAATTATGTAAGGTCGTTACTTAGATGTTATCACATGCTTATATAAGTTGCTGCTTACCATCGACAAAGTTAACCTTTTGAATACTTCCAGGACCTCCATCTCCAGAGACAGACTCGATGCTCTTGATGCTAGGAATGATCTTAGGCATCAAGTCGTCGAGAAAGAATGCATGAAACATCTTGTGAGGGGCAACAACCGAAAAGATTTCATCATCGAAACTGATGGTACCCATAATCGAAAACTTAGAAATTAAGACTTAGGGATCTAACATAAACTTCCTTGTTGTGAGACAAGAAGTTTTAATGATATTATTTTGTAGATAAGCTAGCAATGTGCATTTATATAGAGAGTGGGACATTAAGTTTTCTTTTTTGAAAATTCTTACGGACTGTCTTTAATATCCTGTTAATTTGAGGTCTAATAAATTCGTCACCCACCTAAATAAGGGGATAACGGAGGTCTCAAACGAGTGAAATTATTAAATTATCCTTAATGGACTTACATTTCTATTATTATCCCCAGTACCAAAATTTATTTTTTATTTTTTTATTTAATTAATTAATTATTTAAATAAAACAAAAAAATTATGTTTTTTTTTTTTTTCTAAATTTTTTAATTTTTTTTGATCTATTTCTATTTCTCTCAAAATAAATTGAAATTATTTGAAGAAAAATCAGATTCAGGAATAATCGACCAAAAAGCAAAAAAGAAATCAAACCAAAAATTTTGAAATTTTTTGGAAAAAAATCAGGTTCAGGAATAATCGACTGACACGAGACTAGCACGATGGTCGATTGTTTCCAAAATCGGTGGATGTGGACAATCATATTAGCCGATTCTTGTTAAAAGAAATGCTCATTTTTTAAGATTCAATCGGCATATAAAATGCTTCTCGTCTGCCGATTTTGGTTTATAGAAATCTTTGAAAATCATATTCACATCAGAATCGACATATGTTCTACATCGTATCTGTCGATTCTGGTTCTTATTTTTCATTTACGAATAACAACATCCACAATCGGCAGATAAGCCACTAAATACCTACCGACTCTAATTTATTAAATTCATTTTTCTGGTGTTTTGAGGATAAAATCGGCAGACATGAACCTATCTATTTTACATCGACAGGTAAAATACTTCCATCCTACCAATTTTAGTTTGTATAAAAAATCATAAATTATATTGATACTAGAATCTGCTAATATTCTTCATTTTATTTGCCGATTCTGGTTCATATTCTTTTGTCACATATAATCGACAGGTGAATTATTAAATATATGTCGATCATAATTTAAAAATAAATAGATAAATAATAGAAAAATTAAAAATATTAAAAATAAAGAGTAAGATAAGTAATTTTTTTAATTAAATAACAAAATAAGAAATAGAAAGATAAATAATTAAACTAATTTAATAATTAATTCAATGATTGACATTAATTAATTAAAAAACATATTTATTAACAAAAATAATTAAATACAAATAATTTTAAAAAATTATATTTTAATTTATTAAATAGGTCTCAGATAATTCGAGGAAGTCTTAAATTAGCCAGGTTTAATACACTCTTTTTGTTTAGAAATTTCAAACTAACCTTGAACATTCAAATTGTTGAAAAGTATTTTTTTTCATATGAATCATACGATACAACAGATAGAAACAGGTGTACAAAATACCTAGAACCATCCAACAAAATATCACTACCATAGTACCATTTTTATGGTTGGCCAAGAGTTTGGAACTCAGTTTTGTTTAGTTTTTTTTGGAAAATGCGTACAGGGATTCAATGATGCTTAATTTTTTTTTTAATTCATGGATGAGATTAGACAGCCAATTGAATTATGGTTATGATTATCCTACGAACTAGGTTTGCTGTATCCTACTTCCCCGTTAGGGCTGAGCATTTGTCACCCAATCAACCGGTCTAATCTGATCCGACTTTTCACAAATGAATGACCTGCATTAATGGATTAGACGCGAGAGCAATTTCAGAAAACCAATAGATATAGACTGAATGTAAACACTGACTTAACGTTTGTTGGCCATTCGCATCTATTAGGTGAACGGTATTTGTGAGATCTAGATTGACTACAATAAGATTTAAGTCACTTTCCTTCGGTTTAAACTGTAAAAATGCATGTATATGGGTGCACTTGTGTATGTATTTGGTTTACTACTGTTGGATTTTTTGTTTAGTGAAACATGCTCCAACATGCTCCAAATAAGTACTTCAACTATTTTCGAAGGATATGTTTAAGTTGTACCCAAGTTGTGTCATACCGGATTTCGGTTCGCGCCGACCGAGAGCGATATATTGGTATATCGGAAAATTTCGGTTTATATACCGGCGAAATATCGGTCTATATATTTTATACTTATAATTTTATAAAAAATACTAGCTCATATTTTATAACTATAAATATATTTCAGACATAGCTTTATCTAGTTCATCTTCATCGGTTATTAGCCTTTCCATTGCTTTATGAAGACCCCTTTTGATTTCTTTATACTTTGAATCATTATGCATCTCACGGATTTCTTTCAAACATAATAAACAAGTAATCCAGGTTGGATGATTTGGATTTCTGCGTTCACCCCATTGCCATGCTATATCTTTGGATGGTGTGTCTTTCGTTGGTGGAGCTTTGGTTTGTGTAGAAGATGAAGGCAACAATGAGCCACATGTAGAGGGTGTAGTGGATGAATTGGATGCATTAGAAGAATCCATAATCACCTGATTCACAACCTAAAGTAACAAAATTGAAACAAAACAAGTTAATATAATAAATGAAAGATGGGATCCACATTAACCACTTAGCGGATATTAAAAAAATCAAAAGTGTATAAATGACTGCATATAAACAACAATGTTAATACTGTCAAACATAAACAATATTAATAATTAATGAAAGACGGGATCCTTTACATCCCACGAATAACCTAATTAACCAACTACACACAAGAAAAGCTACAAAAGAAGATCAATTAAACATTCCTTGTGCAATTGGTTTCAGAATTTACGGCAAATCTGCAAGTAATTCAAAGTTAAATTCCATTAGAAGTATGTATCCATCCTGCCAATGCATTTATTACATACACCTTCAAGTTCCGGTAATTGAATATATATATTATAAGCATTAAGATGCCATCTCTTGTTAACATATACCGCTTAGGCTGACTTCACTAACTGATATACTGCCAAAAGCAATCAGAGCTGTTAGAAACAATTCAAATTGCTGGCCACTTAAAGAATATTAAGGTGTACAAGCCTTGGGAAACACTTCTCTTGTAAGCCTATGTTAACAACAACTAATGCAGATGAAACAAATAAAGGTTTTTCCTCAAAAGTTATTTACATGTAGCCATCAAGTCATATACTTGACCTGTTTAGAGCCATCAAGTCATATACTTGATTTATTTATTTCTTACTGAGAGATAGATAGAATCAATACTGTGGAAGAACTCACTTACCTTTCCAAATTCTTCAGTTGAAATAATGCTCACAACCCTCTTATTCTCCGTGAAAACATTACATTATTTGCTATTAACAGCTATCGGCTTTACCTAAAAGCAGTAAAACAGATACGTCATAAGAATCAAGCTTCAATGAAAACAAAACATGAAAAACAATGAATTCAAGTGAAAAACAGATCTATTTGGACATACCGTATACAAGCATCCAGGAATACGAACAGAACTTTCAAGCCTTCCAGTGACTGGAAAATGAAAACGATGGTAATCCTGCAAATATTTGCAAAAGGCAGTTGCTTAGACACAATCTCATTTGGTAGAAAATGCAGTACCTACCCAAATCATAAACAGTTCCAATAACAATACCTGGGGTGCTAGTCGAAATATCACCAATGATCCGTTGATAAAAGAGGTGGCCACCTCTGTGCCCAAAAGACCCTCAATGGAGAACTTACGACCCTGAATATACCAAGTGATAGATATCATGCCATGAAACAAGTAGCTGGCAAATTAAAATTAGAGCTGGCTCAATTCGCAGAGTTAGAAGCCTTTGCACAATTTGCTTCTGATCTCGATAAAGCAACTCAGAATCAATTAACAAGAGGTCAACGATTACGTGAATTGCTCAAAATTGGCTTCTGATCTCGATAAAGCAACTCAGAATCAATTAACAAGAGGTCAACGATTACGTGAATTGCTCAAACAAGCCCAATCGACCCCTCTCACCGTGGAAGTACATGAAAACAAATTACAACCTAAGCTTGAAATACCAACAGTTTACATGAATATCAGACTGTGTATAAGTAAAGATCTTAATGACCATCTGTGTTTAACCCGGGTGAACAAGAAAAACTAGAAATCCATATCCATGCTTCTTTACATACATGTTGAAGTTTTGACATTTGCTAAAAGCAATGATTAACAAAGCATGATGCTTACCCGCATCTATATATACATAAATAAATTACTTGTTGTGTACTACCTGTCATGTTATCAGTAAAATTAGTAACATCATTTTGATTGAAATCAAAATTAAAAGCCTTAATTCATAAAAAGTACCCAATTTGAAAAAGTAACCCTAACTTGAGTTTCCCAAACCACTTCAAGATCTGATTTCAATATGGATAAATGGGTATTCAATCTCTAACAATGAACTAGAAACTAATTTGAAATTACCCTAATCAAATCATACGAAAGAAAGCTAGAATGAATATGAGAATCAGTTTCACAATAAAAATAGTTATATAGGTTTGAGTTTAATACATACCTTAAAGATGGATGAAGAGATGGATGGAGGCGCTGAAGAAGGATGGAGATGGAGGCACTGAACGAAGAAGAAGATGCAGAGATGAACCCAGGTCCCAGACCAAAACGAAGAAGAAGATGCAGAGAGATAGGATCAGATTTGTTTTTTCACCCATTCACACGAATATCAGCCGTAGGATTATATTTGTTTTTTCATCTGACGGTCAATAATACGTACCGGGTATAACCGGATAATACCAGGTAATACCGTTTTTAACCGTACCGGCCAGTTTTTCGGTGAAATATCGTTTCGACGGTAAACTAAGTTTCGTACCTCTCACCGGCAGGTACCGGCCAAACCGGCCAAAATTCCGACTGTACTGGTCAAACCGGCCAAAATTCCAGCTGTACCGGCCGGTACGTACTGCACTGGTTGTACCTCATGGTGGTATGTCACGTAATAAAAAAACCGGGCTATTGCAGTTCGGTAAATAGTTTTACATGAAAACCGGATCAATGGGCAGTCCTAGGTATGTCACATAATAAAAAAACCGGGCTATTGCAGTTCGGTAAATAGTTTTACCTGAAAACCGGATCAATGGGCAGTCCTAGGTATGTGACAATTATGAATTAAGCCCATGGGCTTTTGTCATAATATAACAAAATACTTCTTTCACTCGTTGGTTTTAAAATAAAATATTCAGTTGAAGCATGTTTTAATAGTGCAGCTACAGAGAATTTAGGGATTTAGATCTTTCTGGTTCAATATTTTAATAGTAATAGAACCTCAAACTTTTGTAATTTTTAATTCAAAAGAAAAACACAAACGTTTTGTGCAGAGAAAATGAGTGGAACAGAGAGAGTTGTTAGTAGTTTTTGGTTACTACTACTAGTAATAGTACCAGTACAGATTTCATCCATTGAAGGAGCTAAACCTCTAAGAATCCTTATGGATACAGATGTTGTTGCTGATGATGTCTTTGCTCTTTTGTACTTGCTCAAGTTTAACAGATCACAAATTGATTTAAAGGTTTTAATTCATCCATCTCAAACTAGAACATTACATCTTTTCTAGTAAATAAATAAATAATTTTGTATTATTATATTTAGTCTAAAATAAAAAAATTATAATATCTATTTTCCAGGGACGAGAAAAGTAGTTATTTTATTTATTAATTATGTAAAAAATGCATATCGTAGTATGTCAACTTGGTGCTGGGTAGCAGCACCTTGGTCCAATTGCTTAGCTAGAAACAGTTGGTTTTCAGCTTATCTCTAGATAAGTTGTGTGTTTGATTCAAATGGGAATATTTCCTAATGTTGTAATTTTTAAAATTATAGGCAATTACGATCAGCGCAAACACGTGGACGGATGCCGGGCATTCGGTGAATCATGTATATGATTTGCTTTACATGATGGATCGTGATGACATTGTAGTCGGGGTAGGAGGTGAAGGTGGAATATTACCAAATGGAACAATTCTCCCGGATGTTGGCGGATATCTTCCTATTATCGAACAGGTATTGCATTTACATAGTTGTTTAGTTCCTGCATTTATGGTTGTAACTTTGTGCATTTCTGCATTTGAGTAGGGCACATCAACATTTGGGGGTTGTAGATACAGACAAGCTGTTCCTAGAGGACGGTTACATACTGATACAAATTATGGCATTCGAAGGAGTTTCCTTCCGCAGGTATTATCTTTTCTAGTCATATGATTTTCCATGAACTTGTTTGTGAAAGAATATTTTTCAAGTTGTTAATTATGTTGCCAAAGATAGGATTAAAGAGATGACTGTACGAGAATGATGCCAGTATCTACCAAATTCATTTATCTCACTCTTCTATAAAGACCTAATTCCTATGACTCAATAAGCATTCTAATTTTCGCGTCAATTGTTATGTGCAGTTTTATTCATTATTCTTAAATTCTAAGTGCTCTTAGAAATTGGAATGCAGTAATTGCAACTGCATCTGGGAAATGCTTGAGAATTTGAACTATACACTTAGATGTGTCAAAAATTCACTACCAACACTTGGAACTGTGGATTTTTACACAAATGGTGGTCCACAAACTCGAACACTTGAGCTCGTTGACTAAAACGTAGAATGCAGTAACATTAGTCATTTTGATCATTCTTGCTAGTTTCTACCATAGATTCTATTATGGTTATTGTACAAAAGCATAGTTGAATAGTTTCTAGGCGATTTCAAAACCATGAATGCAAGCAAACTTTGGGATTAACAATTTAACTGATGGAAAATTCATGTTTTGCGGGTTTGGACATATTAGCTTTGTAGCTCTCCCAACATGCAGGTCACAAGGCCAAATCTGCCAAGGTTTAGTGTTGAATATGCATCCGCCTTTAAAAGCTGTACAGTTATGAGTTATCTCATGCATTTGGTCATGAAAAGAGCAGGGATTCAGGAAATATTCTCCTCTTGGCCAACCTACTTCGCAGCGAGTGATGATCGACACAATATCTAAGGGTCCTACTACTGTATTCATCATTGGAGCCCTCACAAACTTTGCAGTTTTTCTTATGAGTAATCCTCAGCTGAAGAAAAATATTGAGCACGTTTATGTTATGGGTGGTGGTGTGAGGGCCAAAAGTCCAATTGGTTGTTGCCCTAAGGATGACAACACTTCTTGCACGCCAGCTATCCAGTGCGGCGTCCCTGGTAATATATTTTCTGGCTACAGTAGCAATCCCTATGCGGAGTTTAATATCTTTGGAGATCCTTTTGCTGCATACCAGGTACGGGTTTTGTTTTCTAATACAAGATATTTATTGTTGAGCAGACATTACTAAGTAATTCTGCAAAATAAGTAAGAAATATAGAGATATCCCTTTGTCAAGCTTCGCTTGGTTTAAATTTCATTCTGCTGCAGGTACTCCATTCTGGCATTCCAGTTACCCTTGTGCCACTGGATGCAACAAATACTATTCCCGCAAATGAGAAGTTCTTTGAGTCGTTTGAGCAAAATCAGCATACATATGAGGCACAATATGTGCTCCAGTCATTAAAAATGATTCGTGGTGTTTGGGCTGATAATCAGTTTTATGTGGTAATTTCCATAAGCATTTTCATTGTTCTGTTCTACTCGTTCTCGATGGCACCGTCTTCATTATAAAACAGTATCCAATTCTAGTTAATCTAAGTTTTGAAATTATTGGTCACATATTTGCAGAGCTATTGCATGTGGGACTCATTTACAGCTGGTGTGGCAGCATCAATTATGCGCAACTTGAGTGCCAATGGAGAGAATGAATTTTCTGAGATGGAATTTATGAACATAACTGTAGTTACTTCAAATGAACCATATGGCATATCCGACGGCTCAAATCCATTTTTTTCTGACCATGCAACTCCAAAGTTTAATTTACAAAACGATGGTGTACATAGTGGTCATGTTCAAACGGGACTTCGTGATCCTTTTTGTGTTCTCAAGAATGAGAAAGGAAAATGTCAGGTAGTTTCATTTCTGCAATTTCATGCTAGAAGCTGAAACAATCGTCCAGATATGGTAAGTATACATGTCAAGGTATTTCCTAATTGAATAGAAAATGATACAAACAGGATGGCTATACAAAGGAGGTCAGCGGTCCAAATGGAGTTCGTGTTCTTGTTGCTACAAAAGCAAAACCGAATAGGCATAATAACGTTAGCTTGCTTGACAGAGAATTCTTCGTAAGCTTTTTGCGAGTAAGTTCACATTGTGTTTTCTGGTACTACAATTCCCACTTCATCTCAGTTTACTTAAAATAGTAACACCTTTACAGATGAGAGTTTCGAATGAAAAACCTTGCCTTTGTTTGCATAGATTCTCAACCTCCCTCGGCATACAGGGAGATTTAACTTTACTACGGAATTTCCTTATTACAAGGAAGTTGTTTATAAACCCGATTTCGCAAAGAAAAAGTTGGGAAAACCTGTTGTTTTTGACATGGATATGAGTGCTGGCGACTTTATTTCCTTAATCTATCTGTTGAAAGTACCCGTGGAAGTGCTCAACTTGAAGGTATAGAGTTTTACTTTCTTAGTACCTCTAAGAATATATTTAATAAAACTGTTGGCTTAAATGTGCATCCAACTATTTTCCAGGCAATACTAGTAAGTGGAACTGGATGGGCAAATGTTGCTACAATAGATATCATCTATGACATTCTACATATGATGGGCCGGGATGACATTCCTGTTGGCCTTGGAGCTGTATTTGCCTTAGGACAGTCAAACCCATCTTTCCCTGCTGTTGGAGATTGCAAATATATCAAGGCTATCCCACATGGTAGTGGTGGACTTTTGGACTCTGATACTCTTTATGGTTTATCTCGTGATTTGCCAAGAAGTCCTAGAAGGTAAACAATCTATGGCTTACTCATAACTAGAGGTATACCCTTCTCTAATCTTTCTTCCTTACTGATTCTTTTTCCTCCGTGTACTGGATTATACTGCAGGTACACTGCAGAAAATTCAGTGAAACACGGGGCACCAAGAGATACTGACCACCCTGAACTGACACAACCATTAGCATTAGAAGTTTGGCAATCCATTTCAAAATCGGTGGATCCAGAAACTAAGATTACTATATTGACTAACGGACCGCTGACTAATTTAGCGCAGATTATTCTTTCTGAAAAGAATTTGAGTTCAATAATTGAGGTTAGTGTTTATCTTTCTTAGACTTGTTGTATAAGGTCATGCAACAAGTCTCTTTGGCTTAGTTGTGAGCTTGATAAATAAATTTGACTGCTTCTACAAAGAACATTGTTGTTTGTTGGCTTTGATTTCTGTTGCAGAATGTGTATGTTGTTGGAGGCCACATCAGCTATGGCACAAAGGACAAAGGAAACCTCTTCTCTGTTCCTTCGAACAAATACGCAGAATATAACATGTTTCTTGATCCTATAGCTGCAAAAACCGTTCTAGAGTCAGAACTAGATATAACCATAATTCCTCTCGATGTTCAGCGCCAAGTTTATTCGTTTCCTGAGATTCTCAAAAGGTTGAAGCTCACAAAAATTACACCTGAAGCCGTGTTTACACATCGTTTGCTATCAAGGCTATACTGTTTACAACAAAAGCATCACAGATACCAACACATGGTAAATTGAAACATGAACAATATACTACTTGTAGCTTCAGATGGCTCAATGTCTCAAAATGGAGAGTTTGAAGTGGCATCAAAACAGTAGAGATGATCATCCAGACTTTCTAATATTTGAGTAGTAGTTGTTGTTGTGGTTGTTTTAATAGTATCCTCTTTCTGCAACAGGGTACATTCTTGGGAGAAATCCTTGGTGCAGTGTTCTTGGCTGGTGATCAACATTTGAACTCAACTGGTGTAGTTAAACCGGTCAAAGTCTTGGCAACAGGTGATTTGTCAAAAGATGGACAGATTATCATTGATGAGAAACATGGGAAACCAGTGAAGATAGTAGAAAATGTGAACAATCAAAAATATTATGCTGCATTTGCCAATCTTTTAGGTGAGAAAATGCAATCTGCTGTGATTGGAAGCTTTGATGAACAGAAGAAAATGTGGAGTACACCAACATACCAGTCATTGATCAGTGACTCTTAAAATATGTGCACATTAGTCTCCTAAATAATCCATATTATCTATACATTATTTATAGATATATTACTGTATTCACGTTAAATGTAAGAGTAACTGAAACAGTGTCCACCCAATAATGTAGTGGGAAACTGTCACACCTTGAACCTCCAGTATGGATACATTGATTGCAAAACTGATATAGCTTTTACGTCTTAGGAGCCTGGAGAGATGGAAACTGAATTCGCCCGTGTTGGCACTGAAACAGTCCTTAGGAAATTTCTGAGCTACCATAGTCCAGCTCCTGTTAAGATACCTAGAGACAAAGGGTTCGCACCTGACAGTCCAATTACCTTGCCTGCATGGTTATCTGAAGAAGACATTTGCTACTACACTACTAAATACGAAAAGTCGGGCTTCACTGGAGAAATTAACTACTACAGAAATTGGCAGAAACTGGGAACTGACCGCACCATGGACAGGAGCACAAGTAAATGTGTACCAGTTAAGTTTACAGTGGGAGACCAGGATCTAAGCTATCATATTCCAGGTGTGAAGGAATATGTACATAGTGGTTTAGTTTAATGAAAAAAGATGTACCATTTCTGCAAGAAACAGTCGTACTCGAGGAGTTGGTCACTTCATCATGGAAGAACGGGAAGACGAAATCAGCCGCCGTATTATCGATTTCTTAAGGAAATTCAAAAAATGTGCAGTTCCAATTAGCCCAGTCGGCTCCTGTGCTCTATTATAATTCCACTTCTGTCTGATCCAGTGACGATGCTCTAAGAAACACAGGGTGTATTTCAAGTGCAGATGTTAACTAATCGTCACAATATATGTTACTCCCTCGGTCCCAGCAAAAATAATAGTAATATTTCTTTTACTACGATGGAGATAATAATGTCAGAATAAAGTTACAGGAAAAAAAAAATAAATAAATAAAAATTACCACTTTTTTTACAACGGAAATAGGAATTAATAACATCCAAATAAAGTTATAATTTTTTTTTTTTTTAAAATATAAATCTGGCTGTTGGAAAAAGCCCGATTTGAGACCGCACGAGGGGAATAACCTGAAAATGTATAACAAGAGAGGATCTAGATTGGAGTGGCTATGTATTATATTCCAAAGTGATCTGGAACCTAAGAAATGTATGCTAAAGAGAATGAATTTAGATATACCACTAGTAATGATTTTCAAAACAACCCCAAGTGCTATCAAATTTAAAACTTCAGACCTTGGCTAACAGACTTTAATAGTCACCTTAGATGAGATTTGAGCATTTTATATTGATTTCTAGCGAAAGTTGATCATAGATAATATCTTCAATAGTTATAATTGGATTTTTTATTAGATTTTTTGTCGAAGAAATCTAATCTCATTGTTTCTTTTGATACTCTTTTAGTTTTATAAAGATTTTTTAAGTTTGATTTTAGCTTATTGTGTTTGTGCTTTTATGGAAGGCTAATTAAGTGTTTTGATTTGCACCGCTGTTGTTATTCCATGAAGATTTAGCAGTCGGGTATTAGAAGCAGTAGTGCATCGCCTTGTTTTCAGTTTGACAAGTCGTATCCTCTTCCATTAAAACTCGGTACATCATGAATATATTTGAGAAGGGTTATTATAGTTGCAGCAGTCGTGTTTTTTACAATAGTCTCTAAATCTGTCATGTCCCGATGGGCTGCCTTTTATTAAAGGCCACCTAGTAACTGGATAACTCGGT
>JAJJMC010025361.1:7188213-7204905 GCA_023531435.1 Papaver californicum | reverse complement strand
ATGGGCTGCCTTTTATTAAAGGCCACCTAGTAACTGGATAACTCGGTACATCATGAATATACTTGAGAGGGGTTATTATAGTTGCAGCAGTCGTGTTTTTTTGCAATGGTCTCTAAATCTGTCATGTCCCGATGGTCTGCCTTTTATTAAAGGCCACATAATAACTGGATGTACCAGTAACTACTAGTTTAATTTACTGTTTATTAGCCGTTAGTTATTAGTATTTAGCCGTTACTAATCATGATTAATAAGTGTTTGTATGAGAGGCACAAGTGCCACTCCACCTTTATCCTTTATATTTTCTTCTTGTTAGTGAAATTGTATATCAAATATTAATCAAAAACAATAGTTCTATTGTTCTTGTGAGGCAGATTTGAATTGTTCTTGAGATCATTTGCAGTGTAGGTCACATTACAAGTGGTATCAGAGCATTCGAGCTGAGTGACGTGCTAAAATGGTAAATCAGAAGGAGTTTGATGACCTTCATAAGAAGGTTAATGAGACATATAAGAATATGGAGGAGTTATCTAAGAGGGTAGAAGATTTTATATATGATCTCATCAAGAATCTGCCTGGTATGATTGTTCAAGAATTAAAGAGGACCTTAAAGAAGAATGGACACGATGATGGATCTGTTCACTCACCATCAGGTTCAAACTTGCATCCCAAATCTAACACTGGAGGTATTGGGTGGGTGGGGTGGGGTGGGTGGGTGGGTGGGGGTACGAATAACTCTTTATTCTCAAATCAGTTTACAAACCACCATAAACCCAAGGTAGATTTTTCCAGGTTTGATGGAAATAATCCTTAATCTTAGGTCAAAAAGCGTAAAAAGTTCTTTCAACTACATCATATGGATGTAAAACAAAAAGAGCACATGACGTCTCTATATTTAGAGGATAAGGCTGATATTTGGTTTCAGGACTACCAAGAAGGAAGAGAAGTTATCGTGTGGGAAGAATTCATTTTAGACATCTATGTTAGATTTCAGGAGTTGGGTCATAATGACATTGTAGGAGGGTTTAATAAGCTGAGTCAAACAGGTAGAATGTTAAAATATCAAGAGGTATTTGAGGAATTGAAGGCATTAATGGTGGATAAGAACAAACACTTCTTTGAGGAATATTTCATCTCGAGTTTTATCTGTGGATTGAAAGAAGAATTGAGGATAGCAGTGCATATGTTTTTCCCAACAAGGTTGAGACGAGCCATACATCTAAACAGAATGCAAGTAGCCTTACTGGATACTAGGGCTAGGAGGAACAAGGTTGCATCTAGATTACCCCTACTACATATACCAAACAACAGTAGGAATATGGTAACTTCTCCTAAGTCGAGTTCACCTTCACCAAGGCACAACAATGTTACAAGCCCAATAATGTTACCAGTTAAGAGATTTTCCTATGTTTAAATGAGGGCAAGGAGAGAAAAGGGGTTGCGCTACAATTATGATGGACGCTTCAAGTCTGGCCACAAATGTGTTAAACAACAGATATACATGCTAGCTGCATAGGAAGATGAATCATTATAATCTGAGGAAGATTCCCCAAGTAATACACCACTGATACACGAGATTATAGAGGATGAAGTGGAGATATGGATGCAATGTAAATAATCAAGCATTAAAACATATAAGTAAGGTATAAAGTAAATGACACACATAGTTTTACGTGGTTTGGTTGTTAATGAAACCTATATCCACGTGTTTTGTAATATTGGTTGAGTGAATACAAGATTGGATTTGATTACAAATTGGAACTGGTATTATCTCTCAAATGATCTTGAAAATATGGTTCATCTCACTTAAACACTTTTTTCTCTCCGATTTTTCCTCCTTGAATGTGAACAAATGATCTATTTTTATAGCCCAAGCCCTATCTAGGAAGGCCCAAATATCGAGTGTCATTTATTCCCCTATCTCGGACTTTCATCCGAGTAACTCGCTCAACCACCTCTGTTATGGTATCCATCCTTGACAAGATACCTATTCTTTGGTCTTCCCCTAGCTTAGATAGTCAGTCTTAGCATTTAATGCTCTCCAATACTCTCTTTCATCTTCGTCTTTCTTTATCTTTCTTCTTTACACGTGTCTTCATCTGTATCTTTTGGTAGATATCTCGATTACAACAAGCACGTGGGTGAGATGATCACATGCTTCCTCAGCTCTATCCCCTTATCTTGTTCATCCCTTGGATGTTCTCCACATGTAGCATGGATTTCCGCCCCTCACAGAAGTGGCAAAGAAAACAAAACCCAGATTTCATCAATGAGAGAAGTGATTCATTTTGGGTTTTGTCATAGAAGATCGCATCTCATTTGTAAGGCTCTCAATACTCAAATCTTCCCTATATGTGATGATGCTCAAGATCTTCTCTTAGTTTCTTGTTCTTGAGCAAGATATCATATTTAAGTTTGTTTGTTTTTTTAAAAGAAGTATCATATCTAAGTTGAAATGAAAGAATTTTCACCAAGAAAATTGATCAAAAATTATATGTTTTCTTTTTATTTGTCTTAATTACTCAAATTTTTCGTTTTAAATAATTTTTTTTTGAAAAAAAATCTCGAAAAATTTAAGGTTTGTTCCTCGCTGAAATCTGATTTCTCTCATAAATTTATAAAGATATATCAAATCTGACATTAGACTTATAATCAGCAAGTTGTATTCTAAGTACATATATAAATCTTCTCAAGTAATAATTTTTTAAAATTTGACCCAATTTAGGGTTGCTTCTTTATCTCTTTTGGTATGTTTAAAGCGCAAAATTTATTGTATTCTAGAATAAAATTTAATGGTGAAGATCAAATCCAAATTTGGACTAGAAAGCTAATACTACAACCATATTTTCACATGTCGATTTGATATATTTTCAAGTAAATATTTATAGTTCTTGATATCAAAATCATATTATTAGAAACAATAACATATTGGATTGGCATAGAAAGAAAAGATGGTTAGTTTAATGAAATCGAAATGCAATTCGATGAAATAGGATCAAATGATGATATTTGTATCAAATTTCAAATGGGATCAAATGATGATTCTCAGGGAAAGATCTAATCTTAACGGTGACCATATGAGAAATATTTAAGTGGCATATGTGTAAATATACACACTAACTGGATTTCCTCTTATAATAGTTTGACTTAGATTTGTTAGTTGACTAGTTTGACTAATGGGTCAACGACCTAAATATCAAATTGGACAAACTTAGGACCTAAACACTAAGATGTACTAATATCTAGGATCCTAACACTAATTTGTTTTATGGGGAACCTTGGATGGAAAATTAATCAAACGATAGAGATTAGAGCTCAGCGACAGAGTCTTAGTCGCTGGCGACTAAGACTAAGCCGTGCGACCAAATTTCTATCGAGTGACTGAGTCTATATCACTCAATAGAGACTCTTACGCAAGGGTTAAACAAACTAAATACCGATTTTTCCAGCGAATTTGCTCATTTACCCTGTCCATAGTGGTTCAAAATGGGAAAATTAGTTGGTTTTCCATGTCCAACGAACTTGGCCTTATAAGACTCAATGTTAAAATCACAGTACCTTGTATCCAACTCTGTCCCATCTAAAGTAGAGAGTATATTGTTATTGCCACTTCTAGTTCTCATTCAGTTTCCTCTTGGGTACAAATGAAGACTAACATAATGTCAACTTACCTTTTTAAGAAATCCTATGTTTGGGTATACTGATTTTTTAGTGGGAATACAAAACACTTAGGCTATCTATGATGGTTTGGGTGTCTAAAGGGTGGGCAATTACTAAGATACCCTTTAATCATTGGAATTATTAAAATACCCTCTACCCTTAATTAACTTCCCACAAATCAATTATAAAATTAAAAGTAAATTAACCTAAAATCAGTTTCAAAAATTTTCCATCCTTTTTCTTCCCCTCTTCCCCTCTTTTGTCACCGCAGAAGAAAAAAACTCCGATTTCGAATTTCATCACCGTCAATTAATCGTCGATTCATAAAACTTTAATTGTCGATTATACACAACCATAAATCTACAAGATGAGTCGTTCAAACAATCCTACCGACCGCAAAATATCGAAGAAACAAATTGAAGAAGAAGTTGAAAGAGTTGAACCCGAAATTGAATTAAGAGAAGGAGGAGAAGGTAAAGAGGGAGAACCAAATCTCCAAATGTATATTCACAGGTATTTCCCACAAACTCATCTCTTTTTTCTTTGCATGCAATTGAGATTTAGGGTTTAAATCGAAAAACAATTTTAGGTTTTCAGTTTCAGTGTTGAGTTGGGCTGAAAATATTTGTATGGATTCAATAGAATTATCAGCCGAACTTTGAAAGTTCTTTACCTTTATTTTACCTTTAATTCTATTGAATTTTTGAAATTTTAATTATCATCCAAACTGTTCTATTGAATCCATACAAATAAGAAACATGGAGGTAACTCCTTCTTCTTCTAATACTCCCGAACCACGGGAGGCCGCATCTAAAAATTGGGAGCATATAAGAGGGGAAATACTATTCTTACTCGTGAACCACGACCGAAGATAAAAATACAAGAAGCAGATATACTACAAGTAGGAGTAAGAGGAGGAGATGGTGATGGTGATAGTGAACAAGAAGATGAACCACAACAACGAAAAGGGAAAGATAAGGTCATTGAACCACAACAACAAAAAGGGAAAGAGAAGGTCCTTGCTCCAAGGCGGGATAAGAGAAAACACATTCCAGACGAGAAGAATGTAATAAAACCTCGTAAGGACGGCCTACCCCATGGTACTCCGAAATATGAAGGAGAGGTCTTGATTGGTTACAATGAGTCTTGGGCGAAGAGAATCTATGAGACTCCTGATCACCGGCATGCCACCAGGGTTTTGAGACACCAGAGGGATGCACCTTAGGATCTGATGGGAGAAGTTAACGAGGTGATATCTATAGTACAATCATCGGGATTATGGCCGACTATTCACCATGCACAAAGTGAATGTGATTCTATTACCGCGTCTTTATTTGTGAAAGATTATACCCTGAGACCTACACCTCTCATTTCCCCTTCGGCGAGATGACAATCACTCCCGATGATGTGAAGAACATTACTGGACTTCAGGTTACTGGGAAAAGCGTCGCTGCCTATTTTTATGGAATGAATTAGGACCAGCTCTATGTATTGGCTCAAGAAACTCTTGGTTGGAGTAAAGGCACGATGGAATTGGAGCTTGCCCATGCTTGAAAATACGTGGATCGTGTGAATGAAGATCTTGGAAACGGGGTTCTACCAAAGAAGTTGCAGAAAATCAAGTTGACCAATTTGCAGAGTTATTTTGAGAAGACAAGGGCGACAGTTGCAGATGGTTCCTTGGTGTTGGACAATGATATTATCAAGCGAACTGCAAGGGAATCTCGTGAGAACCATCTTTCCCGACCTCGCAGGAAATATGGTGAGTGCTCAATATCTCCAACTTTTAAGAGATCTTTCGTCCCTTAGCGAGTTCTCTTGGGAAACTACTGCCCTTGCCACTCAAAGTCAATAGTTCACTGAACTTTTTTACCTATATTTCAAGGTTTTCCTACTCAAAAATCTTACGATGACCTCTAGGTTAACGAGCACAAACATTGGTGGGAATTTCAGTATTCTTCAGGTAAATCTCTATGTTATAAAAATCGTTTGATAATCTAGAATAATTGGTGTATATTGTGTATTATTATTAATATTAGGTTCTTCTAATATCGAAAAATAAATTATCATGCAAACAATGTCTAGGAGACCAACCCTTTCCCTGTGATTATTAGTTTAATGTTAAGCTTGGACTTATTTCCTTTGTGACATTTTCAGTAATAATTTGGGAATTGTTGATGTAGGTGTGGGTGTATGATCATTTCCCGAAATTAAAATTTGATAATGAAGTCGCTTGGGATGATTCGTTGCCTACTTCAGCCAAATATAAGTTCAAGGAAGTCAAGAAGCATAAAATATATGAGGAGATTGTAAGTTTGAGAGAGAAATTAGACGTTTTGGATGACAGTGATGTTGAATTTGGCCCATACATGAAGAAGAATGAACCCTTCAATGAAGTTTTTCTAGACACGCAAATTGGTGTTGGGATGTACTATGGACCATTGTTTTATCCCGATGTATATGTAATATATGATCATCGCCGAGTACTTCTTCAATTAGGTTCCACCCAAACGATCACGTTGGGGAAAGGTAAGTTGAAGTTATTGCCAAAGGGTTCTAAGGGAAGTAAGAACACTACCTCTCAATGGATTCGAGTTGTCTCCCAAATATTTTCATCGTCGGGATGTTCGGATGGGGGAGGGTCAAAACTTAATTGTTTCCAAAAAGGATCAATATCCTCAAAAGGTATGATTCCATCTTCGTACCGGGCTATGTAGTTACTACAAGGAAGTCCAATAGGTTCCTTCATTTTATACAAACATTCTTCATACGGTTGAGTGGCCAAAATTTCCATCAAATTCACTTCAACCATTAGTTTATCAATACACAAATGGGACACTCTATATGTCAATCCGCGGAGCCACGAATTTTCGTTATAATATTTGTGTTTAAACGTAAGGTTATGTTCGATTTCCGCTTTGATTCTTATGAGATCGGTGTTGAAATAATCATCCATCGCGTAAAACACCGTGACAAACGTGTCAACACAACTAAATAGTTTCTTCTTCAATCGATGATAAGCCAACTATACCATATTTGTAACTTGGTTGTCGAAGTGTTTGTGTTGATTTATGAGCTCACACACAAACCTTTCCTTGTGAGGTCCCAGTCATTCCTTACACAAATAAGTAACGACACTTGGGTATTTGGGGCCCCAATGCGCAATAAGTATTTTAAGTTTCTCTTGGTACACGTCTTCACTAATTTACCATGTCAAAGCATCCCATTCGTTGGAAAAACGAGCCCACAACCTTTCATTAGCTTCATATTCTTTCTTGAATTCCTCCATTTTCTTTACTCTTTCTTCCTCTGGTAGCTTAGAAAGCTTCTCTAAGTCTTTCAACTTAAGCGTCGGAATTTTCGGTTGATAATTTTTCTTCACATTGTTCAAAACATGAAACAAACAAAGAAAGTTGTGTGCGTCCGGAAATACCATTCTTATATCATACATCAATGCTTTTTCTTGGTCGGCTACGATCACCTTAGGAAGGACATCCTTCCGGAATATTATCTTGCATTGTTCTAACCCCCATATGTAACTTTCTTTCTTCTCGTCTTTCAAAAAAAGAAAAACCCAACGGTGAATGGTACATTGGTCGACGTATGTCCAACTATGTTCATCAACGACTGATAGACACATTTTTGTGTCTAAATTGCACTCAATTATATATTTTGATATTGTTCGTTTGTACTTATTATGGATTTTTACGTCTTTGTATGTATTTTTGAGAAATAAACATTTGCGGTAAAATCGGCTCGAAAAGTGATAAAGGCACCCGGGAAGAATTGATAAAGGCACCCACACTTTGGATTGGGGGCACCTCCCTTTTGAATTTAAAAAAAACGATTTTGGCGGGAAATTGGAGTCTTACGTGAAGAAAACTCCTCTTGATTCTGTGTACGTATTTTTAGTGAGTTGGGATGAATCTAAACCACCCAAGTGAAGTTAATCAACCAGAATATCACCAACACACGTCAACAAAGAGTTTTAGCCGGAAGAAATGGTTGGCAGAATTGAATCTGAACGGAAAAGGGAGTTTGGTTATGTTTCGGATATCACACGAGATTTGAGTTTGATTTGGATTTGTTTTTGGATCCTTATCGGTTCACAAGGGTTTCTAGGGTTTACTAACCCTATATATAGCTAAGAGAGTCGAAGAAAATTGGAGAGGAGGCAACAGAGATCACCGCAAAAAGATTTAGGAAGAAACGAGTTCTGCTGCTGTGAGATAGAAGAAGAAGAACATAAGGCAGAGAAGAAACGTCGTTAAGACTGTCGCTGTTACCGTCGTGTCTTAAGCTGCTGAAGCAGTCTTATTTCTGCTGCATACACGATCCGTTCTTTATTCCTGTTTTCTTTTCTCTCTTCTGTAACGAACAACCATATCTTCTATAACATTTATATGCGTATCAAAACTCTTGTGTTACATCTTTTTCACCATTGTAAGCACCTTTTGAGCAATGAAAGTCTATTGAGTGTGTTTCCATTACAATGAGCTAATCACCATCACTGGGGCGACGGAAGAAGCCGTTCATCCAATAATTATGGTAACTTCTATTTTAATTATATTTATTCTACAATTCTTTTATTATTAATTACTAGATTTAAACTGGAAAAAACTAGTTTTTCTTAAATAGTTGTGTTCTCTTTTGATGAGTCATGCTGGGTGACTGCTTTTGATGTCTCATGCTTAGGATTTACAATTATTCTTTTAAAAACCTATCTTTGGCATATTTAGATTAAATTGAAAATAAGAATTGTTAGATGTTATCACTGAAGTATTGGTGAACGGTGGAATCTTAAGCCCTAGTTTTTCTTCATCCATTTTAAAATCAAATTGTTTTTATTCTCTTTATTTTGTGTTATTAAAAATTGGGTCTAGAAATTAAATCTTTACAAGTTCGAGAATCGAACCTGTTTTACCACTATTAAAAATCACATCAATTTTTGGCGCCGCCGACGCGGATTTATTTTTAGGTTTAGAGTTTTGGATTTATTTTTTGGTTTTATTTTATTTTTATTATTTTACTTTGTTCTATTTTACATTTCTTTTGGTATTTATCTTTTTGCTGCAGGTTTTGGATTTTGGATCGAAAAGAAAGTGAGCCAAATACTTGGAATTAAAGCTAAAGACTTGGAGTTAAAAGCTAAAGCTTAAAGAACGAAAAAGAAGACGAAGATTTTCCTTAATTAGATTTTATTCTATTTTAGATTTTTTTTTTTTAGAAAAGTGTATTAGGATTTTAATTGTTTCTGTATTTTTTTTTTATTATTCTGAACACTTCTTTTTGGACTTTATTTTGGACATTTGGACACTTTACTTAGTTTTAAACCCTACGGAAGCGTATTATTAAATATCAACTTCTACAGGGAAGGACGACAATTACGTTATTGTCTCGGCCCCTCGGATTCGCACACTGACACAGGAGTCGATGGCCCGAGTTGACTACAACCGATTCATCCCCCGTCTGGTACGGGAGGTAAGACTCGATCAACCCACGAATCCCCTGCAAGTGGGTTTACTGTATTCCTTCGTATGCATATATGTTGAGGAACTGAAAACGGATTTAATGGGCAAGAACTGGCCATACAAGATAAGGACTCGGATTTCATCACCGTTTCCTTCTTGCCCGCTTTAGGAACACGTTACCAAACGCGAACCTAAACCTTAAAATTTTGAATAGAAAGAGACCGATAGGGTAACGAGCTTATAGGAAACTCATTCAAAAGGACTGTATTGGTTATTTTGTTAGCCGAACTCGAAGTTCAAGAAGATTATTTTAAGTTGATTAGAGCCGCCTTTTCCAAAGAGACAGGGTTATCAAAGCTCCTTAGAGCTTATCCTGTTTCTCTTCGACTTAATCTAATTCGGTCGCTCTAAGAGGTTTGCTAAAATTGTAACTAGTTTCCTTTTGAAAGAATAGAAGCTGGTCTAGAAACAATCTAAGTGAAGCCATCATGCTTTTTGTTTGCTAGATTCAATAGGTTTGATTTGGTTGAGTCAACCTTTGCTTGTGATTGTTTAGAATTTCCTTCCGTTTAGGATTTATTTATTTTTAGTTTTTATTTAGTGTATGCCAAGACCGCTCTTCAAGCGGACTTGGAAAAGAGACGCTCTAGGTCGCTTAATTAGTGACAAGACTAGTAGTTTTGTCCCTGGAAACGAGAACCTCGAAGACTCTTCTTTTGAGGGCCTTGTTTTTTATTTTGAAAATTTGACTTTGTGTGAAGAAGTTACTCCTTTGATAGTGCCAGCGATGGAAAATTTAAAAGCTTTGTTGAATTCGGCTAGGACTTCTCGTCCATCATGTATCAAGTTAGATGATACTGAAGCAAACTATGAATTGAAACCTGGGACCATACAGATGCTCCCAATATTCTTAGGGAAAGCAAATGAAAACCCCTATTTCCATGTTAGGGATTTTGAGGAAATATGTAGTACCATCAGGATTAAAGACCTAGATGATGAAGCGTTGAAACTTAGACTATTTCCTTTTTCACTAAGAGACAAAGCCAAGTCTTTTCTATATAGTTTGACTTCCGAGTCAATTGAAACCTATGAACAACTTACGTCTGCCTTTTTCCAGAAGTTTTTCCCTATGCACAAAACATCATCTATTAGACAACAGATTTGCACATTTGCTCAATTAGAGGGAGAATATTTATATAGGTATTTAGAAAGGTTCAATGACTTATTATCTCAATGTCCTCATCATGGTTTGGAAAAAGTAAGGCTAGTTCAGATCCTCTAAGATGGTTTAGATTATTCGACAACAACCATGGTTGAGTCTTTATGCGCAGGTGGGTTTGAAAATAAAATTGTCGATGGTGCGATGACATTTTTGAATGAAATCGCCGAAAAAACCCAACAGTGGGAAAACAGTAGGGAGACCCAGAAAACAATTCTTCTAAGTAGAGGGAATGTTAATAGAGTAGAAGGATCTTTTGAGATGCCAAAATAACGGCTATATCGAAAAGGTTAGAAGCTTTAGAGCTGAGTCAATCTAGTAGTATTGAGCCCAAACCATTTTGGGAAGGACATACTGTTGAAGAGCAAGCCCATGCTCTTTATAATAACAGTAGGTTTGATAATCATCAGAAGTTCGACCCTTATTCAGAAACTTATAACCCTGGTTGGAGAAACCATCCTCACCTTTCTTGGTCTAAGGGCCAGAGTCAAGGTCAGTCTAGTAATTCTAAGGTTCCCCCAGGTTTTGGTTATACTAAGAATCCTTCAGGACCGGTACAATTTCAAAATCCGATAGATAAGACAATCATGAGTTTAGCAGAGACTGTTGCTTCATTAACTCAGAATACTAAAGATTTCCAGCAGTTTGTCAACCAGAGTTTACGAGAAAATCAAAAGATTGTTCAGGCTAATAGTCAGGCTATTTCTAATTTAGAAGCCCAAGTTGGTCAGATCGATGAGTCTTTGAGAGAAAGAGAGAAAGGTAGGTTTCCTAGTCAACCCCAACCCAATCCTAGAGGAGCTCATGAAATATCTACTAGTGAGAAATCATCAAATCGTCTGAATGCAATTAGAACCCTTAGAATGGTAAAGTGGTAGATAACAAGGTAACCGTGCCTGATAGTGAACATATTGTAGTTCACCCTTCTGAGCCAGCAACTGTTGAGACTGATAAAGTCTCTAATGAGCCCGATGTAGCTCCTCATAAGCCAGATTTTGTGCCCAGAGCCCCATTCCCACAACTGTTATCACCCACAAAGAAGGAATCCAACTTTAATGAGATATTTGAGGTTTTTAAGCAAGTCACGATCAACGTTCCATTATTAGATGCAATTAGGCAGATTCCTCCTTATGCCAAGTTCCTTAATGACATGTGTACGAGAAAGTGAAAGCTTAGTGTACAAAAGAAAGCCTTTTTAGCTAGTCATGTGAGTTCAATTATCCAGAACAATACAACTCTTAAGTACAAAGACCCAGGTTCCCCAACCATTTCTTGCACAATAGGTAACTACCATGTTGAAAGAGCGTTACTTGACTTAAAAGCCAGTGTGAACTTACTACCATACCATGTGTACCTCCATCTAGGACTTGGTGATTTGAAACCTACTCAGATGACACTGCAGTTAGATGATAGGTCTGTGAAAATTCCTCGTAGTGTCATGGAGGATGTTCTTATTGAGGTTGATAAGTTTATTTATCCAGTAGATTTTGTTGTCCTTGATACCCAACCTGTCCCTGGCCCAGAGAATCAGATACTTGTGATATTAGGTCGCACGTTTTTAGCAACATCTAATGCGATCATTAACTGTCGAAATGGTATTATGAACTTATCTTTTGGTAATATGACTATTGAGCTGAATATTTTCAATATTGGTAAGAAACCACCTGAGTTAGATGACACGTGCATTGAAGAGGTGAACATGATAGGAACACTAGTTCAGGAGTCATTATCGAATACTTTGTTAGAAGATCCATTATAGAAATGCCTAGCCCACTTTGGGTTTGCTTTTGACGATGATAGAGTGTAATCAATGAGGTGAATGCTTTGTTAGATTCAGCCCCTTTGTTAGACACTAATAATGGATGGAAACCTGAGTTTAATTAACTGCCAGTTTCTAAGTCTACCCTAATTCCTTCTTTAGAAGAGCCTCCTAAGTTGGACCTTAACCAATTACCAGATACTTTGAAATATGTGTATTTAGGCCCATCTGAGACTTTGCCTGTGATTGTAGCATCTGAATTGGATAGTAACCAGGAAAGTAGGCTGGTAACCGTGCTTCAAGATAATAAGGAATCTTTAGGATGGACCATATCAGACATTAAGGGAATAAGTCCTACTGTTTGTATGCATCAGATTCATTTAGAGGATGATAAAAACCGTCTAGGGAGATGCAACGTCGACTTAACCCTAATATGAAAGAAGTCGTTCGAACTGAAGTGCTTAAGTTGTTAGATGCGGGTATTATTTACCCAATTTCAGACAGTAAGTGGGTCAGCCCCGTTCAGGTTGTCCCCAAGAAATCAGGTATCACTGTAGTTCAGAATGGTAACAATGAATTAATCCCAACCCGAGTGACCACGGGGTGGCTTGTTTGTATTGACTATACAAAATTGAACAAGGTCACAAGGAAGGATCACTTTCCCCTTCCTTTCATAGAACAAATGCTAGAAAGATTAGCTGGACATCCACTATTGCTTGCTAGATGGTTTTTCTGGTTATAATCAGATTGTTATTTACCCATAAGACCAAGAAAAAACTACTTTTACTTGTCCCTTTGGTACCTTTGCGTATAGACGCATGCCTTTCGGGTTGTGTAATGCACCCGTTACTTTTTAGTGTTGTATGATGAACATATTTTCTGACATGGTAGAACGGTTTTTAGAGGTCTTTATGGATGATTTTTCAGTATTTGGGTCATCTTTCGATGAGTGCTTGCATCATTTGACATTAGTGTTGACTAGGTGTAAGGAAAAGAATTTAGTGCTTAATTGGGAAAAATGCAATTTCATGGTTCGATCAGGAATTGTTTTAGGGCATATCGTATCTTCTAAGGGTATAGAGGTAGACAAAGCCAAAGTTGACCTTATTAAGACTTTACAGGTCCCCAAAACTGTACGAGATGTTATGTCTTAGGGCATCCAGGTTTTATCGTTGATTTATTAAGGATTTTAGCTTGATTTCTAGACCTTTTTGCAATTTGCTTGCAAAAGATGTTAAATTTTCCTTTGATGATGCTTGTTTAGAGGCTTTTGAGAATCTTAAGACTTTACTCACTACCGCCCCCATAGTCCAGGCACCTAACTGGAACCTACCCTTTGAGATAATGTGTGATGTTTCAGATTATGCTATTGGTGTTGTGTTAGGACAGCTAGAAAACAAATTACTTCATGTGATTTACTATGATAGAAAAACCCTGAATGATGCCCAACTGAACTACACCACCACAGAGAAGGAACTGTTAGCCATTGTTTTTGCCTTAGACAAGTTTAGATCCTATCTCATAGGTCTAAGGTTATAGTCTTTACCGATCATGCTGCTTTGAAGTACCTTCTGTCTAAGAAGGATACTAAACCTAGATTGATTAGATGGATCCTTTTGTTACAAGAATTCTCCCTAGAAATTAGAGATAAAAATGGTGCAGTAGTAGCAGACCACTTGTCTAGACTTATCTTGGATTCCCCTGATGATTCTCTTCCTGTGAGAGATAACTTTCCAGATGAACAATTATTTGTTGTTTCCCAATCACCTTGGTTTGCGAATATAGTGAATTATCTTGTTATTGGTCGAACCCCTCAACACTGGGGTAAACAAGATTGTTCTAGGTTTTTATCTGAGGTAAATCATTTCTTTTGGGACGATCCTTATTTGTTTAAGTATTGTCCAGACCAGATTATTAGGAGATGTATACCTGAGAGTGACCAGTCCAGTATTATTTTCTTTTGTCATGATCATGCTTGTCGGGGTCACTTTTAGTGCAAAGAAGAATGCTGCTAAGATATTGCAGTGTGGATTCTACTGGACGTTGTTGTTTAAAGACTCCCAAAGTTACTGTGTTGCTTGTGAGCGATGCCAGAAGTTAAGAACCATTTCTCGTAGAAATATGATTCCTTTGAACCCTATTTTAGTTATTGAGGTCTTTGATGTGTGGGGCATTGATTTTATGGGTCCCTTTCCTAATTCTTTTGGTTATTTCTACATCCTTGTCGCAGTAGACTATGTGTCAAAGTGGTAGAGGCGGTTTCGTGTAGAACAAACGACCACAAGGTTGTGGTCCAGTTTTTGAATGATAACATATTAGCACGTTTTGGTACACCGCGAGCTATAATTAGTGATGGAGGGTCACACTTTTGTAATCGACCGTTTAAGCTTTTAATGAAGAAATATGGTATTACCCACAAAGTAGCTACCCCATATCACCCACAGACTAGTGGTCAAGTAGAGGTTTCCAACAGGGAGATAAACGTATTCTAGAGAAAACAGTTAATCCTAACAGGAAAGACTGGTCATCGAGGCTTACTGATACCTTATGGGCTTACCGTACCGCGTTTAAGACCCCCATTGGAGTGTCACCCTATCGTCTAGTTTTTGGCAAGGCATGTCACCTGCCTGTTGAGTTAGAACATAGAGCATATTGGGATGTAAAGCAGTTTAATTGTTCACTTGACAAAGCAGGAGCTCATAGGAAGCTCCAGCTCAATGAGTGGGAAGAAATTCGGAAAGATGCATATGATAGTGCTAGGGAGTATAAGAACAAAATGAAACTTGTGCATGATAGAAATATTTTAAGAAAGTTATTTTCTCCGGGTCAAAAAATTCTTCTGTATGATACTCGGTTGCATCTATTCCCCGGGAAGTTACGCTCTCGGTGGACCGGTCCATTTGTTGTTCGTACTATTTTTCCTCAAGGTGCTATTGAGGTTGAGACTCAAGATGGTAGAAATCCTTTCAAGGTTAACGGTCATAGATTGAAACCATTTTTAGAGCCTTTTCCTACAGCTGATGTTGAGGAGGTCCCTCTGGAGGACCCTGCTTACTCCGATTGACCATCAGGGTTGTTTCTGTATATTAGTAGATTTTTATAGGATTTTAGGTTTTTATCTTTTTATTTTATTCTCCATAGTAGAATTGCTATGCTTCACTCAGGTACTATCTTTCTGACTTACCTCGTTATTCCTCTTTTTACTTATCTATTGGTACTGCTCTTTATTTCGAAACATTGAGGACACTGTTTGATTTAAGTTTGGGGGTAAGGGAGAAACTTTTTATTGGAATAATAAAAGTTCTAGAATTTAGAATCTTGTGAACACTTCAGGGTGACACTAAGCATTCTAGGTAGATGGAAACTTAGCTCTTTTTCTATAGGAATTGGTGTGCCCAGTGAAATGGTCTACTCATAAAGGGACATAGTTCAGGTATTAGAAATAACATGATAGTCGTCACCACATCTCGGAGTCTATCTCTACAATATCACTTTCTGTTTTTACTTTTGCACTTTTGTGTTTCTTTAAGTGATTTGGTGGGGCCCAGTATTAAATTATTATCGGCGTCAGGAAGAAATAGAGTGTTTTGAGATCAAGCCCCATTATTGCATTTTATTTTGAGTGAAAAATAAATAAATACTAACACTTTGATAGCAATATGTGTGTGTTCTCCCTGTCTCCGTCGCCTAAGAAAGCGTGGAACGCATGATCCATGGGAACTCGTGTATATACAAGTTGAATTGGTATTAGTATTAGATTTAAGACCAGTGGGTGCGTATTTCAATTCATTAGGTTTCATCCTGGCAATGACCTTCAGACAGATATGGGAAACACCGTTCACCTTAGTCAACATGTGCAACCTTCTTATTTTCCATGTCCATCTTCTAAATCTTTTCATGTGATTGAACTGTGATAGATTCTGAGTCTTGTGGTTGAACGATTATCTGAGTAGAGCTCTGTTGTCTTATATATGAATTTTAGTATGCTTGATTAAACACTCGTGTAAAGCAATTGGACTCATATAGGGTAATGATTCCCATAGACGAAGAATTGAGTAAGCCAACTAAATAGCTTGTTTAGTGTCTATCCTTAATCGTTCACGAGTCGCTAAAATCTGGAGTAAAGGTTTTGTGGGTATACCTCTTGTAAACCCTCACGAGACAAAACTCGTCCACTAGGGACACCTAGGGGTTTAAAGGCTTATTACATATGCTAAATGTAGTCGCGATTCCTGCGAAAGTGAGTTAGGATTTGATTTTACTAGATTTGCTCGAGGACTAGCAAATAGTAAGTTTGGGGGTATTTGATAGACACATTTTTGTGTCTAAATTGCACTCGATTATCTATTTTGATAGCGTTCGCTTTTGTACTTATTATGGCTTTTTATGTTTTTGTAGGTATTTTTGAGAAATAAACATTTGCGGTAAAATCGGCTCGAAAAGTGATAAAGGCACCCCGAGAAGAATTGATAAAGGCACCCACACTTTGGATTGGGGGCACCTGATGTGGTTTTATATAGTGGTAAATAAAGAGGTTCGATTCTCGAACTTGTGAAGGTAATGATTTTTGAAAATATTAAACTTAA
>JAJJMC010025361.1:7124555-7188203 GCA_023531435.1 Papaver californicum | reverse complement strand
GAAGAAATTTGAAATTTAAGGCAACAGAACAGCAACACTTATAAGTGTTGCTGTGTCTTCTTCTTCGGCAGCGACCAGTTGAAGAACACGGTCACCGGCGGTGACCGGTGCAGCAGCAGTTGGCCGGATCGTGAGTATTCCGGCCACAATTCCGGCGACTCCGAAACTTCAATTCTAAGCTATTCTCCCCGTTATTCTTGGATTCTCTTGGTATATATAGGCTCTACAAACCCTAGGGAGAGTTCTAAACCTAATAGAACTCCTTAAAACACTCCCAAATTCATCCAAATCCGAATCAAAGTATAATACCCTTTTTCCAGCGAAACTCGGATTTGGGGCTATTTTTCCGGCGTAAACCTCTAATTCTTCACGTGTTTAATCTTGTATGGACCTCTAGTATATTGTGTATCAATTTGGGAGCAAAATATTCCAAAAATTTCATGAATCAAAGTGTACAGTTGCATTCCGTCCGATCCCGTGACTGGCTTGACTCGGTCAACTCGGGTTGACCGACTTGACTCGGGTTTGACCCGATTTGACCGAGTTGACTCGAGGGTACCCCTTATCACTTCTAGGGTTCCAAATAACACTTGTCCTTGGGTGCCTTTATCACTTTTTGAGCCAATTTTTCCACAAATCTTTATTCTTCAAATGTACCTACAAAAGCATAAAAACACGTAATATTTGCAAAATCGAATACTAACTTAATAGAAACTAAGGTGCAATCTAGACACTAAAATGTGTCTATCAGCACCTCCCTTTCGAATTTAAAAAAACCGATTTTAGCAGGAAATTTGAGTCTTACGTGAAGGAAACTCCTCTTGATTCTGTGTACGTGTTTTTAGTGAGTTGGGATGAATCTAAACCACCCAAGTGAAGTTAATCAACCAGAATATCACCAACACACGTCAACAAAGAGTTTTAGCCGGAAGAAATGGTTGGCAGAATTGAATCTGGACGGAAAAGGGAGTTTGGTTATGTTTCGGATATCACACGAGATTTGAGTTTGATTTGGATTTGTTTTTGGATCTTTATCGGTTCACAAGGGTTTCTAGGGTTTACTAACCCTATATATAGCTAAGAGAGTCGAAGAAAATGGGAGAGGAGGCAGCAGAGATCACCGCAAAAAGATTCAGGAAGAAACGAGTTATGCTGCTGTGAGATAGAAGAAGAAGAACATAAGGCAGAGAAGAAGCGTCGTTAAGACTGTCGCTGTTACCGTCGTGTCTTAAGCTGCTGAAGCAGTCTTATTTCTGCTGCACACACGGTCCTTTCTTTATTCGTATTTTGTTTTCTCTCTTTTGTAACGCACAACCATATCTTCTGTAACATTTATAAGCGTATCAAAACTCTTTTGTTACATCTTTTTCACCATTGTAAGCACCTTTTGAGCAATGAAAGTCTATTTTGAGTGTGTTTCCATTACAATGAGATAATCACCATCACTGGGGCGACGAAAGAAGCCGTTCATCCAATAATTGTGGTAACTTCTATTTTAATTATATTTATTCTACAATTCTTTTATTATTAATTGCTTGAATTAAAATGGAAAAAATTGGTTTTTCTTAAATAGTTGTGTTCTCTTTTGATGAGTCATGCTGGGTTGACTGCTTTTGATGTCTCATGCTTAGGATTTACAATTATTCTTTCAAAGACCTATCTTTGGCATATTTAAATTAAATTGAAAATAAGAATAGTTAGATGTTATCACTGAAGTATTGGTGAACGGTGGAATCTTAATCCCTAGTTTTTCTTCATCCATTTTAAAATCAAATTGTTTTAGTTCTCTTTATTTTCTGTTATTAAAAATTAGGTCTAGAAATTAAATCTTTACAAGTCCGAGAATCGAACCTATTTTACCACTATTAAAAATCACATCAACGACATCTCATATTTGTTGGTCTTGTAGGTGCAATCAATTATAAGGACTTGCGAAAGCATAGAGCCAATCGTACACATTCCGGGGGGGTAATGAAAAGATGTGTCACTTGTCCAAACTCATCTAATTTCTTTTGAACCATGTAGTTGTTGTTCGTCGTCAATCACATCACTTGTTACATTACCAACCTACCTTGCAATTCATTTTTCCTCAAAAATTTTCTCGCCTTGTAGATAGTTCGCATGGTGGACTTGTTATTTTCGTCATCCGCCTTCAATTTCCCAAGAATCTTAATCGGTGCCATACGTGTCCGCGGCATTTTATCTACTTCCATGAGTTCTTTCGGCTTTAACATTGCGACTTTGGCATGCCCGTGAAGATCATGTGGATGTGGTGGTTATGAAGACAATCCATCTTCTTATTTATACTCCAATTATCTTCATGTTTGTTATAGTTGAAAACAATCTTGAAGGGGCAATTTATTTTCATCGTTTTTTCTTTCTCCCGATTTTAGGCTTATACACAAAATCTTTCTTAACCTTACTTGCGCCTAGCCCACTTCTCTCACAAACCATTTCAAACCGGTCTAATCGTCTTTGTTGTCCGCAAACTAGCACACCGTTAATTTTAATTCCATGTTCCTCAGCCCAAGACCTTGCTTCCGTTTTAGATTTCCATGTCTACATGGATGCAAGATCAAGAATAAAGTTAGTAACGGTATCACTTAAACTTACAAAATAAAATATAAAATCAATTTGGTGCCTACAAGGTCATTTTGAAAGTGATCTTTATTATCTTCGTGAATAATGAAGCTTGCCGAGGTTTATCGTCCTTTGGTATAGGTTGTGCAATAACGATCTACAAGAATAAGGAATGGTTAGCCGATCCCTAAAAAAAAATCCATCTTTCAATGAATTCAACCTATAAAAAATGATATTAAACCTTATCTAAGATCATACCTTAGTTTTATTAGCAATGAGTTCCTCAACCATGTATTCATCTTTGGGATTTGGCTCATAAAAATCATCATTTTGAGTTTGTGTTTGAGTTTGAGAAAAATCATTCTCATAATCCAAAAAACAGCCATATCAGGATCTGCATCGTAGTTGATGTGTACTTTCTGAGCTTTACGTGATGAAGATTCCCCCTCCTTATTCCAATCATTCATTTTCATCTAAAACCCTTGGTTTTTCTTCACTTTTTCTTCTACTTCTCTTAAACAAAGTTTTTTCCAAAAATAATTTTTTCCCTCGCTAATTTTAACTTTTAAAACCAATGATTAAATTAACTACTAATCATCATAATTAACCAATAATGATTAGCTATAAACCTAATTATTATTTATTAAACACTAATGATTAATATTATCACTAGTTGTATAAGATTAATATGGGTATTATCAAAAATCGATGGATAGATGGCTTTAAAAATTATTCATAGTGACCCTATTTTATCTCTGCATAGTATGTTCACTACAAAAATCAGTATGCCTAGAAACTGGATTAAGGGTCTTATATTGTTCACTTTTTTGAGATGGGAATTTCATTGGGTGGCCCAGTTTGATGTTATCTTTAACATAAAAGGTGTGAGGAAATGGGAAGTACACCAGTACAGTTATGATGGTTACTCTCTTCATATGTTACTCATTAATTGCAAGTAATGTAGAGGTGAGCTTTCCCCCCAACTTCCAACTCTATCCACCGGGAAGAGGGGTGTCGTATCTTAATGTGTGGACAACAATAGAATTAAGACGGAAGAATAGTATTCCCGATGTAACATCGTGTTACCCCTGAAGGGTATTCTCCCCTCTCTATGTAGAAATTTCTTCCCAAGAATAGGTTGGAGCCTTCCTACCGTTATTTTCAACTCTCACGTAATGAAACAAGGAAAATAAACGTGAAATGCAATATGTGTGAGAGAGAGAGAGATAGGGAGGGAGGTAAATATGCGCATATAAGTAAATCACGAGAGTGAAACACAAAGCATTGAATGAGAGTAGTGAACGTAGTCATGGTTACATTATGTTCCAACATGCACCCACGTAGAGAGCTATGTATAAATTACTTACCGCATATGCTTGCTCATGCTTGTCTATAAATAGAGACACATCCAAGATCGAATTGGCGCTCACTTACAAGTTTGGCCAACAAGCCCCGACGATTAGGACGAAAGAATATTAACCAGACTTCTGCTAATCATCAAACTGCCGGAGGCAGCAGCATATTCAAGGTCCATCGATGGCTCATATAGCTGTTGAGAGAAACAGAAGGAAGCTAATGAATGAACATCTCAAGGTTCTTCGCTCCTTGACTCCTTGCTTCTATATCAAAAGAGTAAGCACATATTTATGAATAATGCACTGTATATGCCGTCCTATATATTCATTCTTTTGTTCATATCTATCGAATAATGAATGATGATATTGTTGCTGTTTTGTACTGCCATGATGTTTGCAAATAAAGGGAGATCAAGCTTCGATTATAGGGGGTGTAATAGAATTCGTCAAGGAATTGCACCAAATTCTACACTCTTTAAAATCGAAGAAGCGAAGAAAGAGCTTAAGCTGTAGTCCTGGACCAAGTCCAAGGTCAACTTTACAGCTAATAACTCAACCTCCTATTTCTCCCCTTCCATTACCTCCAGACAGTAGTAGTCCCTTTGCTACTGCTGGGTTTCACGACGATCAACACAATAGTATTGTCTTTCAAGATGATCATCAGCTTGCTGGGGCATGTTGCAACTCTTCGATCGCGGATGTTGAAGCTAAAATATCCGGTTCAAATGTTATACTCCGTACGGTTTCAAGAAGAGTTCCTGGACAAGTCGTTAAGTTAATTGAAATCTTAGAAAAACACTCATTCGAGATACTTCATCTTAACATTAGTAGCATGGAAGACACTGTCCTACACTCCTTTGTTATAAAGGTACATACGCACATGATAACAGTCTCTTCGTTTAGTTTTGAGTGGATCGCTTGCTACTTATTAAACTGATGATACCTTTTTTTTGTTGGTGTTTCTGTAAACAGATTGGGCTTGAATGCAAACTTAGCGTGGAGGAATTAGCTGTGGAAGTTCAACAAAGCTTCAACTCTACCTCGAATTAGTATATTGTAGTTAATAAGTGCAAGATCCCTCATACATGCATGCATGTACAATGGGGTTTGTAAGCTCTTCTCGAGCTATATATGTTCTAATATCATTATTCTAATTTTTAAAACTTCTAATTGCATTACTTATTGGCTGAAAAACAGCAAGCTATGTTATATATATAATCTTTATTAGTATGTAAAGGCATTTTGCGTGACCGGTTATGTACGTTGCATATTCTGTTTATATTGTTGGTGAATTAAACTCTCAACTTTTTTTTGACAATCAGTACTTCATGGTTAAGATTATACATGTGGGAATGTTAGGATCGATGCTATAAAAAAACAAAACGAAAAACAAAGACACACAAGATTTATTTGGTTCATCCAAATTAGGCTACGTCCAAGGAGCGGCTACGGTTTTCACTATGATCTCAAAAACAGAATTCCAGAGGAATACAACGATGATAATAATAAGATACAAACCCTAGATAGGGAAACTCTCTATATATAGAGACTACTGAAAAAATTGGGATATCTATATATACAAACCCTAGATAGGCCCGTCCCTCCGTTTCATAAACAAACCTCTCAAAAAGTTTCATTTAATTTCCCAACGGGCCGCCAGTCGAATCGGGTCAAGTGCGAAACCGGGTCGTGCACTACCAGGCTCCACACGAACATAACAATCTCCCACTTGGGGACTGGTTACATCACAACGCGCCCTAACTCCACTCTGAACAAACTTCAAAACACACTGATCACCGCAGCAACTCTCTTAACCAATCATCAAGCTCGAAGGCCCACTGAAGCTGCACACAATTTCAGTTTCTCAAGGGTCACTGGTTTTGTCAACATGTCTGCTGGATTCTTTGCTCCGTCAATCTAATCAAGTGTCAACTGACCATCTTCTATCAAAGATCGAATGAAATGATATTTAATATCTACGTGCTTGATTCTGGAATGGTATGCTGGATTCTTCGCTAAGAAAACAGCACTCTGACTATCACTATGCAAAACTCCATTTCCTTTCTTCATACCCAATTCGCCCAAGACGCGCTATAACCATATCATCTCCTTGCTCGCCTCAGTAGAAGCGACATATTCTGACTTTGTAGTAGAAAAAGCTATTATCTTCTGCAAATTAGAATCCCGACTCACAGCAGTACCACCCAAAGTATACATATACCCAGTAGTACTCTTTCTACTATCAATATTTCCAGCCAAGTCAGCATCGACATAACCCTGCAACTTCATACTAGAACCTATGAAGCAAAGTGATGTATCTACAGTACCCTTCAAAAATCGAAGTAGCCACTTGACTTCCTCCCAATGTTGCTTTCCTGGATTACTCATATACCTGCTCACATCTCCCACTGCATGTGTAATATATGGTCTGGTGCAAACCATGGCATACATAAGACTCCCAATCGCCGATACATAAGGTATCTTCTTCATATAAGCCTCATCTTCTGTTGTCTTAGGTGACTGGTCTTTGGTTCGCTTAAAGTGGCCACCCAAAGGTGTGCCCACTGGTTTGGCACTTTCCATGTTAAACCTCTTCAGAATCTTGTTCACATATTTTGACTGCGACAGCTTCAAGGTACCATGATTGCTATCTCTTGTGATCCTCATACCAAGACTTTGCTTTGCAGCTCCCAAATCTTTTATTGCAAACTGCTTTGATCGTTTCTTCTTTAGATCATTTATCCCCTCAGTGCTAGGCCCTGCAATAAGCATATCATCCACATATATCAGCAAAATCATAAAAGTGTTTTCATACCTCTTTATCTAGCAACAATGATCTGATTCGCACTTAGTGAAGCCGGTGGTACCCATAAAACTGTCAAACTTCATATACCACTGCCTTGAAGCTTGTTTCAAACTATACAAGCTTTTATTTAATTTACAAACCAGATTCTCCTTTCCCTGTATTGCAAAGCCTTGTGGTTGCACCATATAAATGTCTTCCTTCAAATCACCGTGAAGGAATGCAGTCTTCACATCTAGCTGCTCAAGATATAAGTTCTGTGAAGCCACAATTCCCAAAACCAATCTGATTGTATTTAGCTTCACAACTGGAGAAAAAATATCAGTGTAGTCTATACCTTCCTTTTGCTGAAAACCCTTCACAATAAGCCTGGCCTTTAACAAGTACTCCCATCATGCTCTTCTTTTAATATGTACACCCATTTGTTATGCAAAGCCTTCTTCCCTTCTGGTAGCTCGGTTAGCTGCCAAGTATGATTCTTGAGCAAAGAATTCATCTCATCTTTCATAGCTAACTCCCACTTGCTCGAATTCTCAACTTGCAAAGCTTTATCATAATTTTCAGGCTCACCTCCATCAGACAACAAGATGTGCTGAAGAGAGGGTGAATAACGATCTACTGCCTTGGGTACCCTACTGCTTCTCCTAAGAGTGGGAACCGTAGTACTGGGGTTTGGAGAAGCTGGACTACTTTGCTCTATCTCAGGCACTTCGTTTTCCTTGTTCTGGACAACCTACTCCTATATACTGATTTTAGAAATCTCACCCAAATAATTATAGCAGAATCTTTTACCTCTGGTGCCTCTGGTTCTTCAACTGCATTTGATTTGTCCTTGTACATAACCTTCTCATTGAAGATGACATTCTTGCTTCTGATAATTTTTCTGATTTTCTGCATCCCAAAATCTATAACCAAAAGCATCATCTCCATAGCCAATAAAGAAACATTTCTTGGATTTGGGATCAAGTTTGTTTCTAGCATTGGCATCAACATGTACATATGACAAGCATCCAAATACTTTCAAAAAGGAAAGATTTACCTCCTTTCCACTCCATACCTCCTCTGGCGATTTGAAATTAAACCGAACTGATGGTTCTCTATTGATCAGATAAGCTGTAGTGTTTGTTGCATCAGCCCAAAAAACTTTTGGCAATCCAGCATGCAACCTCATGCTTCTAGCACATTCATTTAGGGTCCGGTTCATGCGCTCAGCTACACCATACTGTTGTGGTGTCCCTGGGATGGTCTTCTCCATTCTGATTCCATTTGTAGCACAATACTCTCTGAACCCACCATCAATATACTCACCCCCATTATCTGATCTTAGGCACTTCAGTTTCAAACCTGTCTCATTTTCTACCAAAGCCTTCCACTTCTTAAATATATCAAATACATCACTTTTATTTTTCAGAAAATAAATCTATACCTTTTTGGTCGAGTCATCAATAAATGTGATGTAGTATAATGAGCCACCAAGTGATGGAAGTGGAGATGGTCCCCACAAATCAGTATGCACCAACTCTAACTTTTATGGTTTTGGAGCTCTACCGCGTTTGACGAAGCGGACTTTCTTCTGCTTCCCAAGGATGCAGCTCTCATACATACCAATCTTCAATTCTGGTAGTTTCTCGTTCGACTGAAGTACCTTTAAGCCATTCTCACTCATATGCCCAAGCCTTTGGTGTCATAGAGTATCACTAGATTCAGCAACTGCAACTGTATCTATTGATGCCATGCCAATAATAGAAAAGTCTCTCGGACTTGAATACATATAAAGAGTACTCGTCTTGTAACCACGAAACACTACCATAGCTCCCTTAGTCACCTTTCATCTACCACTACCAAAATAAACACCATGCCCTTCGTCATCAAGCTTCCCAATAGAAATCAGATTCCTCTTTAACTATGTAACATGTCTAACCTTGTGGATTCTCCAGACTGATCCATTTTCCTGCATAAGCTTGATCTCTCCAATGCCAATTATCTGAAATGGTCTATTATCAGCTAAATAGACAGTCCCGTAGTTACCTGCAGTATAGTTCATAAAAGTTCTTGGCTTGAAGTGGTATGCCAAGAAGCTCCTGAGTCGAGAACCCAAGAGTCCATAGGACTTTCAACAGAAAGCAGTAAGGCATCTTGCACGGTTTCTGTAACAACATTCACACTTTCATTTACGTTCTTCTTAGGTTCTTTGCACCACTTCTGTATGTGGCCCATCTGGCCGCAGTTCCAGCATCCAGCCGGACCCCGTGGACCTCTAGATTGGCCCATTCTTCGTCCTCTTCTTGATTTAGATCTTCATTTGTTCTGATTTTTCTGAGATGATCTGCCTCTTGATTCGACGTTATAGGCAGCATCATTATTCGAATATTCACCAGAATCCTTCCTTTGAACTTCTTCACCCAGAATCAGATCGCGTATGTTACTTTAGTTTCTCTTTGCCGACGGAATTACTTACGACAGTTCTCAAAACTTCCCAACTGTTGGGTAGAGAAGCCAAAAGGATTAGGTCACGAATTTCATCATCAAATTCTATCTCGACAGATGATAGAGCATTCACGATTTTACTAAACTTATTCAAGTGCTTTGTAACTGAAGCGCCCTCTGGCATGTACAATCTGAAAAACTTCTTCATCAGATGCACCTTGTTGTTCGCCGAAGGATTTTCATACATACTCGTCAAGGCCGCCATCAGACCAGCAGTGGTCTTTTCTTTCACAACATTGTGCGCCACTGACTTAGCTAGGGTTAATCGAACAACCCCTAGAACCTGTCGATCCAGGAGTTTTAATTCTGCCTCGGACATCCCATCTGGCTTCGTTGAATCCAATAGAGGTTGCTACAAATTTCTCCCATAGAGATAATCTTCAATCTACATTCTCCAGTACGCGAAATATGACCCATCAATCTTTTCAATTGTATTTAAGATTCGATCCATATCAAAGATGATGTTGATGTCCCTTTCTCTGTCGTTCTGTCGTCTTCTCCTCCTGCCATCGATTCTTCCCAGAATTCTTCACGAATCTAGCTATGATACCAGTTGTTATGATCGATGCTATAAAGAAAACAAAACAAAAAACAAAGACACACAATATTTACTTGGTTCACCCAAATTAGGCTACGTCCAAGGAGCGGCTACGGTTTTCACTATGATCTCAAAAACAGAATTCCAGAGGAATACAACGATGCTAATAATAAGATACAAACCCTAGATAGGGCAACTCTCTATATATAGAGACTACTGAAAAAAAAAATTGTATCTATATATACAAACCCTAGATAGGCCCGTCCCTCCGTTCCATAAACAAACCTCTCAAAGAGTTTCATTTAATTTCCCAACGGGCCGCCAGTTAGGCTGCACAAAAAACCGAAAAACCGGGTAAACTGAACCGTACCACTAAAATACCGAACCGAACCGAAAATTTAATGGTAATCAACGGTTATAGATTTAAGAAAACCGGTTGATCCCGGTTCGGTTTTGGTACACCCCTAAAACCAAACTGAACCGATTCGGTTTAAACTGATTAATATGTGCTGTTAGATCTTTGTAATATTAGCCATAGATTTGTGCAGCCCTAACCTTAATCTCTTTTATACCCTAATATAGTAATCTACGCTCGCTATCTCTTCTCTCTTTCTCATTCTCCCTCACCTTCACTGCTTCACAGCTTCACTCCATTTCACTCTCACTTCTGCAGTTCTGCTATCATAAAAACACCACATCATGATCTAAGCTTGAGAGAACAACATCAACGGAAACCATTCTCTCTTCATCTCTTCAATCTTTCTCTTAAAACCACTTTCTCTTTAATATTTCTCTTGAAAACCCACCATCTTTAAACCTTCCAGAGAAATACGTCTGATGTTTTCTATTGTTCTTCGATGTTTCTCTTGAGAACCCACCACCATTTTCTCTTCAATCTTTCTCGTGCTTGATTTTCTACAGGTAAAGTTAAAGTTTGAAAGAAAAAAAAAATCCTTTTTTCTGTTTTTCTTTCTTGTTCCGCTTGTTTATTTGTTGGTTTTAGTAATCTTTTTTTTTTTGTTTGTTGACAAGGTTTTAAGAAGAACATTCAATTGCTTAAGCAATTTCACTTGATCTCTAAGATCTAGAGGTATAATAACTTTACTATGAAGATCATCTTGTTTGTAGTTTCTAATTGTTTGTGTGATTCGATATGAAGATCTTGTTTAGTTATTCTCGGATTTGTATGATTTTGGCTTCGTTTAATATGATTAGCCTTAGGTTTTGATTTGTGTTAGATTCAGTGAAACCTAATGTGTATTAGGTTTGTTCATGATTTTTTTATTTTTTGGAGGATTTTTGATGAATCTGAGGATTGATTTGCATTTGTTATATATTGATATGGTTTTGAGATGTGTGTTTGTTTTAATTTTGAATTTTGATTGGGGTTCAAATTTGGGTTTTGAGTTTTGGGTATTTTTCTATGTGATTGGTTACTTATCTTCATTTATGGGTTCTTTTCTTATAATTTTATTGTCTTGAATGAATTCTTATGGCCAGGTAATCTATGATAAGCTAACTGGAAGAAGCAGAGGGTTTGGGTTTGTTACCATGTCTTCTGTTGAGGAAGTTCAAGCTGCAGCACAGCAATTCAATGGCTATGTAAGCTCTCTCTCTCTCACTTTGTAATTTTGAGTTGTATGCTATACCCCTTGTTTAATTAGTTCTCACTTGTTAGTATGCATGAACAATAATATGTTTTATCATCGATTAGTAGTTGGTACAAGCTCTCAAAAACGACATGTATAAGCAAAGAAGATTTCAGAAGAACTATCTCGCTCTCTCTACTGTGTTATGTGACTGTTGACGAGATATTTTTGTATTTTGTAATGTGTGACTTATATTGAAATCTTATGACTTTTTCTACAACTTCAACTTAACGTCTATGTATACAGTATATTGATTTTCATAGTTTAGAAAGAAGTGAAACACTAGTGTTTTGTTATGGTTTAGGTTCTCTCTTATGAAAGTATGCTTGGCTTTATCTGATTATATTCACTTAATCAAAGTCTTCGCTGAATTTGATACTAACTAGAGAAGTATGGCTAAAATCTTGGAAATGACTACTGCCATACCATTCAAGAACAAATGGTCATTGACACCTGTGTACTGCGGCAGGTAACTAATTTTCTGACCATTATGTTTTCCTTGTCCTGTGTACACAAACTGTTAGTGTTAGGAAATTCTAACAAAGTAAACTTCATGGAGTATCATGAAGTTAACAGTTGAATAAGTTAACAGTTGATAGCCATTAAGTTAACAGTTGATGAACATTATCTCATCTGTTTTTTCCTTTGTATTCATGGCCTAATTACGTGTTAGCCATTAAGTTAACAGTTGATCTTATGAACACGATCCAGAAAAGAGTCCATAACAGTTTTTTCTTGTTTAATTTTGAATTTATGGAATGACAGGAATAAGGAAATATGCTTACCTGGTAGTTCTGCTTCCACCACATATTCCTTATCTGTCTTAGACCAATCAACAGTACTTTGGTGAGACTCGTGCAGACTTGATAGCAAAACATATGAATCAAACTCCCAACAGTGCTCTGGTGAGACTCGTGCAGACTTCCACCACATATTCCTCAAGTTGTTTCCTGCAAGACATTTTTTTGTGAGGAAGTTGATAGTTTAGTGAATTCTGGTTTAGTGTAGACTATCACCAGATCGGTATTATGGTAGATGGATGTCTGTGTTGTTGTGTATAAACCCATGTTTTGAACTTTTTATTATGTTTAGTGTGTCCTTTTTGTTAACACTATGGTGATTATTAACTTTTTCAACAAGCTTTTTATTAAATTTTGTTAAGTATGAAATTTTCGGTTAATACCGGAACCGAACCGGTTCAAAACCGAACCGAAATGCTAAACGATAATACTCGGTTTCAAAACCGAAAAACCGAGACTATTGGTTTCAGTTATGACTGGGTAAAAAACCGAACCGTACCATGTACGCCCCCTACCGCCAGTCGGATCGGATCAAGTGCGAAACGGGGTTGTGCACTACCATGCTCCACACAAACATAACAGGAAATGTGTTCTGTTATACTTAATTCATGAGGTTACTGCTGCTAAATTGAAAATACGGGGAAACAATGAAAGAAGTTGAGTACCCCTATGTGCATTTTACTGCTGTTTTTCACGCCGAATATGGAACTATCTGCTGGAAGGAAGAGGCAAATGTAAGATGGAAACCCCCACATTCACCAGTCTTATGCTTAAATGGAAGCCTTTTGATACGTTCCCAGCTGTAGGTGCAAGCATATATCTTGGGATCATGCAACTAGCTCCCTGCTTCAGTCTGTCTGTACTCTGTTGGGAATTAGGTGACAATGTCTGAGGTTCTGCCTGAGGACTTATATTTATGGTAGTATACTAGTTCAATGAAGTTTATATAGGTGGTAGAGTCGTGGAAAGACTTGTTTCTTCCATATTTTTGACCTTAGCTACATGGAACTTATACCTTAGGAAATATGTGATCCATTATCCCTCGGATTATAAGGTGTACGTGACTATTTAACCAAATCTATTAGTTATAACACCACACAGCCTACAGCTAGATTTGGTGTTATAACCTTCCCACTCATGGATTTATAGTATCGGTCAATATTATGAAGTATCGGTTGATACTAATCGAAATCTGGCATACCGATAACCAATAGGCCGATACAGCAAACCAGGTTTCCCGCTGCAATTAGCTTCAGAAGAAGCATGCAAAACTGTTGAATCAAAGTTTCATATTCAGACGGCAATGCCATTTAAAAGATTCTCATCACACATTAATGGGGTGCTTCTAGCTTCCCTAGCTAATCACCAGTTATGGGTATTGGCCGCCACACCGTAAAGAATCTAAAGATGTTACTTAAAGTTTATGCAAGAACCAATGTTTCATATCTCATACTTGGGCTTTATTGAATTGGGTAGGAACCAAAGTTGTTTGTTGTGGTCGTTTCTCATGTGGTGTTTTTGGCAAAGCTTGATTAGAATTCGAACCACCGAGGTACTTACTGATGGCTTTTCTTTTAAAATTTTCCGACCGAGAACTGTACACATGTTACACTGACGCTATGTTTGTTTGAATCTAACTTGCGATATGATCGTTTGTTTTTTTTATTTTCTTTATGTCTGATTCGAGGTCTAATTCGGTTCATATTTCTGACCAAGAACTATTTGAGTCAGGTATCTTTTTATACCTGACTCGTTGGACACATATTTGATTTGAATAAAAAAAATTTATAACTTTATTATTTTATTATTTTTAGATTAGATATAATAAAGTCAGATTCAGATACATTGAGTTAGTTCAAATTCAGATAAATCAGATTTAAACGAGTCAGAAAAAAACAAATAACCCGTAAAACGTAAATTCACATATTAAATACCACGAACAATATTTTTCCTCGTAGGGCACTACATGTCCCAACCTCGTATAATCTGGATTAGTAGTGTCCTATGTTGTTAAAGGCGTATGAGAAGTGAAGTTGGCGCCTCATCAGTGAGGCGTCAAAAACGAGAGCTATTACCTTTTTTTTCCATGGTCGTCTCGCCTTGTCTCGCCTTGCGTCTCACACAACATAAGTAGTGGTAAATTTTGGGTCATTTAAGGTTATCACCGTGTATAACGCACACACTATGCAAATAGTAACTCGGAAACCCAAATGACTGTCTCCTCGGATGCGGTACACTAAAACATGATGGGAGTGATATGTTGGAGTAGCACATTGGGTCATTGACCAAGACAATGTATTCTTAAAAGTACCATAACCCAAACACACCGTTAGTATAGTATCAAATCAAATTTTACTGCACTTGAGCTGTTAAAACGAAATGATTCCCCAACTGCATTTCTGAATCAGATGGGATTTGTTTTAAATTGGTAGTCTGATTTCAAATTCCAATGTCTAGTTAGGAGTTATTAGGTTTGCAGTTTAATAGTAAGCTTTAATGTCGGTTTATTCCTCACCAAATGGCGCAAAACAACCACAAGCGATGTCCCCAAGGAGGGACTGATAGTACGCACCACTAATGATGTCTTTATAAATTATTAAATTTCTCTTAAAACAAATCTTTTGCACCAAGGGCAGTTCCTGTGAGAATTGTCCGATTCTAAAATTTGAGCAGGATGGGCAAATGAGTTTCGCTAAAATACGGTAAGCGGTTGATGATGTGCCGAGATTAAATAGAATTGACGTATGGTATATTAAAAACCAAACACATTTTTCAAGAAGCTTAGAACATCGACTATCCGACCAATCAGTAGAAAGGTCAACCCCTAGAGGATTTGGATTTCAGAATCAGCAGTACCCCAACATGGAAGGGCAGACACTAGATGGAAATGCGATCCAAATCAAATAGACCCGACTAGTATCCTGTTTCGTGATTTCATAAGCTTTAATCGTATTTCATTTCATTTCATTTCATCAGAAGTAAGTTCATTTCTTGTCTCGGGTGGCAAACCTTAACACCAGTCCGAGTGTTTTGTCATTTTATATTGTTTTTATTGTTTTTATTTTATTTCATTAGAAGTAATTTTACTTCTAGTATTCGGCGGTAAAATTTAACCCCGCCTGAGTGCTTTGTAATTTCATATAGATTTATCTGCATTTCATTTCATTTTATTAAAAGTATTTTTATTTCTAACCTTTCGTGGAAAATGTTAACAACACACGGAATACTTAATTATTATATATAATTTTAATGTCATTTTATTTTATTTTATTAGAAGTAATTTTAATTCTAATATCCGGTGGCAAACCTTAGCACTACTCAGAACGCTTCTTCATTTAATATAACAATAATTGCATCTCATTACTAGGCACCGGTTGCAAACCTTAATACCATCTGAAGTGTTTCGTTATTTCATTACCTCTAATTGCATTTCATTTTATTTAGTTAGAAGTAGTTTTATGTTTAGCCTCCGATGGTAAACCTTAATATTATTCGGAGTGCTTCGTCATTTTATGTAGTTTTAATTTTAATTTATTTTGTTTCTTTTAATTTCATTAGAAGTAATTTTATTTCTAGCCTCCGGTGGTAAACCTTAGCACCATCCGTGTTGGTCATTTCATATAGCTTCAATTGTTTATTCTATTTCGTTAGAAGTAATTTTATTTCTCCCCACCGGTGGAAAACCTTAACATCAACCGGAGCATGAATCCCACCACGCGGCAAACAGACTGCAATTTGATGGCTTCTGAAAGCCGTCATGAGAAGGTGAGGAACGCCTCTTCCAGGATAAATACCAACCACTGTGCGGAGAAAATTTGAAGCGACCGACGTTAAGCTAAAAGGATTTGCCAAAAATGAAAACTAATAACATGTACCTAAAAGTTCATTAAATACATTGACCCTAACAACAACAAAATTTGCAGAGATACGCAGGAATACGTAGCCGGAAATCTTCCATGTATCTTAAATATTCTCGGCTCAACAAATTACTAGGATCACATCAATTGGGACCCTACTCAATAACAATAGAACAAATGTATATTTTATTTCTTATATCTAATATTATATAAAATAAATATAGCTTTTATTTCTAATTATCTACTGTTATATTAAACAAATGTAATTTTTATTTTTAATTAGTGAAAACTATAACATTTTAAAATTAAACATAGAATCAATTATATTCAACTACGAACTAAAATAAATGTAAGTGACCAATCTAAAAGGTCATGAATAAATTTGTTTAACGCCCTGAGGATATGAAAACACTCTTTGTGTTCAAATTTTTTGCATTTTCTTATTTGATATCCCTCTCTAGTCTGTAGTTGTAACTTGCAAAATAAAATAATTTTGTAGATCAAAAAAATTCAACATTTGATTTCAAATATTCGAGTTGTTCTTGTCATATAAGTCTTCGTTTCACTACTCTTCCTATATCGATAGCCTTCACAAATTAAGGCAACATATGTCACTTTTTTATTGATTTGGGCAAAACAACTATTCAGATTCCAAGGCTCACGGTTATTAGGATTTCCGGTTTCTGTTTGAAATCTTTCATGAATATTATGCCGATAATTATTATATATGGGCAAGATTCAATGTTTTTAATAATACATAATTTACACAAATAAATGCATCTTCTTCTTCAGTATAGGTAGTGGTTCTAATTCTTGGTCGGGATTATCGAGTTTGAGATGATGAAGTCATATTTCAGGATATGGTTGTGAAAATAGAAGAGGCAATAAAAGAGATTTATTTGAGATAGAGGTGTAAAGAAAAAGTGAGTTGAAAAGAGGTAGAATTGGGTAGATATAAGAGATTGAATAATAGTCGTCATGAGATACCCGTTGAACAGCGGTGAGACAGTATCATGGCTCAAGCATTGCCCCTCAAGGGTAGTAACTTGACCGCGTGTTATAGGTTACATCATGCGGCAACGGTGTTGTCGTGCTACGTAACCCTTTCCGCGATAGACTTTGACTATTTTTCCATTCATTTTGAATTTTTCATTCCATAAGAATTTCCCTAAACACTTATCTATATAACCACAAAAAAATGTATGAAATAAATAAATAAATTTAAATGGTTCATTTTTTTATTGATTGGTATTATTTGTTTGGGATGTGATTTCGTTTTTCTATGGAATCAATGGGTGTTTTTTGATATCTCTTGAATTACACCTAAAGGCTTTAAAATGGTCTTGTTTTATGCTTTCAGTCCATGTAGGAAAAAAAATTATAAGGGCATGTTTGGTATTGTTTTTCAAAACAATTTTTCGTTTTTAAAAGCACTGAAAATAAAAAACAATAAAAAACTTGTTTGGTTGATATGTTTTCTGGAAGCATTTTTTATATGTTTTCTGTTTTAGAAAATGAAAAAACGAAAACGACTATTTATCCTTTTCATTGTTGTTTTTTTCTTTCTTCTTCTTTTTCTAAAACTAGCAGAGAGGAAAACGAACGGAGAGGCAATTTTTCATAGGCTTCCAGGTATGATTTTTTTCGATTTCTCTAAGGTTGTCTGCCAATATCTTTTTGGACTGATTAAGTTATGAATATCTATTTCAATTTGGTATCAAATTTTAGGGTTTGCAATTTCTGGGTATTAATTTTTACTTCAATTTCTGGGTTTTTCTTGTTGGGTTTTCCATTTGACTAAAGATATTTTCAAGTTTCATTTGGGTTTTCTTATTTGGGTTTATCTTATACTGTTAATTTTGTTGTATTAAAATTCTGAGTTGAGTGATTTTCTATAATTCCGAGCTTAGGTTTTATATAGTATATATTATGTAGAACAAAAGATGGCTTCTGCGTCAAGTAATGATAATATAGATGATGTCGCACGTGGCCACAGTATATTGTGTACTACATTGTTCAATTGGTTCATGATGAAGCCAAAAATGGGTTACAAACTACTACATTGGAGAAACAAAAATGGGCAGAAATACACAATCTTGTCTTTACTAGGTACGGTAAGAGATATACCAATCCAAAGTTGAAAGCCAAATTCAATAGACTGCATATACTACATAGGGAATTTGCAAGGCTAGTGAGTAATACCAGTATGGGTTGGGATCCAGCAGCAAAGACGTTCACAACAAGTAATGATGCTTGGAAGTGTTACTTGAAGGTAGTGCACATAAATGTTATATACTTAACGAATCATCTTTACCTTATACATAAATTGTAAAGAGTATAATCTATGTGTAATATTCCCTAATGCAGAAATATCCCGTGCAAAGTCTTTTCATAAAAAGGGGTTAGACAATTACTACATGTTTGGGGAGATATTCAATAACACAACAGCATTCGGGAGTATGTCTAATGCATCAACTCGGTCTCCTTCTGACTCGAACACCGAAAGAGACATGGAAACAGAATTTTTTAGCAAAAGGGTACATGTAGAACTTATTAGCTCTGTAGAAATGAGTCACCCTGCATTACACACATAATCAAACATACTAAGACGTTCTTTGGAACTTCATGTTGATCTTCCACAGTGAAAGGCGACTAAATCATCAAGGTTTGATGATGCCTTTGTAGCATGGACTGAAAATTTTAAAGCTAAAGATGAAGTTACAAAAGCAAAGGCTGAACCTAAGAAGGATAAAGAAGTAACATCTCCTTTGTATACTGAGATATCATATATTGAAGATTTGTGTCAAGATATTGGATAACATGGAAGGAGTGGACGATGAGAAGGACAAAGAAGTAACATCTCCTTGATATACTGAGATATCATCTATTGAAGATTGTGTCGAGATATTGGACAACATGGAAGGAATGGACAATGATGTATATCTCAAAGCCATTGACAAGTTCACAAACTCTGACTATCGGAGGATCTTTAAGAAAATGAAAGAGTCGAGAAGAATTATATGGCTTAAGAGTCTGTAATCGCTTGTTTTTAGAATGTAAACTTGGTTGAGTGTTATTAATCTGAACTTAGTTGAGTGTTGTGATTTAGAACTTGAAGTTACCTTGTGTCACATTAATATTTATCTTAATGTGAGCTTGGTTTTGTGGGATCTGCTTATTTTTTTATTTTTTTATTGTTCTTTGATGTTCTTTTCAAGTTAACAGGTTCTCGTTGCTTCGATTTTTAAGGGAACATTGATTGCTTTTGCAAAATACAGGTTCTACCTACCCTGTGTAATAACAGTCGTATATGTTTGCTTTGTGAAGAGACTATACCATATGCAGCAGTTGGAAGAGTTTCACGAGCTTATCAAAAGTTCTGGGTATGTAGCCTTACTTTGTCGTTGTTACTACTTAATATCTGAATGTGAAGCTGAAAATTTCATTGTCCCTTCTAAAAAGTTCATCTCTTTCACTTCTTTTGAATGTGGTTAGTTTTAATAAATTTTGATGTAATTTTGAGAGTGCATATGTTCATTTTTATACTCAGTAGTTATGTTATTGCAAATTGTAGTCAAATTAGTTTGTAAAAAGGATAACTTCTATGTTTGAATTGAAGGTGTATGACACATGCTTGTCAGTTAGAACATTTAGTATGATTTGTAATTTTTCGAACTAGAGAGATTTTTAGGTTGGTACTATCTATTAGAAGTTATAACATATGACTTTGTATTGTAAATGGTAACTATATGATGGAGAGGTTGATTTATTAGTGAATATTGAGTTGATGAAACTATATGAGCGATGCAAAATGCAGAACAAAATGTCCCAATTTGGAAAGGAGTTTTAGATGCAAAAATAATATACTCCCCTTCCACTTAACTTGGAGGCATCAAGGTTCCCTTCTGTCTAGGTTGTACGTTTGTTGTATGTAATGTTGTGGTAACACTTGATGGTAAAGTTAAGAATGAGGCTTCTTATGCTTCCTGGATGTATCTCGTTTTTACAAGGTCAACTTAACCAGAAAATACAGTATTTCACTAAAGTTGGAGTTATTTCATTTGGAACCCTATTTTATTTAGGTTTTACTGCAGAGGGTGTGGCTAGACACATATTGGTTATACATTGTCTGCCCAGTAAAAGTCTTTTGTTTACTATTTCTCTAAGTTTGTTTATTTTAGTGTCATTTCCACTTTTCATTTGATCCAGTATATTAACCCTCCATTCATTGTAAACCTTTAGTTTGTATGCTTAGACCTCTATTTGATATGGTAATCATTTCAAAACTACCAAGTCTAGTAATTGTGTCATATTTCAGTGGGAAGCATTGATATCCTTTATATAGTTATTTTTATTTGCAGTTTTGCAACTTTGTTATAATCAGTTGACAGGAAGTATCCCAACTCAACTTGGATCTCTGAAGAAACTTTGTTATAAGACAATAACAACCTTATTGTTCTCATCAAGATGGAATCCAGTGATACAAATTCATCAAGTGACTCATCCTCGGAAGACTCGTTTATGGAATTTATTATGGTTGCACAGTTGCATAAGCATTATATTAAGATACCCATGATGACATCAGTGCTTAGTGGGCGAGAGTTTATTTTAGAGTTTCTTAATGAACATCCAAGAAGAATGTACAACTTGATAAGAATGGATCCTTCTATATTTATGTTGTTGTGCTCAACTTTGAGGACCAATGACTTCTTACAAGATGATAGATCGGTAAGTGTCGAGGAGGCGCTCAGAACATTTTTGGACATTGTTAGTCAATCAATGCACAATAGAGTGATTGCGGAATGTTTCAACATTCAAATGAGACCGTATAAAGGCACTTTAAGAAGGTTTTAAAAGAATTATGTCGCCTTGGAGGCCTCATAATTAAAACTCCCAATATGGATGAGATACCTCCCGACATTACAATGAATCCTAAATTTTATCCATGGTTTGTGGTATGACTCTTTTTCCCATTTTACACCCAACTATTCTAAAAATTATCAAGTGGTTTCCTATTCTAAATTGAACCATCTGTTCATTCATAAATACATGTTGGTTTACTTTTTACAGGATTGTGTTGGTGCTATTGATGGAACCCATATCAGCGCTTAGGCACCTGCTTCTAAACAAATTCCATTTCGAGGCAGAAAGGTTTAAATCACGCAGAACATTATGTGTGTTTTCACGTTCGATATGTTGTTCATATTTGTACATATGGGATGGGAAGGAAAAGCCAATGATGCAAGAGTACTCATGGATTCGATATCGAATGAAGAAAAAAAAATTCCAATGCCTAAGGAAGGTATTGAATACATATTACTATAGTTCATGTTAACTCACATTTAATACTTCAAATGTGTTTGTTAGGAAGGTATTATGTTGTTGACTCCGCTTACACAAACATGCCTGGGTTTCTCACACCTTACCGTGGAGAGCGGTATCATTTGCGTGAGGTCCTATGGAATTATTCAATCATAGGCACTCCTCTTTACGTAATGTTATTGAACGTTGTTTTAGAGTGTTGAAGATTCGGTTTCCAATTTTGAAATGCATGCCAAATTATCCACTTCGAAGACAACGACTCATTCTCGTTGCATGAGGTACTTTACACAACTTCATTCGTTTAAATTCAAGGAATGATGAATTACTTAGTCAATTCATAGCGGAGGATCTCATAGTGGCAGATGAAGAAGGCATGAGTACTAGTCAAGAAAGCACAACAATTGACATTGATGTAAGTGCAGCGAATATTGAGTTGATGAACAATTTTAGAGATGACATAGCAAGGATAATGTGGTTTTATCATCAACGTCGACATCACCACCAAAGCGCTTAGCTTGTACAAAAATAAACTTGTTGTAATGTGTGAATTATTTGTGCAAGCTTATAACTAATTTTGAATTGTCAGTTTTAACTTATTACTAATTTTTAAAAACAATCCTACCAAACAGCTTTTTAAAATTTATTAGAAAATGAAAACAAGGAAAGGGGGTGGGTTTTAAAAACACTAGAGAATAATTTTTGAAAATAGTTTTATAAAATGGTACCAAACACGCCCTAACCCTCTGAGATTCGTCCCTAGTCTGCATGTTGCATCCATACAGATAGCTCTTGTAGATTTTTCCCCAGGCCACTGTTATCATACCCCTAGGAAAACTAACATTACATAATTATAGTCGACAAATTAGCTAAATGTGATCGCAAATACTTTTTCCACTCTTGTTATGTTTGTTTTTCTAATGTGGCGCAACGCCTCTCTGTATTGCACACTTGTAAATGGTGGTTTTTTTTTCAAGGGTAAGATATTAAAATTATGTCTTAGACCCGAGTCTGAGAAATATTAAACCTCATAATTCTTCAAAAGAGTTTCAGGAAGGTGCTCATCTAAGTTCTCTCTCAGGTGTTCATCCTTGTCCTCTCTCTATATATATGGACAACTATATATATACGATCAAAACTACCGAATGAATCAACATTCATTACTATACGAAATCATCAAAATAACACTGTTCCTAATACGACTTTCCCAGATATTCTATGATTTTTACATAAAATCTCAATCTCCTAGATGGATTGCCCACTAGTATATAGCAATTTGAGTATTATTTGGGTGCCATATTCCACAGTTGAATTCCCGAAATTACCTTATTCCAATATCCATGCTCAATTGAATAATATTGACTCACTAAAATACCTATATAGCTTTATATAGAAGATTATATATGAATCTACTTGACTAAAGTACCGCAGTTGCGCTTAGGTACCAAGTCAAAATTGTGGCAGGCACAATTTCATAGCCTCAATCACATTAATCCTTGCTTAAAGAGACAACTAATGTGAATGGAGTGAAAATAATTCAATTTAGGGTTTTAGAAACGCTAAAAAGTAAGTTCTCGACACTTATAAGCGTTTCTAAATATCAATGAAATATTTTCCAACCCTAATTGTCAAAGGAAACGGTTCAAAGCTAAATTTACAACGCTTATAAACGTTGCAAAGGATACAACCACGAATTGTGTGAGCCTTAGCTGGATATAGTCACGAATCGTGTGTGCCTTAGCCTATGGACACGAACCATGTGTGCCTTAACATATGGCCACGAATCATGTATGTCTTAGACTAAACACATACCTTGTTCGTCTTACCCCTAGCACAATACTTGTACGTCCCTAGCCCTATCACAATACTTGTGCGTCTTAGCATTAGTATAATACTAATGTGTCTTAGCCTAAATGCATACCTAATGCGTCTTAGCATTAACTTTAATACTAATACGTCTTAGCATTAGCACCTTCATAACTATTACGTCTTAGCATTAGTGCAAATAACTAATGTGTCTTAGTGTTAACTCCAATAGCTAATGCGCGTTAGCATTTACTCCTTAGCTAATCTGAGTTAGGCACTAGCACCCAATGCCTGTTTGGGCTTGTTTCACGTATACAAGTTCTAAAATACTAACATGTTTATTAAAGGCCATATTAAGCCTCACTCGCATATGTATGCTTATGCTCAGCAACATACACTTATTTTTACAAACAAGGTCAACGAAAATTGACCAAGTTGAACACACTGTTCCTTATAAATAAAATAAATATATGCTTTATTTTATTCTTGCTAGACTCAGCAGGTTAGTCAAGCAAGATAAGTCTTTAGTCAAGAGACTTAAGCAGGCCTTATTTGACTTAACATTAATAATGCATAAATGCTACAAATTACACGAGACATAAAAGATGTCACAAATGGGGGATATTCACTATGGTATCGTTATGGTGGTCTACGACACGTAGTGCAGCAATGCACCCACTAAATAGAATATGGAAAGTTCGATTAACAGTTGAATAGAGAAGTGGTAGGTTGAGCAACTGTTCATTCAACCTTAAACAGAGTCGGGAGCGGTTGTCGGCACACCCTCCACCATCTCCATTTCACCACTATTCAACCATCGACACTTCATACATGATGAGGTCATGTGAATGGTTACAATGGCTATGATTATAAAATATATTTCTCCATATATTGAAGACAGACAAGTCTAAATCTGAAACAAGTCTAACACAGAACAACAGAAGTCGATCAACTCGATCACTCAATCTTCTCACACACATAGAATTGTTCATATCTATTTACACTAATTACATCCTGCAGAGTCTGACACTCTGACAATAATCCTTCTCTCATTTTCCTCCCTAAGACTAACCCTTCTCCTTCTTTTTTGTGACTGAAGCAAGACTGGAACAAGTATTGCTTGGCTTAGGCAAGTATTGTACATATTGATCTCTCGAATCTAAAGAAAGTACTTCAACGGTACAAATGGTTAAGGATTGAACGAATTATCACCTAATCATTATTTTTCCCAATTTACCCTCTTAATTTGTTTTCCCCACAAACAACACTATTACATGAAATCGAAGCGGTCACATTCCGAGTTTGCTTCTGCAATTCTCTTTTTCTTAATATATCACATATTACCCTTTCATATATCAAAAACATAAAATTTTATTAAGGTTCTCAATCTTTCGCAAGAAAAGAGGGATAGAATATCCTCTAAAACTGTTGTTAGGTCTGAAGATATAGAATTTTTAGGCTAACCCCTATGGAGATCAAATTTAACTTTCAACTTCACAAAAGTGTTGACATAGCCCTTGAATCAAGTAAGGTTCAAGGGATCGCTTGAACGTGATCTTGAATCATGTTTTTTACGCCAATAGTTAGGCGCAAAAAATTCTACTTTTGTAGCAAATAGTTAGGCGCAAAAGAGAATATTCTGTTAAAATATTTGGATATGCGACCTACCATTGGGCGCAATGAATTTGCGCCCAACCATTTTCCGCAATCAAGAAATACTTGTTTAACCTTTTTATCATACACTTTGCTTACTACACTCCTGCTACATATTTGTTATTTTTGCCATTTTGTCTTACACTTTTTTTACATCGATGTTTCGGGGTCACGATTTGTTGCAAAAATAAGTTTTTTTTGTATACTAATTAATTAATTAATTTTAAGTAGTAATTAATTGTAAAGAAATCGAATTTTCATTGATAATAACTTAGATTACATCCGCCCATTCGAGTACTGTGTTGATAACAATTTTTTAAGGGAAAACAACAAATGATTTTTCATTGAACGTTTAATTGGGGGATACCCCCAAAAATTGGGGGATACCATGTAAAACAAAATAGGGTCATTTTGAAGTATTTAAAAAAATACCTTATCCATGATAATTTCATAATCCCTAATCTGCTCTTGCTTAATTAGTTGTTAGTTAAGTAGTTATCTTAAATAAAACTTAAGATTTTAGTTATACTTAGTGTGTTATGTTATTATTATAGAGAAATAGGTAGAGGAAAAGGAGAAGAAGAATAGGTTTTTTTAAGAAGTGAGATTTGGGAAGAGTCGATAGAAATGAGTGAATCTAGTCAAGAAATTGATGTTGGGGAACCTTCATATCAACAAGGAGAAGGGGTTTACGTTGCATTCGCTAACAATTCTCAATTGTAATATTTTGTAGACAATCAAAATTTTATGTATGAGAAGACCCTAAATCAAGACAATTCTGAGCATGAAGGTTCAAGTGAAGAACCAACCCATCGAAATGAAGAATGTGAAAATTCAAATGCTCCAAATACTCAGGTATAGGTCCATATTAGCTAGAAAGTGATTTTTTATGTTCGAATCGCCATGGATGCATAGTAAAAAGCTTGTTATCGGCATAGTCGATGTTGAATAACAATGCCGACTGGGTCACGTCTATATGGTATTCAAACATTACACAATATCGACAGCAGGTATTCCCCTATGGAATATCTGGTTGGATATTCTGTCGGTATGGTATGAATACTTTGTACTATACCGAATGACCCAAAAAATATTCCAGAGTTTCTGGGGAATACAAGATTTCCAGTCGGCGCAGTAGACTATAATTTACTATGTCGACGAAGACCAATAGTATGCCCAAAAAGGGTTATTCTTGGACTCACAGTCTGCATAAAAAGATCAAAAAATATGTATGCCGACTGGAATTAAAAAGTGGCCAGTATTTTTCTAACCTTAGTCGGCATTGAAGATGTCTAAGACTGCAATATCGACTAAGACATTTTAAAAATATAATCCCTTTGTATAATAACATGTCGCTATTGTTGTTTAGTTATCGAGCATGTCGACTGAGTTGAAAAAATAGTGAAGTAAGTTTCATAATATGTTGGCATTAATTGTAACTCTTTCTACAATGCCCATTGATTCCTTGTCTATATTTTTTTTACCTTAAAATGTTCTATGTCAGCATTGATTTAAGTTTTCGAGCATATCGACTGTGCATCTTCTTTAGTTTATCTCTACTAATTTCTTGTTTATTGTGGTTAGATCATACTTGGCACAGATGTGGATACTAAACCTTTGCGAGAGTTGGGTCCAGATACTTCGGAGTACAATGCAAATGATTTGGTAAGTTACGAAATTATTTCGAAACTATATATCGGCATTTGTTACTAGACATTTTTCTTTTTGAATGAATACTAGACATATAACTTGTTATGTTTATTTGTAATGTAGGAATTCACAAGTAAAAATGATGCAATCAAGTGGGGTATAGATACGGATCTCAATAATAAGTCTGTTCTAGTTAGAAACAATCAACGCAAAACAACTAGGTTTGAGATGGTTTGTGAGAGAGGTGGGAAGTACGCTATCCACAAGAAAAAGGGATATGTGTATCCAAAGAAGACTAAATAACTAGAAAGGATGGATGCCCCTTCAAACTTGTATTTAATTTGAAAGGAAAAGAATGGAAGAGTAGAGTGATGTGCGCGACACAACTATCCGGATCCAAAGACCTTTGTAGGCCACTCTGTATTTGCAAATTTAAAACTGGATCAATTCAAGGAAGTAAAGAGGTTGACTAAGACACGCACCACACCTACTTAAATCCTCAACGGTTTAAAGACGAAGGATTCAACCAACGTGTCTTCTTTGAGTACTATCTACAGTGCAAAAGCAACTATAAGAAGGAGGCAATAGCAAGGAAGGTCGGTTATGTAAGAATTTCTAAAGTTAGCAACTGATCACAACTATACACATAAGGAGAAAATTGGCTGGATGGCAAATTCCTTCAAATATTCAATGCACATCCGTTGATGGCACAAATGGCTCAATCATTCTACCTGGTTCTTATGATGGACTATACCTACAAGACAAATAAATACCATATGTCGTTGTTCAACTCGTGGGTCATACATTGGATAAGGTGACGTTCACGTTGGCTTAGTATTTTATGAGAGACGAGCAGGATCATAGCTATATCTGGGCCTTAGAACAGTTGAAGTTACTTTTCCGTGGAAATGATCTTCCAAGGGTTATAATAACTGATAATGAACAAGCATTAATGACCGCGATTTCAGAAGTTTTCCCGGATGCACCAAAATTTTCTTTGTACATTCCATATAGGGAACAATATGAAAAAGAATTGCCACGTAGTTATTGAACCACCAAAGAAGAATATTAAGAAGTTCAAGGAAGAAGAAGATGAGGAACAATTCGGTTAAGTCAACTAGCACCGGAGGAACAAGAGAAAGAGAAAAAAAGAACTAAAGAGATGATGGACAAAGATCACAAACAAAATCATCTCAAATGGTTGTGTTTTTTAGGTGAGTGGGATGTTTTGACTTGGTCCATTGATAGACACATTTTAGTGTCTAATTTGCACCTTAATTTCTAGTGAGTTAGTATTCGATTTTGCATTTAATATGTATTTTTATGTCTTTGTAGGTATTTTTGAGAAATAAATATTTGCGGAAAAATTGGCTCGAAAAAGTGTTAAAGGCACCCAAATTTTGGATTGGGGGCACCCATTCTCATTTCAAAAACAAAAGTGGCGGGAACACGAAGTGAAACTGCTTTCAACTGAATCAACGTGAAAAATGGGTTGTTTTCGATTCCAATTTGTTCCAAAAGCTACAAGAGTTCAACACAAGATTAAACACATCGATTTGGAGTGATTTACGCCGGAAAATATTGCGCAATCGTGAATTTGGACGGAAAAATGGATTCTTGCTTGGAATCGGATTTGTGAAGATTTGGATAGATTTTAACGTGTTTGAATGGGTTTAGAAGACTCCCTAGGGTTTGTACAACCTATATATACCAAGAGAATTGATTAAAAAGTATCGTGGAAGCCTAGAGATCAAAGAAAAGACTCGCCGGAATACTGCCGGAAACTGCCAGCGATCCGGCACGGCAGGCAAGGTGTTCTTCATCAGCTGGAGCCGGAGAAGAAGAGCATGCAACACTTATAAGTGTTGCTGTTCTTTTGCGTAGCTTCTTTACCTTTCTGTTGCCTTATTCCTTTGTGTAACGGCTGAACCTTCACCTGTAACGCTTATAAGCGTATCTAATCAGCTGTTTTACACCTATTTCACCATTGTAAGCACTTTTTGAGCAATGAAAGGGTATTTTGAGCAAGTTTTCTTCACCATTAGCTAAGTTTATTTACTGGAATGATGGAGGAGGTTTTTCTCTCAATTTTATGGGGTAAGTCTATTTTTAATTAATTATTTACAATTCTTTACTTGTTAAAATTGCATAGTTTTGAAATAGAAAAACGGTTTTCATTCAGTAGTGGTGTTTTTGTTTGATGGGTCATGCTGGGTTGACAACCTCTGATGTCCCATGCTTGTGATTTACCTCTGCTTGTTTGCATAAAAACCTATTTTGACAATATTTGAGCTTAATTTATTTAAAAGAATTGCATGATTAATCACATAAATTGTTGGAAATAACTGATTCCTGATTCCTGGTTTTCTCCATATTTTCTAAAAATCATCTCTAGTTTATTTTCCTGGATTTTGTTTAATTAGATTAAGTCAATTATTTTCTAAAATCATTACCTTCACAAGTTCGAGAAACGAACACTTTATTTACCACTTTTAAAACTACATCAATTTTTGGCGCCGTCGACGCGGATTTGTTTTTAGGTTTAGGGTTTTAGATTTATTTTTAGGTTTTTATTTTTAGTTTTATTATTTTACTTTGTTCTATTTTACGTTTCTTTTGGTATTTCTCTTTTTGTTACAGGTTGAATTTTGGATCGAAAGGGAGTAAGCCAAAGTTTTGGAATTAAAGCTAAAGACTTGGAGTTAAAGGGAAAAGCTTAAAGAACGAAAAAGAAGATCGAAGATTTTATTTTTCTTAATTAGATTTTTAGTTTATTTTAATTAGTTTTAATTCGTTTAGAAAATTGTATTAGGGTTTTTATTATTTCTGTAATTTTTCTTTTATTTTCGGACACTTTTTGGACTTTCTTTTGGACATTTTTGGACATTTTATTGTTTTTAAACCCTACGGAAGGGTAGTTTTAAATATCAAACTGTGTGCAGGGAAGGACGACAATTACGATATTGTCTCGGCCCCTCGGGTTCGCACACTATTGAAAAGGATATTAGTGGCCGAGTCGACTACAACGGTTTATCGCCCGTCTGGTACGGGAGGTAAACTTCGATCAACCCACGAATCTCCTGTCAGTGGGTTTTCTGGACGCCTTTGTATGCATATATGCTGAGGACTGAATACGGACTTTAATTTTTGCATAGTAAAGGGCAAGGCCTGTCCATACAAGATAAGGTTTCGGATTTCATCATTGTCTCCTTCTTGCCCGCTTTAGGAAAACGAAACCTACGCGAACCTAAGCCTAAAATCTTGACTAGAAAGAGACCTATAGGGTATCGAGCTTATTGGAAAATCGTTCAAAAGGACTGTACTGGTTACTTTATTAGCCTAACTCGAAGTTCAGGAAGATTATATTAAGTTGATTAGAGCCGCCTTGTAACCCAGGGAAAAGTGTCAAAGAGACAGAGTTATCAAAGCTCCTTAGAGCTTATCATGTTTCTCTTCGACTTAATCTAATTCGGATCGTTCTAAGAGGTTTGCTAAAATTGTAACCAGTTGCCTTTTGAAAGAATAGAAGCTGGTCTAGAAACAATCTAAGTGGAACCATCATGCTTGTTGTTTGCTAGATTTAGGTTTGATTTGGTTGAGTCAGGGCACGATTGTGCTTGATTAATTGCTTGTTAGGATTTAATTTTTGCATGCCAAGAACGCCCTTAAGGCGAACTTGGGATAGAGACCCTCAAGGTAGGTTAATTAGTGGAAGACTGGTAGTTCACCTTAACCTTGAGAAGCCAACTGAGAGTGAACTAGTCACTCCCGAGACCGTGTCAGCAATGACATCTCTGAAGGATTTGTTGAATCCGACCCGGACCTCACGTCCATCTTGCATCAAGTTAGCCGCTACTGAAGCGAGCTACGAACTGAAACCCGGAATCATCCAGATGCTTCCATTATTCATAGGAAAAGAAAACGAAAATCTCTATTTTCATGTTATGGAATTCGAGTAAATATGTAGCACAATCAGGATTAGAGACTTGAATGACGAGTCTATTAAACTCAGACTATTTCCCTTTTCACTAAGAGACAAAGCCAAGTCGTGGCTATACCTCTTGGCTCCTCAGTCAATTGAAACCTATGCCCAACTTACTTCATCTTTTATTCAGAAGTTCTTCCTTAGGAACAAAATTTCGTCTGTCAGGCAGAAAATATGCACGTTTTCCCAGCTAGAGGGAGAGTATCTTTATGTGTATTTAGAAAGGTTCAATGACTTATTGTCCCAATGCCCAGACCACAGAATAGAGGATTTAAGGCTAGTTTAGATCCTCTATGAGGGTTTGGACTACGCATCTATAACCTTGGTCGAGTCTTTGTCAACCGGAGGGTTCGACAGTAAGACTCCTGCTGAGGCGATGAAACTTCTAAGTGACATCGCCGAAAAGACCCAGCTGTGGGAGAGCATTAAGGAGCCAAAAAGAACAATTCTTCTAGGAAGAGGAAATGTTAATAGGGTAGAAGGATCTTTTGATCCAAAGGCCCAAATAGAAGCCTTATCTAGAAGGCTAGAACTGGTCGAAATGAATCAAGCTAGTAGTTCAGAGCCCAACCAATTCGAAGAGCAGGCTTTTTCTCTTTATGATAACACTAGATTTGATAACCATAGAAAGTTCGACCCATATTCGGAATCTTATAACCCTGGCTGGAGAAACCACCCGAACCTTTCCTGGTCGAAAGGCCAGGCTCAAGGTCAGTTTAGTAATGCTAAAGGTCCTCCAGGCTTCAGTTATAAGAATTCGGCTGGTCCAACTCACCCCAGCAATGATGATAAGTATGAGCAGAGATTCCAAAGCATAGAAAGAGCTATTTCTATTTACAAACCTCAGTTAGTGACATTGCTGCGGCTCTGAGAGAGCGAGAACCTGGTAGGTTCCCTAGTCAACCCGAACCCAATCCTAGAGGAGTCAATGAAATGTCGACTGGGGAGAAATCATCCAGTCACGTGAATGCAATTACGACCCTCAGGAATGGTAAGGTAGTGGATAACAAGGTAACTAGGCCCGTTAGTGAACAAACTGTAGTTCATCCTGACCCAATAGTTGAAGAGACTGATAAACTCTCTGACGAGCCTGAGGCAACCCCTCAGAGAACAGATTTCATGCCTAGAGCCCCATACCCAAGGTTGTTAGCACCTACTAGGAAGGAATCCAATTTTAATGAAATAATGGAAGTTTTTAAGAAAGTCACGATCAACCTTCCATTATTAGATGCAATTAGGCAGATTCCTGCTTATTCCAAGTTTCTTAAGGACATGTGTACGCGAAAGCGAAAACTTAGCGTACATAAGAAAGCTTTTCTAGCTAGTCATGTAAGTTCAATTATACAGAGTAGTACGGCCCTTAAGTACAAAGACCCAGGTTCCCCAACCATAGCTTGCACAGTAGGAAACTACCGGGTAGAAAGAGCCTTACTCGATTTAGGAGCCAGTGTGAACTTACTGCCGTACCATGTGTACCTCCAGCTAGGACTAGGCGATTTGAAACCGATTCAGATGACTTTGCAGTTAGCTGATAGGTCTGTGAAAATTCCTCGTGGTGTCACAGAGGATGTTTTGATTGAAGTGGATAAATTTATTTATCCAGTGGACTTTGTTGTGCTTGATACTAGACCTGTGCCTGATCCAGAGAATCATATACCGGTTATACTAGGTCGCCCGTTCTTAGCAACATCTAACGTGATCATTAATTCTCGTAACGGTGTTATGAACTTGTCTTTTGGTAACATGACTATTGAGCTGAATATCTTCAACATTAGTAATCAACCACCTGAGCTAGATGACCCCACCTTAGAAACCGTCAACATGATAGAGACCCCAGTTCAGGAGTCATTACCAAACACTTCCGTAGAAGACCCGTTAGAAAAATGTCTGGCCCACTTTGGATTAGAGTTTGATGAGTTAGGCCCACCAGAGACCTTACTTGTGGTTGTAGCTTCAGATTTGGATAGTGACCAAGAGAACAGGCTAGTAACCGTGCTTCAGGACAATAAGAAAGCTTTAGGATGGACCATAGCATATATTAAGGGAATTAGCCCAACAGTTTGTATGCACCATATCCATTCAGAGGAGGAATCCAAACCGTCTAGGGAGATGCAGCGTAGGCTCGACCCATTAGAAGATCCATTAGAGAAATGCCTAGCCAACTATAGAATTGATGGCTATAATGATAGTGTTATTAATGAAGTGAGCACTTTGTTAGGTTCTGCACCACCAGATTGTAATTTAGAAGAAGCAATTGACTATTTTCGAGAATCTGACGATCCGGAAATGAGGGAAATTGTTATTAGTCTATCTAGAGACACTGAAAACTCTAAGTTTGGGGGTGACTATCATTCTCCATGTGCTATACCATTAACTCTTAGGAAGGTCCCTAGCTTGGGACCTGACATATGCACGTCTGCCATTGTACAAGATCATCTTCGAGCTAGATCCACCGATCCTCCTGTTCAGAAAGAAGTTCAGTTGCCAAAAACCAATCCTCTGGTCGATGTGGTTTACCTAAATAGGGATCAAAGTGTGTTCAAATTGTTTATCTTCGTAGCTTGCTGCTGTTTCCTTCTATTGTGGATAACACTATTTGATTCAGATGATCCACAGTTGTTCCGATTATTGCTATATGATTTAAGGAGGTAACTTATGCTCATGCGACACGGTAATATCTTTCCCTAATTCCTTTTCGTGCAGTGTTTAGAAACATTGAGGACACTGTTTATTTTAAGTTTGGGGGTATTGGGAGACTTTTTAGGATTAATAAGATTTGGAATTTAGAAGCATGTGAACAATTCAGGGTGACACTAACCACTCTAGGTAGATGGAAACTTAGCCATTTTGCTATAAGGATTGGTGTGCCCAGCTAGATGGTCTATTCATAAAAGAGACAGAGTTCAGGTGTTAGAAATAACATGATAGTTGTCACCACCACATCACGTTCTGTTTTATTATTTGTAATTTCGTGTTTCTCTGAGAGTATTGGTGGGTCCTAGCATCGACATGTTAATTAGCGCTGGAATGACATTTAGTGTGTTGAGATCATGCCCCACATGAATAATACGTTAGTGTTTTCGAGTTATGTGTGTGGTCCCCCTGTCTCCGTCGCCTAAGCAAGCGTGGAATGCAGGATCCATGGGAACACACATGTATTAGGTATCAGAAGAAAAAAAAAAAAAATCGAAGTTAGAAAAAAAATTGAGAAAAAATAGTATTTGGTATTTTAAAAGTTCTCCCTGTCTCCGTCGCCTAAGCAAGCGTGGAATGCAGGATCCATGGGAACTTGTGAATATTTTAGTTATTAGTAACCGTTGAAAATAAATGGGGAGTATCTCGACACAATAGGTTTCATCTCGGTACTGACCTTCAGAAAGATATGGGACACATCGTTCGCCTTGGTCAACATTTGTGATCTTCTACAGTCTACTTTCATCTTCTAAGTCTTTTCATGTGATGGGTGGTTAGATAACTGTCTGAGTAGAACTCTGTTGTCTTAGATATGAATTTTAGTATGCTTGAGTTAACACTCGTTTACAGTGATTGGATCCATAAAGGGTAATGGTCCCTATAGCCGAATATCTGAGTAGCCAACTAACTAGCTTGTTTATTGTTTACCCTTAATCGTTCACGTGTTGCTAAGATCTAGATTCAGGTTTTGTGGGTATACCTCTTGTAAACCCTCACGAGACAAAACTCGTCCACTAGGGACACCTAGGGGTTTAACGGCTTGCTGCATATGCTAAATGTGGTCGTGATTCCTGCGAAAGTGAGTTAGGATTTTTACTTTATTTTTAGAGTAGTTTGCTCGAGGACTAGCAAAATAGTAAGTTTGGGGATATTTGATAGACACATTTTATTGTCTAATTTGCACCTTAATTTCTAGTGAGTTAGTATTCGATTTTGCATTTAATATGTATTTTTATGTCTTTGTAGGTATTTTTGAGAAATAAATATTTGCGGAAAAATCGGCTCGAAAAAGTGTTAAAGGCACCCACATTTTGGATTGGGGGCACCCATTCTCATTTCAAAAACAAAAGTGGCGGGAATACGAAGTGAAACTGCTGTCAACTGAATCAATGTGAAAAATGGGTTGTTTTCGATTCCAATTTGTTCCAAAAGCTACAAGAGTTCAACACAAGATTAAACACATCGATTTGGAGTGATTTACGCCGGAAAATATTGCGCAATCGTGAATTTGGTCGGAAAAATGGATTCCGGCTTGGAATCGGATTTGTGAAGATTTGGATAGATTTTAACGTGTTTGAATGGGTTTGGAAGACTCCCTAGGGTTTGTACAACCTATATATACCAAGAGAATTGATTAAAAAGTATCACGGAAGCCTAGAGATCAAAGAAAAGACTCGCCGGAATACTGCCGGAAACTGCCAGTGATCCGGCACGGCAGGCAAGGTGTTCTTCATCAGCTGGAGCCGGAGAAGAAGAGTACGCAACACTTATAAGTGTTGTTGTTTTGTTGCGTAGCTTCTTTACCTTTCTGTTGCCTTATTCCTTTGTGTAACGGCTGAACCTTCACCTGTAACGCTTATAAGCGTATCTAATCAGCTGTTTTACACCTATTTCACCATTGTAAGCACTTTTTGAGCAACGAAAGGGTATTTTGAGCAAGTTTTCTTCACCATGAGCTAAGTTTATTTACTGGGATGATGGAGGAGGTTTTTCTCTTAATTTTATGTGGTAAGTCTATTTTTAATTAATTATTTACAATTCGTTACTTGTTAAAATTGCATAGTTTTGAAATAGAAAAAAAGGTTTTCATTCAGTAGTGGTGTTTTTGTTTGATAGGTCATGCTGGGTTGACAACCTCTGATGTCCCATGCTTATGATTTACCTCTGCTTGTTTGCATAAAAACCTATTTTGGCAATATTTGAGCTTAATTTATTTAAAAGAATTGCATGATTAATCACATAAATTGTTGGAAATAACTGATTCCTGATTCCTGGTTTTCTCCATATTTTCTAAAAATCATCTCTAGTTTATTTTCCTGGATTTTATTTAATTATATTAAGTCAATTATTTTCTAAAATCATTACCTTCACAAGTTCGAGAAACGAACACTTTATTTACCACTTTTAAAACTACATCAATTGGTCCATCACCGATGTTAGATATGAAGAAAATTTGAATTCGTTTATTGCTGGGGGGGAGTACCCAAGTGTGGTAAAATATTGTAGAACCCAATAGTTGGATCCTTACAAAGATAAATTTGTGCGGGCATGGACCAACCGATATGGACACTATGACAATGAAGCCACTAGTATTGCAGAGTCCACTCACGGCCGATTGAAGAAACCCTTAGATTCAAATCAAGGAAATGTTGTTACGGTGACTGAGGCAATAAAATAATATTTCAAGAATGATATTGATAGAGTTAAGAAAACATTTGAAAAAAGCTCAATGGAGAGAATGACGACATATTTGAAGGATGAAAATTGCTCCAGGGAACAGAGTACAATGTGTCACATTAGGCGATATCGTTATATGATGAGAGAATTCAAATGGGAGAGAGATAATGGCCAACCGGATGATGTGTGTGTTTGTCCTGCGGTGTCTTCTATGGGTCTTCCATGTCGTCATATGATAGTCGCTCAATTCATATATTTTTACCGACTAATCTATATTTGTTAGTGCTTAAGTTTATACTAATTTCATTGTTTTTATGATTTTATAGATTATGCGCCTAAAATCCAAAGTTATAAATAAGTATGGCTAAATTGGCGGCCGTTGACAACACCTCGCAACATTAAATTAAGAGTGCAAAATCAGTGATCTTGGTCTGTGGACCGGTAACGGCACCAGTGGCAGACGCTGGCACTTTGAAAAATTTAAGCTTTGATTTTCCTCTTATTAGCACACTACGCCATCAAGAAAAATATTTTATCTAAATTCAAGTAAGAGTATTTGGTATGACTGGTGGGACCCACTTGTACTTTACTCGATTGATTAACTAATTTGGTGAAGTTATGCCATCGGTGGCAACATGAAGAGATATCAAAGGAATTGATTTCAAGTACCGAACTAAGTTAACTAGTACAGTTGTGGGCTTATTTTTGACTTGTTTGGGCTTAAGAGAAATGGATACATTACTTGGAAGGAGGTGGATATTAGGAGACTTTTAGAGGGGAGAAACGACGGAGGTAAAAACATAGAGAGGGAGAAGACCTGTGCGTGAGGAGGTCTGTACAGTAAGAGAGACGGAGTACTACCGTGACGGCCATTGGAGGAGTAGAAGAAAAAAAAAAGGACTTAGTATCGGGTGATGATGGTGATAACGGTTTATTCTTCTCTTCTTATTATAATTTATTTTATGGGTTTTAAGAAACCCACTCCATTTTTCATTAATGTTGTAGCTAGGGTTTAATGTTGAAACCACTTACAGTTTTATATCAATTGAATCGATTTATTTGATACAGACCATTATGATTTGAATAGATTAATTTCTGATTTTGATTTATTGATTTAATGAAAAATTAGTTGTTGCTTCATCTTTTTTGTACAATACAGTAACTTATGCGCAAAATTAATAGGATAACAAATATGTTTGTCTACTTATTTGATATTCCATGCTTTGGTTAAATCTTTAGATGGGGTATGCTTAGAAGATCCAGATATTATTTGTGAACCTATAATTAGTTTCATATTATTTTCTCGCTAACGCAATTAGATGGTGTATGCTTGAGACTAGGGATTTTGATGCGCCATGCTTAGGGCGTCCCAGTGATATTTTGCGACTCTAATACATATAATAGGTGAGGTCGATAGAACGAACAATAAATGAGTAATCATGAGTTATGTTTCACTTCAATAATTAAATGGAAATAGTGGTGGATACTGAAAACCCTGGTTACTGACTCTCTCTGCTTAGTTATTTTTATTAGTTTATTTTATTTTATTATTTTATCCATAAATATAAAAATCCCAAAAATATTGTTTCTGGTTATTTATTAAGAATATTGATTGCAGTATTGTCCCCGCTCCCTGTGGGTTCGACCCGTACTTGCCGTTGTCCACTAGTTAGACGCCGTGCGATTACGGTTTATTTATATAAGGAAAATTAAAATCCTATCAATTTTTGTCAAAAATTGATCTGATTTTAGAATAGTGGTAAAAAGGGTTTGTTTCTCGAACTTGTGAAGATTTGTTTTTAAATTTAAATTCTAATTCTAAACTAGAAAATATAAATACAAAGATAAATGAAAATATTCACAAAATACCTAAGCTATGAATTCCACCATTCACCATTTTTAATTGAATCAAAATTATTAATTCTTAAAAAATATAATTATAAGTGACTCTAGTTTTACCAAAATAATAGATTTTTAAAACATTGATTGTAAATCCTAACCATGGATCATCGAAACACTTAAGTTAATCATGACCCATCAAATTAAATGACAACCAATAAAGAAAAATCATAAATTTCAATCAAAATCTATGCAAAAGTCAATAAAAAATTATAAAAAATATCATTTAATTATGGAAAAATGGCTTCCTCCATCGCCTAGGTAAATGGGATTAGCTCCTCATGTTCAACACTCTCTCAAATTAACTTTACAAAGCTCAAAAAGTGCTAAACAAGAAGAAAAAGAAAAGAAAATAGTTACACAGAAATCTGCAACGCTTATAAGCGTTACAGAGACTGTTCTCTGCGTTACTGAAGAAGAGAAATAAAGAACGGACCAGAGACGCTTCAGAAATTCAAAAGTATAAACAACGGGTTCAGCGACAGTTCCAGCGACAGTTTTCTGGAGCCTTTGTTCTTCGTTTTCTTCTTTACAGCAGCAGCAAACTATTTTTCCTGTTTTTTTCTGATTTGATTTCTTCTGTTATTTTGGCCAAAGCCACCCCCCGTAATCCTTACTTTGAGTCTTCTATTTATACTACCACAAGCGACAACTCCCAAATCTCTATAATATATTTTCTCGGCAGGTTATCTTCTTCCTCTCTATAGTTGATTCTTCTTTATTGCCTTGATTTTCATCGATTTTGTTTGCTGCTTCGTTCTAACAAAATATCGATTAGGTTGGAAACAATCTTTAGTGAAATAAGAAATTATTGCATGTTTCATGTGAAATAGATTTTTTTACCGGGTATTTCCTGATATAGTATTTCACGGGATTTGTTGTTTGATTTGAAGAGTTTGGACCGTGTATAGCTTCTCTTATGTAGGAAAGGAGATAATCTTGCTTTTCAACCAAAATATCTCCCAAATATTCGATTCACAGATTCACAACTTGATAAGAAAAGTTCCCGCCATTTTTTTTATTTGAATTTCAAAAGGTGGGTGCCTTTAACCATGGTTGGGTGCCTTGTTGAATTTCAAAAGGTGGTGCCTTTAACCTAGTAGCACAGTGATTTTTTTTTTGATGAAACTGTGTATTGATTGTTCCTTGTTTTCTTTGTCTTTAAAAGAATGGATGGAGATAGGAACAATGGGACTCGAGGTCGCGGTAGACTTAGAGGTGCTACTGGTCGAGGTCGTGGCCGAGGCCGAGGAAAAGGCCGTGGTCAAGATGAGAATTTGACTGAGACTTCCGTTGAAGAGAGTGTTGAGTATCCTCATTATGGGGGAAATCATAGTTCTAGGGATGATATGAGGTCTGGTAGTAGGACTAGGTCCTCTGGTAGTTCCAGGATGATTCGGGTTGATGGAGGTGAAGCCGAACCTCAGGTTATAACTCTAGAGAATCTCCAGACGATGATGAATAATACGATTACAACAGCCCTAGATTAGAGGCTTGGACCAGGTGAAGGCAGGGAGAATATAGAGACTGCAGCAAGGAATGAACCACTCCACAGTGAGAGATACCAAAATGGGAAGTCTTGGGTTTAGTATTACCAGGAGTTTCTGATGAGACCACCTACAATCCGTGGAAAGGGAGGTGCAATCGAATGTACAACAATGGTGCAACAGAATGGACAAGATATTATCTCAATTTGACTGCTCAGAAGCATTTAAGCAGAGAATGGCTGCGTTTCAACTGGAAGAAAATGCAGTAACCTGGTGGGAGTCCATGAATAGGACAGTTGATCCTATGGAGTGCCAGTGGATAGTTTTCAAACATTTTTCCTTGAACATTATTTCCCTCCCGTCGAGCGTCAGGAGATGATCAGACAATTCGAGAATCTACGACAGAGAGAGGATCAGACGGTTGTGGAGTATGAGAGTGAGTTTGACCGACTTTCCTTATTTGATGCTCACCTTATCCCTACATAAGCAGATCGAATTGCGAGGTTTTTGAATGAAACGGTGGGATCTCCCGTCATATCATTGCAAACCCTAGGTTTGATACGTATGCCAAGGTTGTGAATTGTGCTAGAGCATATTGCTTGAGGATTCAAGAGGAAAAGAAGAAGAAAACTAGCAGAGTGGACACTAGGGGTACGGGAAAAAGGGAGATTAAGGATGGGAATGCTAGTGGTCAGAAACGTCATTTCCACCAGGGTAATCAGGTTTGGAAGAAACCACGAGCAGACGAGGGGAATAGTAATACTGGTGCCATAGTCCGAACCCCTCAACCAATGTGAACAGAGGGATACGTATTTAGGGGACCATGTTATCACTGCCAAGAACAAGGACACAAGGCTCGTGATTTTCCAAAAAAGGGCAAAACTCTAGCGGAAAATGAACGACGTCAAGGACAGAACCAGGCACAGGGACAAGGGTCTCAGCCTCGGTTGAATGTTGTCATGCCTCGGAATGGTGAGGGACCGGTGGTAATGCTGGAGATACCTTCTTTATTCACACTCGTCATGGTAGAGTATTGTTGGATACTGGGGATACCCATTCTTTTATATCTGTTATGTTTGTGAAAACGTTGCATGTTGTGTTAGAGAAGTGTTCTTATGTTGTTTCATCACCGATGGGTGGTTCAGCATCTATCGATCACATGTTTAGGTCGTGCATTATTCGTATGGGCACTATAGATTTTGCTGCATACCTTTTTGTTATGAATTTAGATGTGTACGATGTGGTCTTAGGCATGGACTGGCTTGCGGCTCATCATGCTAGGTTAGACTGTTATGCTAAGACAGTCACTTTTATTATTCCTGAGGAAAGTGAGATTGTCATGTCCGACTTGATGGGGAGTTCACAACATACCACTAGGTTGTGTAGTGCTTTACTGGAGGGGTCGTCATCAGAGACTACACCTTTGGAGTCTATTGAAGTGGTATGTCTGTATCCAGAGGTGTTTGGAGAGATACCTGGTTTGTCACTGCAGAGGGAGGTAGATTTTTGTATTGAACTGGAATCAGGCATTGCACCTATATCCAAAGCCCCATACCGTATGGCACAGGTGGAGATGAGAAAACTGAAAAAACAAGTGGAGAAATTGCTAGGTCAAGGCTTCATTAGACGAAGCAGTTCTCCATGGGGTGCACCAGTGTTGTTTGTGGCGAAGAAGGACGGGTCGTTGAGAATGTGTATTGACTATCGAAAGTTAAATGAGGTTACAGTAAAGAACAAGTATCCTTTACCAAGGATAGAAGATTTTTTTGATCAACTAAATGGTGCAAAATGGTTTTCCTAGATTGATCTAAGGTCTGGGTATCATCAGGTAAGGGTTCGTGAAAGTGATATTCTCAAGACATCTTTCGTGACTCTTTATGGCTCATTTGAATTTTTGGTGATGCCTTTTGGGTTGACAAATACACAGGTAGTGTTCATAGATTTTATGAACCGTGTGTTTCGTGAATTTCTGGATAGTTTCGTGATTGTGTTCATAGATGATATACTGATTTACTCTAAGACTTCCGAAGAACACGAAAATATCTTCATCGGGTACTTAAGACTTTGAAAGTGCATCAGTTGTATGCCAAGTTCGAGAAGCGTGAGTTCTGGAAGAAAGAAGTGAAATTTTTGGGTCACGTAGTATCAGGTTCTGGCATATCCGTTGATCCCTTTAAGGTTCAATCCGTATCGGACTGGAAGCAACCCATAACAGTGACTGAGATCCGTAGCTTCTTGGGGTTGGATGGTTATTACCGTAGGTTTATTCATGGATTTTCGGTTCTGGCTGGTCCCTTGACGAACCTGACGAAGAAGGATGTTCCTTTCAAGTGGAGTGTTGAGTGTGAGCGGGCTTTTTGTGAACTTAAAAGCAAGATGGCTTCTGCACCGGTTTTGATCATTCCGGAGAGTAGAGTGAAGAAGGTAATTTTTACTGATGCTTCGATTAATGGGTTGGGATGTGTGTTGATGCAGAATGACAGGGTAGTTGCCTACGCTTCGCAAAAATTGAGACCCCATGAGCAAAACTACCCTACATATGATCTTGGGTTGGGCATTGTGGTGTTTGCGTTTAAGATTTGGAGACATTATGGTGAGAAGTTTGAGCTCTTTTCTGACCACAAGAGTCTCAAGTACTTATTCTCTAAGAAAGAGTTGAACATGCGGCAGAGGAGATGGATGGAGTTAATTAAATATTACAACTTCAAGTTGGAATATCATCCAGGGAAAGTTAACATGGTGGCTGACGCTCTGAGCCGACAGCCAATAGGAATAGTAGCTTTGTTGATGGTACAACAGTGGAGTATGTTAGAAGAGGTTGCTTGTTTTGATTTCGACATGGGTACGACTAAAGGTCAAGACTTTTTCTTTGGTAGTATGGTTATCGACCCATCTCTATTGCGTCGTATTATGGAAGCTCAAGATGAGGATGAGTGGTGTAAGAGTCAACTAGAGAAAATACAGGAAATAACGGATAAGAGCTTTGTTGTTGGCCAAGATGGTGGGTTGAGGTATCATGAAAGGTTATATGTACCAGATGTTAAGGATTTGAGACGAACAATTTTAGAAGAAGCACACCAAAGCAAGTATACTATACATCCTGGTGGAAATAAGATGTATAAGGATTTGAAGCGGCAATATTGGTGGTCTGGGATGAAGCGTGATGTAGCAGACCACGTCCGAAAGTGTCTGACCTCTCAGCAAGTAAAGATGGAACACCAAAACCCAGCTGGTAAATTGCATCCCTTACCCATTCCGGAGTGGAAGTGGGAAAACATATTGATGGATTTTATTACTGGTTTATCGCGATCGAGTAAGGGTCACGACGTAATCTGGGTGATAGTAGATAGATTGACGAAATCAGCACATTTCTTACCGGTCAAGACAAATGATTCTTGTGACAAGTTAGCTCAGTTGTACATGGGTGAGATAGTTAAACTTCATGGTGTCCCATTATCTATCGTTTCTGACAGAGATTCATCTTTTATATCACGGTTCTGGAGGAGCTTTCAGACATCTTTGGGGTCCTCATTGAACTTTAGCACAACTTTTCATCCTCAAACAGATGAAAAAATTGAACGTGTGAATCAAGTACTTGAGGATATGTTGAGGTGCACTATTATTGATCTTGGAGGTAGTTGGATGAATCACTTACCTTTAGTGGAGTTTGCATACAACAATAGTTACCATTCTAGCATTAGCATGGCTCCATTTTAGGCGTTGTATGGTAGACCTTGTCGTTCACCCTTATGTTGGACAGAAGTTGGAGAGTCCAAACTCACGGGTCCAGAAATTATTCGTGAGACGTCAGAAAAGATTGTACTAATTAGAGAAAGATTGCGCACAACACAAAGTAGATAAAAGAGTTATGCAGACAAGAGACGCCAGGATCGGGAATATGAAGTTGGAGACCTAGTGTTTCTCAAAGTTTCACCCATGAAGGGTGTGTTATGTTTTGGTAAGAAGGGAAAACTTGCTCCTCGTTTTATAGGACCATTTCCTATTGTGGAAAGGATTGGGAAGGTGGCTTATCGTCTTGATCTATCAGAAGTGCTAAATGGGGTTCATAATATTTTTCACGTATTTATGCTTCGAAAGAATGTGCGGGACGCAGATCAACACTCAGTAATAAACTATCAGGATCTGAAATTACAGAAGGATATATCTTATGAAGAAAAGCCATATAGAATCATTGATCGCCGAGAGAATGTCCTTCGAAGGAAGACCATTCATATGGTTAAGGTTAAGTGGCACCATGACAATGACAAGGAATTCACCTGGGAACGTAAGGAGGACATGATGACTCGTTACCCTGATTTCTTCAACAATCTGGTAAGTACAATTTCATTTCGAGGACGAAAAATTTTCTTTTTAGGGGGGGGGGGGGATTGTAAAACCCCTTATCCTAGAACAACTTATCCTATAATGTTTGACTTAGGTTAGTTGGTAGGCTAGTGACTCCCACAAACGGTTAAGAACGTGGGTTTAGTTAGGAATTCGTGGTAAAGTCCGAGTAGAATCAGGAAAGTTGACCAAGTGTATATATTAGAAGATTAAGTTTATTTTTCTTCACGTGAGAACTCACAAAGAAAATAGCCGCCTAAAGTATTTTCCTATATTTTTCTTAGATGCAGCAAGAGAGATTTTGAAGAAGTAGGAAGACAGATTTAAGAAGTAATTGAAGTTTATAGAGAGATCGTCGTAATAGCGAAACATGTAGGTTCTCTAATACTTATTCTCATTATGTTTGGTTTGTTAACTGTAAGTAGTTTGTCTTATTAACATAAAGGATTTAAGGGTTTTCTTTCCTTTTATTGTTGTTACAGTAGTTAATTAGTGCAAGTTGATTCTTGCTATTTCAATTCTTATTGTTAAGGATGGAATTTCAATTTTATAGTTACAGGGAACCTAATTCAGTTTGAAACCCTAGCTTTAGTTTTGATTTGACTATTCTGACGTCTCAAATCCCAGGTACTGTTTGCATCTTATATTAAATTTGAACCGCTGGAAGGTAGTTATTTTTGGATATGTTATTCATAACTAGTTTATAAAGACTCTACCAAAATCTCATGCCGATCAGATAACTACAGGTACCCGAAATAGCTGTGTTACAGAGATTTTAGGTACAAAATTATGCTAGAACATGAACAGGTTTGGTACCTCTAATTCGCAAGTTAGGTTGTATGGAATCAGTTGATTTTTGGATATGAGAAACCCATTTACATGAAGGTACTACTGTAAAAATTTCATAACAATTGTATCTTGGGAAATACCCCAACTAGGCAATGTTCTTCAGAGTACGACTGTATAATTTCTGTCTGAATTGTTCGTATATGTTCTGTGATAACTTGCGATCTAACCTTCACTTTTATTTCAAATTTTTATGGAATGTCCCTGATATAGTTTTGAAGGTGTGGCAAAAATTTCATCATGTTCATACCAATATAGACCATGTTTCTAACAGGTATAACAGACTATGTCCGCATGACCTATTCCTGAATTTTTCAATATAGGGTTGAAGCTTGGGATTTGCTTGAATGTGTTGGTCAGTTTGAATAATTTTGCAGATGATATTATGTGTTGAAGCCTTTAGATCTAAACTGAATGTGTGTGAGATTATTTAAGGGATTAAATCTTATTTACTTGTTTGTTATTAGTCGAAGCTATTCCATGTTAAACAATTTTGTTGAGAGGTCAGGTCCACAATAGCTATCATGCTTATGAGCGCCAGCTGTGTTTGATATGCTTTGAAAAATAAAGAGATATTATTGGTGTGTGTACATATGTTTGAGACTCGTAGTTGGTTCGACTCCCAGAGGTTGTTGGGCGATGACCGAGGGGTCGCCTAGAAGATATGGATCTATTATCTTGAATGGGGTCGACAACACTTATCTTCCTACGTACTGTAGGGAATTAAGTGGACTACGCAAGAGTCGATATGTGTCGTCGTACAGTTACACAATAAAACTGTAAAGAGGGGAAATCGATTAGTTTCGTGGGTGGGAAATCTGTTTTTTTTGTTTCTTTTATATACAACTGTTTGTTTTCCTTAGTGTTTTTCCTGGATTCTATAAAGTTCTATATTTTTGTTTAAGTCGTTGACCTTGCTACTTGCAAAGAGATACTCTTTTAAACTATTTTTCACCTCATGAAGTCATTTCATGAACCTTGGATTGCTAGTCTATTCATAAAGAGCCTAAGGGTGCGAGAGCCTACTTTAAGTTGGGGTCTGACCCAACTTACTATTATTTTTCAGGAAACGGTGGCCGCGGAGCAACCTAACTAGTAGAACGACTTTTTATTCCGGAAAGCTATATCATCTTCGTCTTCAAGGTGCTTAAACAACCAAATGTTTTATAGTTTGTCTTTAAGTCTAGACTTCATCATTTTAAGTTAGATTCTTATCATTTAACTTAAGTAACCGACCTGTGTTCCGAAGATACACTTTCGTTTTAAAGACTTTTCTTTTTACCAGATCTTTTATAACTCTCTCTTTTTTTTTTAAATAAGACTCTTTGTTTTTTAAACATATCATCTTCAAGAGACCCACACGATAGCCGGATCTCCATTTGTTGGCTTGAAGGTTTGATTGTGTAAAATCTTCCATGAGTATGCTACACTTCTATCTTAGGGCGGCCGACCTAGAATTATGAGGTGGGGCGTTACACTTATCAATTCCGATTGGAACACTGCTTCCCCAGATTCTTCTCTTTCCCATCTGACTCCTATAGCATTGGACCATAGTCCTTTTTCTTTTAAATTTGTCCAATTTTTTCTCCTCGGGATCTAAACCTTTTAAATTTTCCAACTTTTTTTTCATGGACCCGACTTGTTTAGAAGTCAGTAAATCAGTACAAGACGCCTTTTTTTTAGGCTCCCATGATTTAGGGTTTGCTCTAAGCTTAGATTTGTCAAAAAGGAACTTAGCAAGTGAACAAGGAAATCATTGGGCATATTGGAACTCAAATTAAAATCCTCAAAAATCAATTAAACTCTCTTCAATTAATTAAAGATAAATCTAGGGATGATATCAAAAATTTGGGAATAGCTCTTCAGGATTTATCTAAGTGGTACGACATTGAGAAGGAATTCATAAAATAAAAATCAAGAGATATTATCAATCTTGGAGACAGAAACACTGGGTTTTTCCATCAATCCGCCGCCAACAGATTTCGAGTAAACATAATTTAGAGGATCCAAGACTCGCAAGGAAGAATCCACTCAACTCCTAATGCTATAACTAGTGTACTTAGAAATCATTTCACATCATTTGCTCAATCTACTAGCATCGATGATCAGGTTCATCATGATAACCAAGCGGCCATCTTAGAGCTTTTTCCTTCCTGGGTGTATGATGAGATAAATATTAAACTGGTGGCTATTCCTTCTGATAAAGAAATTTAGGAGACTGTCAAACAAAATGCATTCGTCAAATGCACCGGGCCCTGATGGCTTCCTGGCAGGTTTTTTCCATAACAGCTGGGGGATAGTTGGCGTAGACATCTGTCTCCTGATTCAGAAATTCTTTGAGACAAAATTCTTCCCGAAAGAAATAAACCAAACTTTTCTATTTTTGATCCCTAAAAAAGACCACCCATTCCATCCGGGGGACTTTCATCCAATTGGATTATGTAATACAAGCTACAAAATAATCTCCTAAATTCTTGTTAATAGAATAAAACCCTATCTCAGTAGTTGCATCTCTCTATATTAGGCGGCCTTCGTGCCGGGTAGACAAATTGTTGACAACATTGTTATTGCAAATGAAGTGTTACATTCAATGAAGAAAAAGAAAGGGAAAACTGGCTTTCAGGGTATAAAAATTGATATGAGTAAGGCTTTTGATAAGATTGAATGGGATTTTGTCATAAAAATTCTGACCAAAATGGGTTTTTCCAAACAATTGTGCGACCTCATTTTCCAGTGGATCTCTACTACTTCGATCTCAGTCCACTTAAATGGGTCTCTTGGTGACCCCTTTAAGCCTTCTAGAGGGATTCGCCAGAGTGACCCCATTTCCCCCTACTTGTTTATATCTGTATGGATGCGTTATCTCGTATGCTCCTCCTCGCAAAAGCTTCCAACAAGATTTTTGGATTTAAGGTCGCGAGGGACAGTCCTTCCATCTCCGATTTACTCTTTGCTGACGATATCCTAATTTTCACCAAAGCAAACTTAAAAGAATGTCGTCAGGTCCTTAAAATTACCAATGACTTTAGCCGTGCCTCGGGTCAAACCATCAACTTTGACAAATCTGGCGTTTTTATAGCCCAAAAGTCCCCCCCAGACTCTGAAGGGTACTCATTCGTGCTCTAAGAGTGAAAAATATTAATTTGAAAGACTAATATTTAGGGGTCCCCCAATTTTTTGGAAGGCAGAAAGATCCGAGTTTCTCTAATCTGGTTGTAAAATTTAAAGTCAGATTAAAAGGTTGGAAAAATAAATCTCTTTCCCCAGCCGGCAGAACCACCCTTGTTTCTTCTACCCTTAATATTATTCCAAATTATCTTATGTCTTGTTTTCTGTTACCTATATATGTGTTGAACCAACTTACCCGTATCTCGAGGGATTTCTAGAGGAGAAAGGAAGACAGAGCAAAAGGTCTTTATCTAAGGGACTGGGTGGCAATCAACACTTCAAAATCTAAAGGAAGATTAGAATTAAAAAACCTAAAAAGGATGAGGTTTTACTAGCTAAGTTAGCTTGGCGCCTCATTTATGATTCAAAGGCGTTGTGGTCCCAGATTGTTCATTCCAAATTCATCATCCATCATCATCCGCTTAAATTAGGGGCGAAAGACAAACAAGGCTCCATCATATGGAGAGGTCTTCGAAAAGGTCTTGAAAACATAAAATGTCTGGTTTTCTGGAACATCGAGGATGGTTTTGATACTCTAATCTGGGAAGAACTTTGGGTCCCAAATCTTACCTCGCCTCTTCCCCCCTCATATGAGGCAATTAGACTACAATTCTCGGTAGTAGGCCAACTAATTGACTTCGAAAATAGAAAATGGGATTTGGATCTCCTTACTAGCTTGTTGCCTAGTAAAATAGTCAGCCTAATCAGTAGGATCTAAATTGACTTTGATAAATGTGACAACATCAAATGGCCCCTTATCAAAAATGGAATCTTCACTACCAAGACCTATTACAACTTCCAATCTTATGGTCAGTCCCCTGCTCAAAATCCTTGGTTCAGCAAAATTTGGAAACTAAATGTGATTTCTAGAATCAAAATCTTTCTATGGAAATGTCTTACCAATTGTTTGTCGCTTAGATCGATCTTAAACACTAGTTACCAAAATCATTCCTCGAGATGTCCCTTATGCAACCACCATGATGAAACCCTCTTGCACCTATCCAGAGATTGTCACTTCGTGAGAGCAGTTTGGTTTGGACTCGACAATGGTATCAGAGATCTGGATAGTCAAAACATAGGGGCCTGGTTTTTATCCTGGTTCGTTAATCCGTATGGAAGGGAGGATATTTACCATCAGTGGGAAGATGTTAGTGATATAGTATCTTGGCATGTCTGGAAAGCTAGGTGCAATCTGGTCTTCAGAGGAGAAAAATAATTACCAACCACGTCAATAATGTATATCAAACAATATGTGGTTTCTTATGCAGCTGCCTATGCAAAGATGGGGATGCCACAGATGAGTCAAGTAACAAATACAACGACTCTTAAAAAGAAGATAAACTAGGAAACTCCTAGTTTGGGAACAAACAAGATCAACATTGATGCTTCTTTCATTGAACCATATCTCTTATGCAGGAATCAGTCTAATTTTTCGTAATCATACAGGTTCGATCAGTGGAGGACAGACCCACCAACTCCTAGTTTTCACACCAGAAGAGGTTGAGAGCCGAACAACGCTCTTAGCATTATAGTGAACAAAGGTCAACAACATCCACAACCTGGTTCTGAAAGGAGACAATAACAGTGTGATAGACTACCTAGCAGGTAAGAAGGTCGAGGTGGAATAGAGGAGCCAAACAATTTTGGATGAATCCTTATAGTTATCAAGATCTATAGAAAACTTTTGTAGCAGCTATACCGGTCAAGATGGAAATGGGTCGCAGACGGGATGACCAAAAAAGCTCGAACATCTGGATCAAGTAATTTCATTTCTTCAAAATTCTACTGTGTTTTAAATTTTACACTTAAAATATTATTATTATGGATATAAATGTAGCTTCTTTAATGGGGCAAAACTATCTTTCTTATCTTGAAGTTTGGTTTATTTAAAATAAAAACGAAATATGACAAAAGAAGTTGATAAAGTAACGCGTTCATACTTCTTCTCTCCCTTTCACTAACAGGCGTCACCAACCTCTCATACATCTACTACCACGTCTCAACAAATATCCACATGGACGATTCGATCTGTTTCTTAGATACAGATGAAAGAAGTAACAACGAGGCGTGTTTTTTTTTCCTTCTCGTGTCCAGTAAAGTCAGTGGGTCCCACGCTAATTAAAAAAAATTATTCCGTCACAGAAGGGTTTTTCTTGTCTGTCCTCTCTAACTTTCCTCGACAGGCTAATGGACAAACACCGCTCTTAATTTTATCTTCCGTCATCATTTCCCAATTTACCCTTCTGTTACTTTCTTTCCTTGTTATTCAGCCTTGTTACTCTTATTTACCTATTTTTAATGTCTCTTAGTTTGGCTCAGCTTTAGTTCGACTTGGCTCGGCTCAATGAAAAAGACACTCTAGTCTTTGGGTAGTGTACAAGAATTTTACTACAGTAGGATGAATGTATAGTTTCTGACAAAAAGAAAACTTGTGTGTGAGAAATGAGAGAAGTATATCTTTTGAAAGATATTTGAAAAGGAACTTCTGATTAAGTCTGATTCTGCTGCCAGCATTAAATGTCTGCTCTAAAACAGGCATGGGGTTGGGTCGGGTGGTGGTAGTCATAGCATCACAGAAGAAGAAGCGGTAATAGGGGTGGAGAGAAAATGTAGAGCCTAGGCTCTTATCATATTACATGCTGGTTCTCGTCAGAGACAAGTTTTGACATTTGTTTGTCAAAACAGTTTGTTTTATTGTCTGTTTTTCTTCCTCGGAGTCAGGCTTATATATGGTCAACTACAATTGCCAGGGTGCATGCCCGTCTCTATATTTCATAATCACCTTGAGTGAGAAATATCAATCGGGCTGCATGAGAACTTAACAAAAGATTGAATGGCAAATAATGTGAGAAGTCGCTAACAACAAGCAAGTAGCAATCAGGTGATTCGTTTTCTAACATTTTTGATAAATCTACATGTTCATTATTTTTACTGAGAGGTGTTATAATCGCCTAGTCCGTGATGTTTTTGATCATTACTTGTAATTTGTTGATAGCATGTATAGCCAATGAATGAATATGGGAACTCGCTTGAAGTGCTAACTGGTAGCTACCAGTCTGCGTATGAGTAGGTAGGTGTCCGCACTTCCACGCAAACCAAACCGACACCCATGTGAGACGAGACCTAATTCTTTCACTCACCTCCACTTAATTCTTCCTCGAGAATTGTGCATTTGGATGGGATTTTTTGGGAGTAGTCTTTTCAAATTCTTGACTTTGACTTTCTTACCTATTAAAACTATTTTAAAATTAGTAGGTAGTAGTAAGTTGGTTTTGGGTGGATTGGTTATTCTTTCTTGTGTTTATTGGCTTATAAAAATTAACTTGGGACTATATATACAAGAGAAAATAATATTATTATAAAGTAATTTTTTATAATTTTTTATCTATCTATTTTATATAATGATTAATTTATCCTTAATTAATAAATATTAATGTTGATTAATTAATTAATTAATGTTAATTATAGATTATACATGTAATGTGTGTTAAAAAATTATTTGAGTTATTTTTTAAAAGAATAGAGAATGAGTGTGTTTACGAAGAAGAACAATTTTTTTTTAGAAAGCTAGGTTTTGGTGATTTCAACAACTAAAATGGATGAGTATGTAGAAGAAGGAGTATCTTCACTTCATGATACCGGTGGCATGTTAGAGATGACGATTTGTGATACTTGTTGGAAGATCCAAACTTTTGTGGAGAAGTCCTATATGAAGATTTAATGAAAGAAAATGAAGAATCACATCATAATGAGGATATTAATGCATCAAACTAACAAGTATTGTGTTAAAAAAACTCAAAAACCCCACTTTTTATGCGTATGTGATTGTTGGCAGAAAATTCTCCATTTTTACATACTTTTAATGTTGTCAACGTCCCAAAATCAATAGATAATGTAGTAAATTATCTATCAATTATTCACTCTGGACTGCAAGTTAGTACAATCGGTAGTTTCGATAAGATCAATTACTATCGATTTTATTGAATAATCCCCAAATTGGATTTCCCCAATCTCCGATTTTTTTGTTCTTACATAATGGGTAGGTTAGTGAACCTATTTATCTACCGATTATAATATATGCCCCACGCTGATTTTTCTACCCATCAACTTTTATAATCGGTAGTTTCGGGGGATCATATAACTACCAATTGTATTAGCAGTCCCAAAAATATTTTTCCCATATTTTCAAAATGTAAAATCTTTCTACTATCACAATCAGTAGTTTACGCAAATCACCTAACTACCGATTGTCATAGCATCCCCAAAAATAAAATTTCAAGACTTTGAAAATTCATATTTTTTTTAACCTCCACAATCGGTAGAAAGTAACAAAACTTATATACCGATTATACTGAATTGCAAGCCTACAAAACTGGTTGTTGCCTTATTATAATCGGTAGTAAGTGATATATTAATCTACCGATTTCCTTATAATCTGTAATAATGTAAGAACTTAAAGCTCCGGTTATATTTTTTAATCCAGAAAATATGTCTAGAGTTCTACGTGTGATCGGTAATTTCGTGTCATGATTATCAACCGATTGTATGATAATCGGCGGATTAGTATAACCACGAACTACCAATTACAATTGGATAACTCGTTACTACTATTATGTAGATCGTTGCAGCGGTTAATCCTCTGACATATGAGGGGCCCGATAATTTTCTATACTATGCTAACGATTTGGCATGCTACCTATCCACTTTTTTCTTGTTCTAATAATTTATGTTACTTGCTTTGGATTATAAGTTTTATAATATTATTTGCGCATTTAGATATTTCAAACTAAGGCGGGGGAAAATGAATGATTTATGAACAAGGCTAAAGAGAAGATGTGCTTAGTGGTTCAGAACAATCAAGTAAATAAGGATCGATTTGAAATGGTTTGCGAGAGAAGTGGGTTTCGAAAGAGTTATTGGCAAAGGGATCGTAAATACGTAAAGAAGATGGTTTGTGATGAGTCGGTCAAGGATAGACGAATCGTTATAGAATGGGTTAATAGCAATCATTTTATCTATTTAATATTAAGGGAAGATTGTCCATTACCTCCATTGAGTAGGTGATCGGATTACTTTACAACCAACCATTGCAAGAACTGGGTGAAGCAATACTTGATCGAAGATGGTGATTACTTTAGTTAATCATATTATTTTGAACATTATATATAGAAAATTAATGCAATGTTTTGGTGCTATAATCGGTAGTCACGGGTTTACCTTATCTTCTGATTATTATTGATTTGTATTGTTGGTTATATAATCGGTAGTCATGAGTTTACGCTATTTACCGATTATAATTGTATTTCTTCCAGAAGATTGAGTAAAATGAACTAAATATAATCGGTAGCATTTAAATAGGCCTTATTTGCCGATTATATTACTTTCTGACAAAAAATAAAATAAATTCCCATAATCAATAGTTATAGTTCAATATTAATTTCTGATTACAACCAAACCAAAATCTGATAAAATATTTAAAAAATTTCAGAATCGGTAGATAAAGATAAACAATTACTTCCGATTACAACCAAACTCTGACAAAATATTTGAAAATGTATAATTTTACTACTATCACAATCGGTAGTTTAGGTGAATCATTTAGCTACCGATTGTCATGGTAGCCCCAAATAATTTCAAATTATTTCTGATAAGTTTGTGAATTCAAATCGGTAGTTAATTGGTGATATTTTCTATGGATTATAACACAATCGATAGTTTGGTAAAAAAAATCGAGGATTGTTGAACAATCGGTTGAAAGTGATAACTAACTACCGATTAAAGTGGGCTAACTTTATACTTTTATAAACTATACTATTAAATGAGGTGAGATGAAATACAAGTGAGCTAAAATGAAATAAAATTTAAAAAGTTAACATAATATTGTCTAACCATAAAGAAAAAAAAACAGTTTATCGCCCTTAGTACATAATATTGTTCAAAATAAACACCTACCAATTGTTTTAGGGTAAAAACAAATATACGATAAAAATCGTACTTTCAAGTAGGTTCGAGAGATCAAAATCGAACAGGACGAGCCTAAACCCAGAAAGGGTCGTTCACGCCCTGCTTCAATCACAAATGTGGAGAAGATTGAGGTAAGTTTTAGGGGAGGGAAACAAAGAAGGTTGAGAAATATCAGCGTGATAGGTAATGTGTGAAGGAGAAAGGATTATCTCTAAGATGAATCGCTATTATTTATGTTTAGTTTCTCCTGACTTGTTGCCTTGTTTTGTAAATGGATGAGAACTATTTATTATAGTTCGAAGGAGACATATTGATTTCTCGTAAGTCGTGGAAGTTAGGGAGAGGTGGAGAAGTGATGATTGTGGATAATATAGTAGGGCGGTTTCCGGAAGGTAAGCAAGACATGTCAGACCACTACTCCTCATCCTCTCAACTTCTCTGTAACCTCCAACTACTTGTTTCCTTCTAGTTCGTGGAGGTGGTGCCACCACCCATGATTTCCGTAGACCGCCATACCAATACCCCAATGAGAATCCCCCATGTGTTTTTTTATGGGGGAAAATTAATTGAAGGCTATTTTGGGGAAAGTGGGGTAAGCAGGTGACAATTCGTCAATCCCTAAAATATTTTTGTTGTTGAAGCACTTTGTTTAGATTCGAGAGATCAATCTGTACAATCCTGGCCTAAACCAAGAAATGGTCGTTCCAGTCTTGCTTCAGTCACAAAATAAGAAGGAGAAGGGTTGATCTTAGGGAGGGAAGCGAGAGAAGGATGAGGTCAGAGTATCAGACTCTATGGGATATGATTGGTATAAATATCTATGAACAATTGAGTGCTCGATTTCTTTTGTGTTTGATTGTGAAACTCAGACTTGTTCTCGTGGTAAAACTTGCTTAAAATTGTTCCCCATGTTCAATTTGTTGAACATCTATTTATACCATAGCTATTGTAACCACTCGACTTCTTTTCTGGAAGAAATTGTCGATGGTTGAATAGTAGTGAAGTGGAGAAGGTGTTGACAATTTCTCTCCACTTAGATTAAGGTTGAATAGTCAGTTACTCAACCTGCCACTCCTCTACTCAACTGCTATCGATTTTCCAGAAGTTCTCTTTACTGGGCGTACTGCTGCACCACATGTCGTAGACTGCCAGACCAAAACCCTAATTAATATCCTCATATTTGTGACATTTGATGTCTCGTGTATATTGTAGTATTAAGCAATACTAATGTTAATTCAATTGAAACATGTTCAATGAGTCTTTTGATTAAAGACTTGTCTTGCTTAACGAGTCTGTCTTGCTTGACTAGACTAATGAGTCTTGTAAGCTAGAATAAAATAAGTATGTTCTACTCGACCAACTGATGAGTCTAGCAGAATAAAATGAGTATGTGTTGCTTGACTAGATGAGGAGTATAGAAGACTAAAATAAATATGTATTTATTTTGCGTGTGAGGAGCAGTGTCCATCTTATTAAATTTTGCATTGACATGAGTATGCAGCTGAGCATGAAAAATTATATGTGAGGCCTCATATAAAAATATTTGTGAAAATCCTAGTATAGTTTTAGGATTTTTGAGATTTATTGAAACCCGAAAATATTTAAACCAAAATATTCACGTGAATATAAGAGGAAGGGACCAAGCTTTGTCCTTCACGTGAATATAAGGAGGAGGCCAGCTTGTCTTCACGTGAAAATTGAAGAGGGACGTTAATCTTTCCTTCATGTGAAAATAGAAGAGGGACGTCAAGCTTGCTTTCACGTGAAAATAAAAAAGGAATGTCAAGCTTTGGGTCTTGAAGCAAGAGTCTAACGTTTTTTTATAAGAAGCAGGACACTCATGTTTTACCTTTTGTACTCAGTCTCACACGTTGAGGGTAGAAGAGTAATTTTTTAATTTTGTAACAAGAAATACAAGTCGTGTGGACTTGATTCTATGTTGAAGTCTTGTCTGGAGAGTAGTTGCGTAACCTTAGTTGTTGACTAGCATACACATTGTAAACAAGAGAGGTAGAGATGTCACCCTCTCTTTAAAAATTAGGGTTTGGAAGAGTTCGGCAAGAAGGCCAGAAGCTTTTTTTTTTTACTCTTGTACTCAGCCTCACATGTTGAGGGAAAAAAGGTAAAATTCAAAAAAATTAGAGAGGATCATGATGTCCATGCTCGGTTTTAAGTAGGCATGCAAAACTTATGTCAAGAAGCAGGACACGTGAGCAAGAGAGCTAGAGAGCTAGACGCATGAAAAAAATTAGGATTTGAGATTTTTGTCACACTTTTGCAACACTTATAAGTGTTTCCAAACCGAATTCAAACCCTAATTAATTTAGAAGACACTTTTCGTTACACTTTTGCAACACTATAAGTGTTACTAATCCATCTTCAAACCCTAATTAGGGTTTGGACTACCTTTGGTCATGTTTTTGCGACATTTACAAATGTTGCGATTTTTATTTTCAAACCCCTATTAGGGTTTGTGAATATTGAAACACTTTTGACACGTTTATGAGTGTTGGAAGCGCTTTAAAACCCTTTTCAACTTCTTTTACTCGTTTTGCTTTGGTTGTCTCTTTAAGCATAGTACCAATGCAACTGTGTATGATTTTTAGCTAGTAGAAACTATGAAGTCATACTTTATTTAATTTAAGCACAGTTGTGGTACTTTAACTATATATATTATTTTAATAGGTTAATATTGCTTAATTTGAACATAAATATTAACGTAAGTAATTTTGGGGATTCAAATGAGGAATATAACACCCAAAAATAATACTCAAAATGCTTTATACTAGTGTGCAATACATCTAGGAACCTAACAGATTTTATGTAAAGATTATAGAACATCTGGGAAACTTGTCGTGTGCGCCAGTGTTGTCCTAATGATTTTGTATAATAATGAATATTGATTAAATTCATCAATTTAATCATATATGTTGGACTCAAATTGTTCTATACTATTGTGCAATATATCTAGGATCCTAAGATATTTAATGTAAAATCATAGAACATCTGGGAAACTTATCGTGTGCGCTAGTGTTGTTCTGATTTTTTAGTGTAGTGATGAAAATTTATTAAATTCATCAATTTGATCGTATATGTTGGCCAGACATATAGAGAAAGGACATGGTATGCGCCTGAGAGAGAGAGAGAGTAGGGATAAGCTTTTTTTACAGAATTTTAAAAGTCTGATACTTCTCAGACCAGAGTATTGAGAGGCGATTTACTATTTTATCCTTGTCAAAAACTCAACATTTATATTATATTTGATATATCGTGAAATAGTGGAGTCATAAGACACAATTGTTTTGATTGATTCAAGTCATTTAAATTACTTGCTAACTCAGTAAGACAAGTCGTGTAACTCACTTGATTGATAGTCAGACTGATTAGTATCGTCTGGGAAGTTCAGTAGTCATGTACTTGCTTGGGAGTAACATGGCACATTTGATGGCTAAGTATTAGCTCAGAAGTGACTTAACATAAGTCTGACAGGCATTTGAGGCCAAATGTTATATAAGGTTCTTAAGTAGTGAGACCTACTAGAATTCATATAAGATTTGATATTGGACCAATATTGAGAAGAAATGTGTATTTATGAGGGAAGTAGATAGCAAAACTAATACTAGCTACTTTGCACAAATAACAATGTAGTAGCTTCTTACTATAAAAGGCTAATGTGCTAACGTCTCAGGAGTAAGGACAACATGCATAACTCTTAGCAAATGGCAATTGTATTAGGGCCCGGAAGCTAGTGTCAAGGAGGTTTGAAGTTAGCACTTCAATTGGGTCAAGTACAATTAGCACTAAAGTGTCAGCGCTAATGCGCTTGTGGCTAAGTCACTAAGCATGGACGCGCTGGGCTAATGATGTATTATCCATAGTTGCATTGGCCAAGGCCGCGTGTCACGGACCGAAAAATTCCGCCTCCCGCGCGCTGCGCCGCGTAGGCCAGAACTCCCCAATGCGTGATTTAAAGGAGAGTGATCGTGCCTTAAAGCTTAACTTCTCGCTGGAAAGTGCAGGTAAATTTTTTCTTTCCAAGCATGCCTTATAAGAATTATACTCAAAACGTAGTTCCCACATCGTTCAAGCTACGTTTATACCATTCCAGGTATATTTGCTTTTCCAAACATGCTTTGCAAACATGGTACTCAGACCGTAATCTCCATATCGTTCCAACTCACCCTTGACCTACAAAGGGTGCACGACCATTTCGACTTACCCTCATTCTACCAAGGGTTAAAGGCTATACAAGCTAATGAGGATTCCTTTGGCAAGCATCACATTATTTCGATCATTATCCAGGCCTAACCCATGCCTTGGACCAACATACTATTTCAACTTACCCTTATTCTACCAAGGGTTATTCCAACTTACCCTTATTTCTACCAAGGGTTATTCCATGACGCAACGGTTGCTAGGAAGTATGAACAATCCATCAAATAGAATTAGAACTACCCCACCAAATATGGCAACAATCATCTCTTGCTTAGTATTTCCGATCCAGATGATATGAGTTACCATAATATCGCAATCATCTCCCAAATTAGATGATATGAGCGACAAGATGCTGAACCTCAATGCATTGCATTGCGGCTGCCTACGTACCCAACCCATACCTTGATGAGATCAAGCATGACCGTAGTTCATCAAAGGGTCAATTCGAAAGGGACAAGCAGCTTAAGCCTATTAAGGCAAAGCCAACACCGATTCCAACTTCGTTACAAGGCCAAAGGCCAAGCAAAGCCTAGTCCGCATAGGCTGAAGGACTTTCGCAAGGTATGCACTAGCTTGTGCATAACTATCACAAAGTAAACAACGATTCCCACTTCGTTGCAAGGCCAAAGGCCAAGCATAGTCTGTATAGGCCACATCGCATTTACATGTGCATTACCGCTCATGCACATTCAAGCAAAGCTCCCTCCCTATATATGTTCTATTCGCATTTCCAAAAACAAATATTAGAAAGGTAAGGTTCATTCATCGACTGCAAGGCCGAAATGAAGATTTCTTGCCAAAGTCGTTGCGAATAAACACGTTGATACATTCTTGGCTCGGTGATGCATTGCATTATGCATCACGGCATAATAGTGCCTTAGCTCTATGATGCATTCATCGAATAACGGCATTGGCTCGGTGATGCATCATCACGGTATAATAGTGCCTTAGCAGTATGATGCTCCAACTTATGCAACTTCGGCTTAGTGATACATTGCATTATGCATCATGGCATATAGTGCATTTGCACTATGATACTCCAACTTATGCAATTTCGGCTTAGTGATGCATTGCATTATGCATCACGGCATATAGTGCATTTTCACTATGATGCTCCAACTTATGTAATTTCGGCTTAGTGATGCATTGCATTATGCATCACGGCATATAGTGCATTTGCATTATGATGCTCCAACTTATGCAACTTCGGCTCGGTATAATAGTGCCTTTGCACTATCATGCCTCTTCGAATACGCATCACACGTAATAGGGCCTTAACACTATAATTTAAGCTTTATAAGCTTAAGATGAAGCTTCAACCCAGGCCATGACGCGCCCTTGAGTAAGCTTCATGCAAAAATTGTGGGTGTTACACTGCGTCAGGATAGGGATGCACTAACTAGGGACATGTCATAGCTAGGAGTGTGTCATAGTTTTGGCTAGAGACGCATCAAGGTTGTTGGAGATAGGGACGCGTTAGGCAGCTGGCAGGGACGCGCTAGAATTTGCGGCAATGGCGTTATGGAGTTGGAGACGTGCTGGAGATCCAAGGGCGCTAAGATCCAAGGACGTGCTAGAGTCAAGGGACGCGCTGGAAAGCCAAGAGACGCGTTGGAGCTAAGGCAGGGATATGCTGGTGTTAGGGTACGCTCCATATAGTAAGGAAGTTGCTTGGGAACGCTCCAACTAGTGACGCGTCAGTCTTGGTGGTGCTTCATACAGTAACGCGCCAAGTAAGGGCGCTAAGTCGGGGACTCGTTATCCAAGGCCTCCTTAGGCCCAGACGTGCTAGCTAAGGCTATGTTAAGCTAGTTGGCACTTCTAGGGTTAACGCTAGGAAAATTAGCGTTTTTAGTGCTATTGCAGCAAACTAGGACCGATGTTCTGTTAAGCCAAACGACGGGTGCTAACCCGGTACTGATAGGAGAAAAAAATAGGTTTAGCCTATCTTAGAGGCACAATGCATTTTTTGAGGCATTTCTTTTAGTTTGTGGCGCGTCCAAGAGGAGTGGCGCATAATTCGTGGCTTATCTTTGAGCCAAGTGCTAAAGTAATATATTTGATTTCAGAAGAGCAACTTGAGAAGAGTTCATTGTGAACGAAGCGTTAAACTAGCGTATATTTTACGGTTTAAGCATTAGTTATTCCCGAATTTGATAGATGTTACCAGAACATCGATGCGCACTCGAGACAAGTTCAAAGAATTCAGCTGTGGAATTGTACGACTTAAGACTAGTTTGATATGACATAAATATTATGAGTATTGAGGAGGCTACGAGGCCGATTTAGAATTTGTTTAGTAGTTTAGAGAAGAGCCAAGTTGCTCTATACTAGTGGGCAACCCATCTAGGAGTTTGAGACTTATTATGTAGAAATTATAGACTACATCATCAGTATAGAATGCCTGTAGCCTTTTTTAGAGACTGCATCCTAAATTCGCTTGCGGAATATAAGGAGGAATATATTATTTTATGTTTTGATGTGAAAACAGAAGAAAGCACCCAAATATGTGCGGATACTTCTATGTTTTTAAGACTAGGGAGAAGGGCGATTTTAAAATTCTGACCCTTGTCAAAACTCCACCATCTACACCAACAAGGAAATATAAAGCAAAGTAGACATCCATACTTGTCAACCAGATCGACCACCTCCAAATCTTCCAATCTTTGATACCTTCGGCTTCCTAGCAACAGTTTTAAATGATCCCTTCTTCCTACCCTTATCATCTAACAACTTCCTGTTGTCATTAGCCTTTTCTTCCAATAACTCAGGTGGGCCTATATACTCACAATCTTCATTGTAGTATGGGTTTACACCTTCAAAGTCGATTTCCTTGAAAAAGGTTCTCGGATCATGATCATCTCTTTTTTCTAACATCTAAGCCTTTTTTGCTAACTCCTCGGCCTCCTTAGCCTTTTCTGCTACCTCCTCAGCCACTAACTCTTCACGTGTACATTTGTACGAAAACACTCTTTCGTACCAAATGGTTTTATGAACCATATTTTTGTAAACGTCCTGATAATCAATTGCTTCTTCTTCGTAGTCGTCGTCTGTCCATTGAATGCGGTTCTCAGGAGCTCCCACATATTCTACAAAATCCCGATCTTTGACTATCATTTCTAGAACTTCAACTTAATTTAATTTTGGAATTTTTTTGGCAAGAGGTTCTGAAGGAGGAGTAGCCTTCACCTTTCCACTCCTTGGTACTTTCGGCATCCTAACAAGAGAACATTTAACCCAAAGAAATAATTTAGAGACATGAATGAGCAGCCAAAATGAATGACCCTTAATCAAAATTTTAAGCACATACCTTAATGGAAAAAACACATCAAACATGCTAAACAATTATTATTCAAGGATTTAATCACAAAACCTTACATGTGAGAAAATATTGAGAGTTTTAATAACCAATGAATTGACTCTTAATCGGTAGATAAAATTATAAAATAACCACCAATTACTCACAATCGATAGGTCGGTTCTTTATATTCTTCTGATTATAGATTATCGGTAGTTTATGTACATAAACTAACTACCGATTAAAATTCAATTTTGTACTGAAAACAAGGTGTTGAATGGTACCATAATCGGTAATTAATAATCATTTATTATCTACCAATTAAAGTTTAGCCCAAAAACTGGTTTATCTAAAAACACAATACATAATCGGTAGATAAAGCTATTTTATATCTATCGATTGTTTCAAATAGATATCCACAAACAAATTACAAGTCATAATCGGTAGATAAAACTAAAGTCGATCTAACAATTATGGATGATATTCTTCATAAATGAATAACTCGATGCATAATCGGTAGATAAAATCTTCTGATATCTACCGATTATGCATTGTTTCAGAAAACCCTAGATTCTTTTTTCTTGATTTCTTTAACGTAATGACTAAAACCATAAAAGTTCGTTGAAACTTACCTTTTTTGAGAAATTCGAAATTGATGGAGGGTCATATCGTCGGAATCAGTGGACGAATCGATTTCAATGATTTCGCGTTCTTCGCTCACCATCTTTTCATTTCTCTTTGATTGAGATTCAATAGCTGGATTCTTTGATCGTGTAGTTTTACCATTTTTGGTTTGACCGAAATGGAGAATGAGAAGAAATGGAGAAAAAAAGGGAGTAGGAACAATCGATAAAGGAGAAGAAGAAGAGGTAGAGAATAAAATGAGAAGAAGAAGAGTTTGTTTAGGTTTTGTATTAGTGAAAGGGTATAAATGGTTTCTTACCACCATTTGGATATCCCATAACAACTAGGTTTGGATGGGCATAAATAAATAGCCTCAGATTAGTTTTTTCAGCCCAAAAAATACAAGGTTATTTTTAGTCCATGTTGTTAATCGATACTTAGGTTAAAATTAGGATGGAACAAACACATTTTTTGTTTTTGTAGTTTATCCTAAATTCCAAGTTTTTATTCCCAGTAATTACAACTTACAAAACGTAATCTTATTAAAACCAGAATATTTTTAAGCTCTAAAGTCTAATGGTGAGACAAACCCAAGGTTAACTATCTTGCTCCAGAGATTAGCAAATTAAAAAATCCCTCAAGCATGGTGAAAAAGTAAAATATTTTGCGAAAACTACTGTTAGCCCATACTATATGGATTTAACATTAAAAAACTCCATAAAATGAATTATCAATGATCTACACCATATTTTAGAGAAATTGTTATTATTAACCCAAAACTTTAAATTTGGGGCTTGGTCTTAAATTTTTTTGTGATCATTACGCCGTCAAAAATTTTGAATACCAAAAATAACCCTCCCATGTATAAAGTATTTTAAAAAACGAAATAAAATCAAATCTGTTGATAGGTGCATAAATCATACATTTTAAGTAGTTTTTCCTGACCCTTATTTGCTATATTTGAGTGAATTACTATGTATTATTATTACTTTCGAAGTTTGTTTGTCTTTTCAGGTTACAGTTCAGAAACCCGCAGAATGGAGCTGTATGAGAAGAATTATCGAGGACCCAGTGAAACTCTGCTGAATTTAGGCCATTCACCCTCTACACTGTAGGAAATTGAATTACGGAGCCAACGGCGAAAGAACGAGGTCATTCTGATCTCGTATGAGGAAGTTATGGGCAAAGCCACATGGTGGCAAACTAGCTTGTGCTGCTAGCGCCCAGGCGCTAAGTTGGCTGAACCGCAAGTGCTAAGGTGCTAAGTGGCTAGTTGGAGGTGCTAGAGTGTTTTGGTGGACTAGTGGATAGCCATGGTGGAGTAGTAGCTAGCTTGGGGAAGTCATATGGGAGTAGGAAAGAATATTGAGTTGCTATATTTTGTTGGGATGGAATAAGGAAACTTAGCACATTTCCTAATTCAACTAGGATTCTAAAGTGGCTAACTCTAGTTCTATAAGGAGAACTAAACTCTTCTCATGGAAAGTCTTTTGGCAAATTGGGACAGCAAATATTGGAGATTACACTCACTAAAATCGTGGATATCTTGTTGGAGCTGGACATACACAAGAGAGTTTGAAACAACAAAGGAAAGAACAAAGGCTGGGCGCAACTATTTTCGTATTTGGGCTGAATTCACAAAACAAGTTGTCTCACACACTAATTTTCGGGATTAAACTCATATATATAACACAAAGTATACAGGAGAAAGGATATACAATACACGGTGAAAAAAGAGAAGATAGACAGCAAGAAGAAAGAAGGTAACAGGCGTAACTTGGTGCTGCTGGCTACTTCGGCAGCTGCACTTCGGAGCAACAATTCTTCGCTATCTTTCTGGGTTTGATTGTATTTTATTTATTTATTTCCATGGGTTTTGAGAAACCCTTGATGAGCTAAACCCTTCTTATTGGTTTGGGATGTAATATGAAGTTGGAAAACATGTTTATTG
>JAJJMC010025361.1:7114288-7124545 GCA_023531435.1 Papaver californicum | reverse complement strand
TCTCTGTGGGAACGAACTTGTTCTTATTGCTATACTCTAATCTATTTGGAAGAGTAAGAACTCGATTATTTTGGTTGATTACGACACGACCATCTGTTTCTTCGGTTTCTCTATCAATTCCAGAGCTTCTGGTTATTTTCCTTCTTTCTAGGTTCAATTGATTTAGAGATTTGAATCGATTTGATTCAATAGATTTAATAGATGATCATCAGTTAATCTATGAATCCGCTGAATACTAGTACTCACTTTTCTTTGGTATTGTCTCTGTTCTAACGAATTCTTTGTTGGAAATGAAGAAGATCGAAAAAATCAAGAGCAGTGAAAGATGTCAAAGATTTCATCACCAAAAATGATTGAACAAATAAATTTAATATATTACAATCATTTTAATTCGATCTAAACTATTAATTGATAGATTTTAAAATGATATTCAGAAAATATTTGCATCTCTCAAAAACTTGAAACTTCATTTTCAATTCGTTTTTGTGATTCGATTCATGATTGTGTTCATATCCATAACCATCTCATCTTAATTGTTCTTTTAAGAAAAAAAATATAGAAAAAAAATTACTAAAAGTTTTCTAGGGTTCTTGACTAAAACCCGATCATTCTATTTATCCTTTATCTCGATCTAAAATCAAACTTCATATTCAAAATCAGAGCATTTTAATCTATATTACCCATCAAATCATTTTGAATTTGATTTACTTTTGATTTTCGACCTAATATAGAACTTCTATATGTTATTAGTTGATTGAAATAGCTTAAATCTGTTGGGCGTAATAATCAAAATGAAGAAAATTCAAATAAACAAAAGTTATTGATACTTAACTCTTTTGTATTGGAAGTGATCGATTTGACGAAATGGATAAGCTCCCCAGATCTCCGCAATAGCAACATGGCAAAACTTTGGAAAACAGAGTGAGTCACGTGTTCAACACGCTGTCCTTGAGACATTAGCGCCCGGCTACACTCAATAGTGATGTTATAGCCTCCACAGGGCGGATGTCTCCAGGATATAACACCCTACTACACCTACTATTAGCACTCGTAGTAGATGCTCAACTTGAGCTTTGCAACTCCGAAAAAACCCTCAAGGAAAATCGCGAAAGCTTAAGAAAAACAATAGAAAAATATTTTTCTTTTGGTCTCTTCAAAAATATGGATAAACCTTTTTCCTTGGATTAATTCTATAGGTTGAGAAAAGAGCTTGTTTATATAATAACCTAGTACTATTTAAGAAGAGTGATGTCCCGATGTGGGACTAATAATTTTATATAGTCTCTTAAAACATCTTAAGATTGAAAACCCTCCAATGTGGGAGTAATGATTTTTTCATTCATAAAAGAAAACAAGAATCTATTTATTTTCTTAAAACCTTAAAATTCATATTTTGTATATATTGTTTTCCAACAATCCCCCACATGAATGAAAAACCTAAGTAAAACATGAAAAGCATAAATAGATCTTGGTAAATGATTACCCCAATTACACGACCCGATTGAACTGACTGAACAATCATCCAAACCGTGTGTATTGAAATCATACTAGCCATTCCAACGTCCTCTCCATCACACAAAAGTGTGTTGACCCCAGGGTCATACTATTGATTGCATAAATCATAATAGTATAACGAGCTTTCATCTTTAGTTTCCCATAGTGGGACTAAAGGTTCCGTTCACCAAAGTGAAAATGAGCCAGTTATCCCTTAGTGACCCTTAGGTCTTAAGTATCAGTAATACCAAGACCATAAAAAACAACATAATTTCTCAAAATGAAATAAATCTCGATAAAAAACGAAAATCAAATAAAACGTAGGAAATACCATTTTAGGCAGAGGTGTCCATGAGGTCTTGAACCTTTGCTTAGTGAGAGATTACCGGAACTACTTGCTAGAGACAGTGAACGCGATGTCTTGAACTGCTAGCGTTTGGTGTAATTCGCGATAACCACCACGCATGATATCTCCAAGGTTGCTTCCAAGCTCGTGCAGTTGTGCTCATTTTGGCCCTGAGCAAATATCCCGTTTCTCAGAATGCTCTAGAGAATCAGCTCATATTGTCATAGGAAGCGGCCCACTTCCTCATTCAGATAGGTGAGTTCTATCAAGAGTATTACTGCTACACCCCATTTCAATCTTAAATTAAAACTATAGAACTCATTAAGACTTCTTAAAAGTCATCCTTCACATGCAGTCACACTATCACAACAATGCACCATAAGGAGGGACAGAGAATGTAATTCTCTTGATAGTGCATACCTTTGATTACCACAAATTAGTTGTCTCATTGAACCTTGATCTTGGGATCTCCAGTCACTAAGGTTGAGTGTCCTTCATAGAAATTTTATTTCTTGAGCTTAAGTCCTATCCCCCTCGATGCAATAACAAACTATCTCTCTAGATTATCCTTCCGTCAAAGGATCCACTGATTTTTCTCTTGACTTCACTAAGTCTACAAAAATCAATCCATTAGAGAGTAGTTGTTTTACCGAATTAGCCCTCTCTGAGTTTGTCTAGACTTTTCCATTGCTCATTTACTTTAGACTCACATAGTCAATTGAGCTTCAGCAGTGGTGGCCACAAGCTTCAGTCACAGAGGAATACCCAACAAAAGGGTTTTAGCAATTCATCTTCCTCTTATGCTTTCATTTAAGCAAACGAACTATGATTTCATCTCAGTCGAGTTCTTCATGTCTGTTGGAGTATTTCCAACTAATTATAGATCTTAAGAGAGTACACACATAGGCTAAGATTCTCCAAAGCCTAAAATCACAACATCTCTTAAGGTCAGTGTAATATGTATCATGCACATACACAATTTAAAATGTACCTCAGGTACTTCAAATTTCTGATCAGATCATCCCATTAATTCTTCTAGGATCACAAGTATATTTGTACACCTAATTCACTGCACATTTACAACACACATTAAACGCATCGAGTATGACAAAGACCATTCCTGTCAGAATTTCTTCTGGTTCCAATGAACTTTTGGATCATTCTTGTCTACAACAACTTAGTATTTCAATCAAATCACAAACATCACATGTTTTCTAGTGGTTGTAAAGCATATAAAGGCATACACAAGATACATGTATTACTTACTAGTACGGTCATTACATCTTCCTCCAAAGGTTGGTGCAATGTATATCACATATTTGAAATTAAATATGTACCTCAAGCATCCCAATTTTTTGATCCTGTAATCAGAGCAACCATGTAATTATCCAGGATAAAATGGAAAACATGCACACTTATTTTACAATACACATTTGACAGAAACTGTATCATCAAAATTTGATTTTGGTTTTTTCTGATCCTTTAGACCACTTTAACAACATATTAGTTTCCTTTCAAACTTTAAACAACAAAAAATTGTTAGTGGTTGTAAAACACGTAACAATGGCATGCTAAACATATACACCTTCAATTGCTTTAGTGTAAATACACTATCAAATTCATTAGTGTACATCACTAGTATTCATCATCATCGCATAATAATATTTATAGGTCATTGAATTACATATTGGTTCAGGTCAAGTATATGTAGGTGTAATCAGTTTGTACCCCTAGCGCTAACCAAACCCTTAAGTTTTGTCCACCTTTGACTAATCATTTATGTATAATGTCTCAACATCCATCTAATGTAGCATACTGATAATAATGGAAAACAATTCCTGATATAGTAATTTTAGAGTCATGTGAGTATGTGCCAAGAGATCACTACTTTATTCTCTAACAACAATTTCACAAAATCAAGTCTCTGACTGACTTATTCAATCTCGTGTGAGAACCCGACCTCAGAAAACTATTGTCGAGAACTCAACATCCTCAACAATAGAATTTGTTTTACTTAAATGTTGTTAGCTTCAAAACTTTCAAATTATCATACTACATTTTTGGTTACCATATGCAATGATTTGCTAAAGAATTCGACTCTTCATTCTCAACTTAGACCCCCACAATTTAGGTCTACAGGGTAGGGCACATATAAGTCTAGGGTGTTCTATGAATCTACTTGAGAAATCAAACAAACACTTGTTTCCATCTTATACCCCACAGTTGAGACATAAGGCCCCCCACAATTATCAGGATTTCTCAACATAAGAAACTACAATTATGTGTCCTTTAGGTTGCATCTAACTAAGAGACACCATATAATGGTAATCTATACCAACATTATGATATAACATGTTCATGTATTCATTCTCAATTCATTGACGATTTTTCCTTTTATCTACTATTGCCGTGTTCTATTAAGCTAACACTCAAAGCATCACAAGACCGTATTTCTAAGTGTAAAATTTCATAGTAACTTAGGTAGATAGCATTTGACACTAGTTTTAAATCGCAATGCACATATTGAGAATGATATCATAATTTGATTAATGTCCATACCTGACAAGCCTTGCACATCATTTACCTATTTATTCAACTGTTTTAATAGTTGAGTTGTTCATGAAAATGCTTTTGATCTTTCTTATTCTTGGTAGAAGACAAATCATGCCTTTTCTGGAGCACACATTCCAGCACTTCAGGTATTTACCAACCAATTCTTTTTATCATCTCCACTGAAAAGTAAAATTACTTAACACAGTAAGAATGTCAATTGTTCTATTCAAATTTGAATATACAATTCTCTATTCCAAGGAAATAAACACACAACTAAAAAAACATAAGTTATCACAGATTAACACTTAAGCTATCATTCAATTTCAAATGATAAAACTTCTGAACAACTAGGATTTTTGTGTACATACATATCAATCAAAGAACATTTGATCGCTTAACCTTCTTGTTGCACTAGTTACTAAAAGATACTTTATACCTCACTATTCATATGACTATGGTATACTAGTATATTATGATTCTCATATTTTCAACAAAAGATAACATATTCAAAATGATTTAAAAATCACCATAGAAATTGATAATTCACAATTATTAACCAATCATGTAATTCACGCCAATTGATACTACACAAAGCACATATAATCAAAGTGATTTATAATACAATGCGTATTTCATACACAGCTGATTTCAACATCTCATTATTCATTAACAATGTGATACCAATATAACACATATAAGAGATTATCAGTTTAAGTCACAAAAATCAATTCGTTTTTCACTTCACAATTAATATCCTTTGTTTTCCAATATAATATCAACGTCAACGATTCACAAATCGAGCATTCATTTTTTATTACTACTAATGGTAATGTCTTATTATTGTTGGGCGCAATAATCAAAATGAAAAAAATTCAAATAAACAAAAGTTATTGATACTTAGCTCTTTTGTATTTGAAGTGATCTATTTGATGAAACGGATAAGCTCCCCAGATCTCCGCAATAGCAGCATGGCAAAACTTTGGAAAACAGAGTGAGTCACGTGTTCAACACGCTGTCCTTAAGACATTAGCACCCGACTACACTCAAGAGTGATGCTATAACCTCCACATGGCGGATGTCTCCAGGATAAAACACCCTACTACACCTACTACTAGCACTCGTAGTAGATGCTCAACTTGAGCTTGGCAACTCCGAAAAAACCCTCAAGGAAAATCGCGAAAGCTTAAGAAAAACAATAGAAAAATATTTTTCTTTTGGTCTCTTCAAAAATATGGAGAAACCCTTTTTCCTTGGATTAATTCTATAGGTTGAGAAAAGAGCTTGTTTATATAATAACCTAGTACAATTTAAGAAGAGTGATGTCCCCGATGTGGGACTAATAATTTTATATTGTCTCTTAAAACATCTTAAGATTGGAAACTCTCCAATGTGGGACTAATGAGTTTTTCATTCATAAAAGAAAACAAGAATCTATTTATTTTTTCTTAAATCCTTAAAATTCATAATATATATATATATATATATTGTTTTACAACAAAATCGACAGATTGTTTTAAGATTGGTCCTGCAATTGTACCAAAACAATGAAGTTTTTAAACCTGGAATTTGATAACTAATTGAGACAATGTTGATCTATGTTAAAAGAATTATTTGGGGATGAAGGAAGTAGCTGGTTTACAGTGAATAGATGAATCTGAGAGTCCAAACAACACACAATTAAATGTCCTTCTATTTGTTTAGATTGTTAGATTCATTGGTCATGTTTTTATGATTTGGTATGTTTGTGCATATAAGAATGAATGACATCTGGAATGATCATATAAGAAAGCTGGTGTTAATGTTTCTGTTGTTTATAGTTTATGCCTCTTAAAGCTTATAGAGCTTCCCAAGTGTGACAATTCAGCGGCAACTAAGCCTGGTCGTGTACTCTTCTTCACTGTGGGATCAGTTCTTTAAGTAATTACTCGTATAAAGAAACAATATGTTCGCGTGTATGTTGGTTTGAATGGATAAAATGATTACTATTAGCTGTTGCTTTTTTGGTCATCTCTAATATAGTTTTTTGAACCTTGACAGTTATGAATCCGACCCTGATTGATCTTCCTGGATTTACAAAAGTTGTCAACAGTAAGATTTTTATATACTTTTTGTAGGTTTGAATTGAAGATAAATGCTCACAGTTTTCTTGTTTTTATTCACGGAACTATGATTCAACTTATTTTTATAAAATAGAACTGACTGATAAACCTGAACACTTTAGATGATCAATCTGATAGCATTGTTGTGGACATTGAGAACATTGTTTGCTCATTTATTGAGAAGGTATATCATATGACACATAAATTGATCTTATCATATACAATGTTGAAGTTTTATTGTTTGAATGCTTATTTTTATATGAATTTCAAAAGATACTGTGACCCTTATTCATCTTTTATGAGCATTGGGCATTGGAGCTGTAACTTTTTCAGTATCTAGAATTAAATATAGGGTTCTGCAGTTAGCTATGGCACTGAATTTTGTAAACATTTTTTCAAAGAACCCCTTATATTCATTTGAAACATCGCCATGTTTTATAGTTATTTGTTTGATAAATCCTAATTGATAATCCTCCAGTAGTTAGTTGCGCATCAAAACATGATAATACCTAGCTCATTTTTGGAATCTCAACCATGCATTTGTAGAAACAAATTTTCCAATAAATCCCACAGTACGTTGTGTTTACTGTCATATGGATATACCTGAGTGTTTGCATATATGATAGTTGTTTATGTAGCTGCTATGTTATTGTTGATATAATAATGTTTATTCTTTTTAACTTTCCACATATAATGTATTTCTCACGAGGGGGCAGCGCCCTCGAGTGAATTGCATTAGTTTGTTTTTGCAGTAAATAGACTCGGTAACTTCTGAGTACACAAGTCATATGCATGTGGAACTCTTAATTACACAAGTCAGATGCATGTGACATGCCATATGCATGTGTAACTCTTAATTACACAAGTCAGATGCATGTGTAACTTTGAGTTACACATGTCATATGCATGTGTAACTCTTAATTACACAAGTCAGATGCATCTGTAACTCCTGAGTACACAAACACTATTGAAAGTTTAGGTTGTATTTTCTAATTGGTGCTTGAAATTGGGTAGTTAGTTTGTATAATTGACGTTGGTTAAAGATTTTATTTAATTTGATCTCTATGAATTAATATACATAGGTGATGAACTCTTAGGGGTGATAGACACATTTTAGTGTCTACATTGCACCTTAATTTCTAGTGAGTTAGTATTCGATTGTGTGTCTATTACGTGTTTTTATGCTTTTGTAGGTACATTAGAAGAATAAAGATTTGTGGAAAAATTGGCTCAAAAAGTGATAAAGGCACCCAAGGACAAGTGTTATTGGCACCCCAAGAATGGATAAGGGACACCCTAAGATCGTCCGAGTCAACCCAGCGGGTCAACCAGGCGATTCAACCCAGCGAGCCAGCCGAGTCGACTCAGCCGGATCAGCCGATTCAGCTCATCGGGAAATCTTCTGGATGGTTAAAAGCAAATGATTCGAAGGATATTTTGCTTCTAGATTGTTCCAAATGATAATAGCAGTCTCACGCAAGTCATAAACATCAAAAGATCCCGTGAAATCAGTGTGTAAATGGCCGGAATCATGATTCGATTAGGATTGGGATTTGTGGGCTGTTCTAGAAAGTTCTATTAGGTTTAGAACTCTCTCTAGGGTTTCTACTATCTATAAATACCAAGAGAAGCCAAGAGAATCGAGGACAAAAAGCTTAGAGAAGATTTTAGAGAATTCCGGTCACTATTCCGTCACCGCCGACGAGCTGCTGCTGCACCGGCCGGCTGTTCTTCATCCATCACTGCCGGAGAAGAAGACTCAGTAACATTTATAAGTGTTGCTGATTTGAATTTTCCTGTTGTCTATTGCTTCAAACCATTTGTTGCTTAAACTCTTCTGTAACAGCTGAACCCTCTCCTGTAACGCATATAAGCGTATCAAATCAGCTGTTACAGCGTTATTCAACCTTGTAATCAATATTTTGAGCAATGAAATCAACTTTTGAGCAAGTTTTCTTCACCATGAGATAAGTCTATTTACTGGGATGATGGATAAGGTAATTTTCTCAATTTTATGTGATTTAATTATTTTCTAATAATTATTTATAATTCTTTTATCATTAAAATTGCATAGTTTTGAATAGTAAAAACGGTTTTCTTTCAACAGTTGTGCTTTTGCTTGATGGATTATGCTTAGTTAATTAATTTTGATAGTCCATGCTTGTGATTTACCTCTGTTTGTTAGCACAACAAAACCAATTTTGGCAATTATTTGTGCTTCAATTAATTTAAAAAGAATTATCCGATTAATCACATAGGTTGTTAGAATTACCTGATTCCTGATTCCTGGTGTTTTTAAAATTATTCAAAAATCATATTTAGGTTATTTAGTCTTTTTATTATTCCTGGAGTTTTCTAGAGTTAAGTAGAATCATTATTTTCTAAAATCATTACCTTCACAAGTTCGAGAATCGAACCTTTATTTACCACTATATAAAATCACATCAAGGGGTTGAGCAGAAAAGGAATTTAAAGTAGAGGTTGAAGTAATTGGTCGTGCTCGAAATAAGAATATAGTCAGATTGCTTGAGTACTATGCAGTGGGAGCTTACAGGTTTCAAGTTTCATTTTCTTGTTTGGTTTTTGCTAAATTGGACAGTCAGTGTAATACTCTTTTTTTTTGTTGGTTCTGAAATGGACAGTAAGTGTAAGCTTGATCTCGATTACAAATTCATACGGGAAGAGGAGTCATTTATCTCTGAGTTGGCAATTTCTCAGGTTACTTGCATAGCCATTTTGACTTGTGATTTAGGTTAGATCCGAGTGATTAACTGTTTTTTTGTAATTCTTATGTAAACTATTCCTGGACTTTTTCAAGGTGCTTATTAGTTTGCTTCAAATGTGTATAAGTGTCATCGTAAGTATGGGATAACAAGTAGTGCAGACCAGCATGACATTGCTATTGTTGGAGGAGGCATGATTTTAACTGATCTTGCTTGTGCACTATGAAAGTTCCATTACTGATGAACATTAAATTAACTTCCATTTAGAATATTTATGTCTTGAAATATAATCTCGTGTTAGTGACTCAGACTTACGCAACAATTTGAAAAACTCACTCATGGCCTTGGATAACATCCACCAATGACCAGTTTGGAATCAAAATATTGTTTATTTATTGTGTGATGTTGTGTCCCTATTACGTATGAAGTTGTCAGACTCTTAGCTCTTATATAACAAGTTTAAAGTCTTGCTTTGTTTTCGTCACATAGCATTTTTAGGTAGGTGTGTACATTTTTCTCCGACTCTTATGTACTAGCAGTACATAAACATGATATCGCATATTTTGTCAATTTTGTGGTTCATTGAAATGGCATATACTTGAAATGCAAGTAATCAGGTAAAACATGCAATTTTGTGGTCGTAACGCATATGTGAATGTTAGTTACTAGTTATACATGATAATTGGATGTATAATTGTTAGTTACACATCCTAATTGGATGTGTAACTAGTGGTTACACATGATAATTGTATGTGTAATAGTTAGTTACACATGCTAATTGGATGTGTAACTATTGGTTACAGATGCTAATTGGATGTGTAGTTGCTAGTTACACATGCTATATGTATGGGATATAAAGTCTTGTTTTATATGTTTTAATACTTGATTTGAAGGCATTAGCCCTAGAGGGGTTGCTCGTCCACATATACAGAGTTTCTCTATGTGTTGGATGTATGACTTAGCAAGTTCTACTTTTATAATAATTATATCACTAATAACATTGTTCCAAGTATACACACATAACTGATGAACATCAGTGTAT
>JAJJMC010025361.1:7060522-7114278 GCA_023531435.1 Papaver californicum | reverse complement strand
GATGAACATCAGTGTATAGAGTAATACATACAAAAACAAAACATAACAGATTTATGTTAGAAACAAAAAAAAAAAAAATTGAGATGGGAGCCTTTGCTCATGATAATAACTAGATAAAAGGTGAAATGATTACCATCACTGTTTACAGTCCAGTAGCTCAGATTCAAGAAAAAAATGACTGATTTTCTTACACTGGATGAGTTAAAATGGAACTCAAATTAATGTTAGATCTGATATAATTCATACAAACAAGTCCAAAAACACATTTGTAAAACCAAAATCTTCAATATCAATAAGATCATGAACCCTAAAACGAATTTAAGCATAACATTTTTAATATCAGTACACATAAATCCCTACTCTACCCACCATTAGTACCACAACCACACCATCAAAACCAATACTCTCTTTCAAAAATTAAACTAAACAACATGAAATTATCTTAAGAATTAAACTAAACATTTTGAAACCCTATAATTGAAATCAGGATCAACATACAACAATATCTCTTGTATTATCAACATGAATTAATTCTAAAATCAGGATCAACATACAACAATATCTCTTGTATTATCAACGTGAATTAATTCTAAAAAATCCCTATAACAACATTAAAATTGAATCGATTACACAGGAAACCATAGGAAAACATCAAAATCGAATAAAAAATACATGTTATGGTCGGTTCTTCTAGTTTTTCTTTTCCAGAGGTTGATTGTTTTCGATCTTGAATAATAATCAATTAGGTTTTTTAGATTGAAAAATCAATCGATTAAGTTTTTCATCGTGATCGTGATTGCTTTTCTCAATTTCTTTAGGTATTATCAATCGATTTCTCATATCGGTTTCTAGATCTGATTTTTCTCTCTTTATCTTTTGTTTTTGTTTTTTTCACTCGATTTTTTTCTCCCTCTAGAATAGACCAACCGTGGAAGAAGGTAGGTTTAGATACATATATACTAAAGGGTAATTTAGCCTTTTATTCTGTATAAAAACTAAAAGTTTAGTTGTAAAATTCTTTTAATTAAGGGTCTAGTATTACGGGTAATCCATGAATGGAGTCTTATCCGAATTTCCCTAAATATTTTTTATCATTTAAGTTATACCGTCCAAAACTATAAGAAAACTAGTTTAGTGGTTTGACACTCACCTTACAAATGGCAACACTCACAATAAATACTTTAATTCGGTCAAATATGGATCGAGAGGTCTATATTCTACATCGTAACACATGTGTGAATGTTAGCTACTAGTTACACATGATACTTGGATGTAGAATTGTAAGTTACGCATCCTAATTGGATGTGTAACTACTAGTTACACATGATAATTGTATATGTAATAGTTAGTTACACATGCTAATTGGATATGTAACTACTGTTTACAGATGCTAATTGGATGTGTAGTTGCTAGTTACACATGCTATATGTATGTGATAAGTCTTGTTTTATATGTTTTAATCCTTTCTTTGAAGGCATTATCCCTAGAGGGGTTGTTCTTCAACATATACAGAGCTTTTCTATGTGTTGGATGTATGACTTAGCAAGTTCTACTTTTATAATAATTCTAACACTAGTAACATTGTTCCAAGTATACACACATAACTGATGAACATCAGTGTATAGAGTAATACATACAAAAACAAAACATAACTGATTTATGCTAGAAAAAAAAGAAAATATTTGAGTTGGGAGCCTTTGTTGATGATAATAACTAGATAAAAGGTGAAATGATTACCATTACTATTTACAGTCCAGTAGCTCGGATTCAAAAAAAAAATGACTGATTTTCTTACACTGGATGAGTTAAAATGGAATTCAAATTAATGTTAGATCTGATATAATTCATACGAACAAGTCTAAAATCACATTTGTAAAAACCAAAATCTTCAATATCAACAAGATCATGAACCCTAAAACGAATTTAAGCATAAATTTTTTAATATCAGTACACATAAATCCCTACTCTACCCACCATTAGTACCACAACCACACCACCAAAACCAATACTCTCTTTCAAAATTAAACTAAACAACATGAACTTATCTTAAAAATTAAACTAAATATTTTGAAACCCTAGAATTGAAATCAGGATCAACATACAACAATATCTCTTATATTATCAACATGAATTAATTCTAAAATCAGGATCAACATACAACAATATCTCTTGTATTATCAACATGAATTAATTCTAAAATACCTATAACAACATTAAAATTGAATCGATTACACAGGAAACCATAGGAAAACATCAAAATCGAATAAAAATACATGTTAAGGTCGGTTCTTCTAGTTTTTCTTTTCCAGAGGTTGATTGTTTTTTATCTTGAATAATAATCAATTAGGTTTTTTAGATTGAAAAAATCAATCGATTGAGTTTTTCATCGTGATCGTGATTGCTTTTTTCAATTTCTTTAGGTATTATCAATTGATTTCTCATATCGGTTTGTAGATCTGATTTTTCTCTCTCGATTTTTTGTTCTCGTTTTTTTCGCTCGATTTTTTTCTCCCTCGAGAAATAGACCAAACGTAGAAGAAGGTAGGTTTAGATACATATATACTAAAGGGTAATTTAGCCTTTTATTCTGTATAAAAAACTAAGGGTTTAGTTATAAAATTCTTTTAATTAAGGGCCTAGTATTACGGGTAATCCAGTATGGAGTCTTATCCGAATTTCCCTAAATATTTTTTATCATTTAAGTTGTGCCGTCCAAAACCATGAGAGAACTACTTTAGTGGTTCGACACTCACCTTACAAATGACAACTCTCACGATAAATACTTTAATTCGATCAAATATGGATCGAGAGGTCGATATTCTTAACATGTTCCAAGAATTAGCCAAATACATATTGTAGGAGGTTTGGATTATATTTATTTTCTCGGTAATTCAAATGTAAACAAAACTCAATTGCCAATTACCATGGAGAAGCCGAACTAGAAAATTTGGAAAGCCTTATGGGTTATTTTTCTTTGGTGTTTTGAGAGTTACCTCTAAATGATTGAGGGTTACTAATTTATTCCCATCTAGAATAAGGAATAAGGGGTGTCTAAAATGGTAAAAATATAAAGTTATCCTCACTAATTAAAATTACACTTTTATCTTTAAAAGTTAAAATCTCATGTCTATTCATATTTATTTCAAAATAGATCTAAAATTGAGAATGTTTCCTTTTCAAACAAATTTTTTTAGATACTCGATTTTTTGTCTATATTTATCATTCAAGAAGAACAACATCCACAATCGACAAAGAATTATTTAAAATCTACCAATTTTGGTTCATGTTCTTCATCACAATCGGCAGTAATTTGGATGATAATCCTGCCGATTGTAATTGGTGATCTTCATTTATAAAGAACATATACCAGAATCGGTAGGTATATTAGAATTACCTCTTGTTCTGCAATTGAATTTGAAACATGATCAATATACATATAATCCGCTGGCACGTATATATATTAAAATATACTGATTATTATTTTGTAAAATAATTTTGAGACTAGTTCCAAATATGTGTATAATAGGAAGGCACAACGAAATCGGGCCTGCTGGTTATATGTTTTTTTCGCCTTTTTAAAAATTTGAAGTTATATAATCGGCATGCAAATCAAAATCAAGCATGCCGATTATTGGTTATTTTTATTTTTTTGATTATTTTTTTATTTTAAATTTTAAATTTTAAATTTTTAAATTTTTAATAATTATAGACAATTTTTTTATCTTCAATAAATAGTAGTAAAAATAAACAAAATGTAAAAATAAATAAAACTATAACAAATAAAAGCAAATAAAATAAAATATAATATAAAAATTAAAATAATTTCATAAATAATTAATAGCACTACTTAATTAGGGGCGTTTTAACCGTTATGAATAGATAAGGAGTTTTGATTATTACTTCGAATAACTCAATTTTATTTTATTTTATTATATAGTTTCAAAATATTTTGGAATAACCCTCAAACCAGGTTATTTCTGAGGCGTTCAAATAGGAACGGAGATATACTGGTTTCTTATTGAATAAAATGTTTTTACGAAGTGAAAGAGCACAAATCGGGCGATTAAATCGGCGAACTGAGTTATCTTTTTTTTTCTTCAATTATGTTCAATAATAGCAAAAACCTTTCAGGAGATGGAGATCAGAATAACGCGATTGACCCTGGAGGAGTTCAAGGTATCATTGAAGAGGATGCGTCAGATGGTGATGTTGAGATGAATACTGGGTTGGAAGGAAGAAAGGATTGCTGGGATAGAGAAGGGTCAAATTTAGGTTTGAAAGACGATTTTGGGGAAAAAAGACCTATTTCATATCGAGACATGGTTAATCAAGGTGAAAAAAACTGGAGTGAACTTCTCAAAGAGTGGGGATTAAGTGAAATTGAGGAGGAATTGATGAAACAGGACCAAGAAGATGTGATAATCTCTAGGACAGATGACGCAATTCCGGTTGTTAAAATTGAGGCTGAAACCCGGCATCGATTAATCCAACCATTGAAGAATTGTTTGATTGGAAAGGTGGTTGGGAAAAATGTTGGGTATAAGTATATTGTTCTTAAAACTTGTTCATTATGGAATCCGTCTGGTAAGGTTGAAACTCTTGATTTAGGAAGTGATTATTGTCTCTTTCAATTTGAAAAGCCTGAGGATTTTAAACATGCTATACTGGAAGGTTTGTGGTTTGTCAATGGTCACCATTTTTCTCTTATGCGATGGACTGCTAATTTTATGCCTTCTGAATCTTCTATTAGTAGAATTGTTGTATGGCTTAGGTTACCAGAGCTCCCACTTGATTATTATGATGAGAAAATATTATTTGTAATTGCAGGGAAACTAGGAAAATCAATTAAGATAGATAAAACTACTAAACTTTTTTCTAGAGGTGGGTTTGCCCGTGTTTGTGTGGAAATAGATACTAATGCCTCCCTAAGATATACTATTAGAATAGGTAAAATCATTCAAAAAATAGAATCTGAAGGAATTAATTTGATCTGCTTCAGTTGTAGAAAAATGAGCCATAAAAAAGATAGTTTCCCTATGCTACAGGATTTTCTAATTCTAACATTGAAATGCAGGTGCCTAATGTAAGTGTACAAGCAAAAGCTCCTAATGGGATTATGGCCCTTGGATGATAGTTCAGAGCAGGAGAAATAATGTTAAAGGAAATAGGAGGATTAATGGTAGTAGCTTTGCTGGTACTTCAAATGATGGAGGTAGAAGTTCAAGGCATGAAGAGAATAAAGGGCAAGGAAGTGATGCTAATATGGCTAAAGGGAAAGCTTCTACAGGTAAGTATGACCCTGTCTTTAGTGGAAATAGGGGAGGGGGTCCGAGTATCCTAAACAATTTTCCAGGCCCTTCTCAGATCAGTAAAAATCTTAGTGGGGTTAAGAAATTTATTCAAAATGACAGTTCAAGAATTCAGAAGAATAGCAATTTTAATGCTTTTTCAGTTTTAGAAAATAGAAAATTTAAGACAGGAAGGTTTAAATGAAAATGGTGAAAGAGTTTCTGAAACTGAAATTGTCATTAAATACGGTGGCCAATTAGAGGGTGTTAATGCTGATAATAGTGGAGCTTTTATGGTTATAGGTGATAGTTATCAAGGGAAAGATGTTATGCACTCTTCTCAAGGTATTAGTCAACAACATGAACAGTCAGAAAAATCACTTCAATTTATTTTCTCAAGCCTCCTCAATGTTGTTGGTGGAGGAATGGATGGTGGAGGATCTACTGGTTCAAAGAGGTCAAAAGGAACTACAAGCCATGCAAAACAGCTTGGTGGAACTAATAATGGATCAAGCAGCTACAATGGATCAAATGTTTCAATTGATGGAGGAAGTAAACCAACTACAAAGGCAGTTGATAAACAAAACTTGCCACAAATAGTGCATGCCCCAGAACTAGTAGATGTGAATGGAGTTTTGGCACGAATTCAAAGAACATTGAGACCAATAAAGATTTCTCCTTCAAATTGGACACACTTGGATCCAGTGGAGTTCCTAAACAAAAGGAGAGCTGAGCTAGAATGCGTGTCAAAGATGTGGCGAGAAGTAACAATTATAGAGGTTGTAATTCCACCAATGGTGGAAACTCCGGCACTAATAAGAAGCCCAAGAGGACTCTGGAAATTCGAGATGATGTTCAGTACGAGACTGGATTTGGAGCAAGGTGTGCAGAAAATATTTAAGAGAAGATTCAGCCATTTGGTGGGGATGAACCAAGGGATGGTGAGTCAGGAAGTGGAGGAAACTGCTGATGGTGTAGGTCCTCGAGGTTGTTCGTGTTCTATGCTTGCTGATTTTAATATGAAAGTTCTTATGTAGAATTGTAGAGGTCTTGCTAGGCCTTCATTTAATAGAGTCATGAGGCAGTTGGTTAAAAAACACAAGCCGAATGTTGTTGCCTTACTTGAGACTAGAGCTATTACTGAACATGCCACTGAGCTTGTTAAAAGACTGGGTTTTTCGAGTTCGATCATTGTTGACCCTTCTCTGGTGGGATGGTGTTACTTTGGAATGAAAGTGAGGTGGATATACAAGCGACTTCTCAATCTCGATGGGCCATCCAAGTTGTTGTGACAACAAAGTTTCAAAGGCCATGGATTTTTTCTTCCATCTGTGCTAGCACCAACAAAGTCTGCAGGAAAAGAGTAAGGGATGAAATGAAAGGTGTTGCTGATATGAAAGATGCTGATTGGATGGTTATTGGGGATCTGAACACGATTGGGAATGAACATCAAAAGTATGGAGGAAGAAAACCAACTGCTAATAAACTGGAAGAGTTGAGAAGTGTTGTGAATGAGGGTGGCTTGGTTTATTTGGGTTCTCATGGACCTAAATGCACTTGGAATAATAAGAGAGTGGGCCTGGCAAATATTAAGGAGAGACTTAATAGAGTTATTGCTCACCCTGGATGGTGTGGTCGTTTTCCAATGACTCAAGCAGTTCATTTGTCTTATTATGATTCAGACCATAGGGCCATTTTAATTGATTTAGAACCAAAAAATAATTTTAGACCTAGACCTTTTAGGTTGGAGGCCATATGGATTGAGGATAATAGATTCAAAGAGGTTGTTAGTGAGGCCTGGTGCTATGATAATCCTAGCAATTTACAACCAAGTTATTTTGACAGACTAGATAGATTACAGAAAAAAATGTTAAGAAATGGAACAAAAATGTGTTTGGAAATTTATCTAAAAATATAGACAAGGCCTTATCTGATCTTAGCTTGGCCAAAAATCAGTTTGATAGAGACCCTTCTATAGATAATAAAATTCATATGACTAACAATTTATGTGTTTATTTGAATTTTCTCAGGATAGAAGAAGTCTTTTGGAAACAGAATTCTAGGGTTAGTTGGCTTCTAGAAGGGGATCTTAACACTAAATTCTTTCACTCTTCTACTCTGGTTAGAAGGAATAGGAACATGTTGGTTAGATTGAAGGATAATAATGGCGTCTGGCTTGCAAATTTAGTTGATGCTGATAAATATGATGTTTATCACTTTTGTAACTTGTTTTCAGCTAGTATTAATATTAGTGATGATGATGCTATTGAAAATGTTTCCTTCTGTTATTTCCTCAATAGATAACGATAAGTTGGTTCAACCTGTTTGTCTGTCTGAGATTAGGAAAGCCATGAAACATTAGGTTCTCATAAGTCCCCTGGGCCAGATGGGTTACAGGGTTATTTCTTTAATAAGTATTGGAGTCAGGTGGGACAAAGTGTTGTCCAATTGGTCACGGATTTTTTTCAATTTGGTAGGATGGACCCTAGACTCAATAAGACCTTTATTTCCCTTATTCCTAAAAAGAGTTGCCCAAACTCTATTAAGGAATATAGACCTATAACTTGTGTAATTTTACCATGAAGTTATCACAAAAATTATTGCTAACAGGATGAGACCTCTGTTAAACAAAATCATTTCTCCAAACCAACACGCTTTTGTGTCTGAAAGGTCTATTCATTCCTTTAAACATAAGAAAGGGGAGAAAGGATCGATCGCTTTAGAACTTGATTTTGATAAGGCGTATGATAGGGTTAAATGGGCTTTTAAAGAAATAATCCACAAATCCTGGTAAGTACCTTGGCATCCCTTTGCAAGGTATGATAGGCGTATGAAGGTACAATTATCCACAAATCCTAGTAAGTACCTTGGCATCCCTTTGCAATGGGGTAGAATAAGCTCCAACACTTTTATGGATATGACTGAAAAACTTGTCAATAGATTGCAAGGATGGAAATCGAAAACACTGAAATTGGCTGGTAGAACAACTCTTATTAGGTATGTTTTAGATCCTGTATCTAATCATATTATGGCTATGCTCAAATTGCCTAAAGGTCTGATTAATAGAATTGATAGACTAAAGAAAAACTTTTTGTGGGGAGGAGATAACGAGAAGAAAAAATTACATAAAATTGGATGGGATAAGGTATGTAGACCAATAGTCTATGGAGGTTTGGGGGTAAGAGACCTTGAACTGAATAACCTGGCACTTTTAGCCAAAATGGATTGGAGAATTTTTTTTTCTTGTCAAAATTTTGATATTACAGGTATATTAAGAGCCAAATACTTTGGTGATGGTGATTTCTGGAATTGTGAAATTAAACGGAGGAGTTCAGTAAGTTGGAAGGGCATTATGAAAGGTAGGATGCTATCAAATCTTGTTTAAGGTGGAGTGTTGGGAATGGTGAAAGTATCGACTTATGGAATGATCTATGGGTATCTAACATACCCTTATCTGCCATAGTTGACTCTGCGAACCAAAGAGCTTCTGGTTTTAGTTAAAGATATTATCGATAATCAAAACAAGACTTGGAATTTAACTTCCATTGAGAATTTCATTTCTATGCAGGTGGCTAAGGATATTATGGTTAAACCAGTGGGAGGCAATGGATGCAGTGAGGACTAGTTAGTGTGGTCCAATAGTAAGAGTGACAACGTGACTGTGAAGGAGGCTTATAAATTCCTTATATCCAATAAATTGGGGAATCCCACCCCTAACTCTGATTGGAGATTCCTGTGGAGGCTTAACTGTCCCCATAAGATTAAGTCTTTTTTATGGCTTTTATGTCAATAACAAATTAAATCTTAATGAGAATATATATCGTAAAGGAATTTGTTCTCATCCTAGTTGTAGTCTCTGTAAACAAGATTTAGAAACTGCTTATCATTTGTTTTTGGTTGCAGAGCAGTTTGACCGCTATGGAAAAAAGTTTTTGATAAGATTGGTTTCAAACCTGTCATCAACTCCATTTCTCCGTCAATGATCAAAAATCTATGCAACTTCAAAGGGAAGATCGAGGGTGTGGAGTGGAAGTTCATCTTTCCTTTTTTGTTGTGGTCCATATGAAAGGGAATTCATTTTTAGGAAGGTTCATTTCCATCTTCCTAGAACTCTTGCATATGCTCTAAGAAGTACAAGGGAATTCCTTAATGCTTCTGATTTGTTGGAGAGAGAGAGAAATGAGGTTATGGATATGGCTATTCAATGGAATCCACCAAATATAGGCTTTCATAAGCTTAACTGTGATGGGGCATCAGGACAAGATGATGATGCTGGCGCTGGGGGTGTTGTTCGTGGTGAAGACGGGGGTTTTAAAGCTTGTTATGCTAAACATATTCACAGGAATAATAGTAATGTTGCTGAAGTTTGGGCCGTCAGAGATGGGATGCTGATTGCGAAATATTTGGGTGTTTAAAACTTTATAGTGGAGAGCGACTCGAGTTATGCGATTCAACCATGCAAAAATGAAATGGAGATTTCTTGGTGTATCCGTAGATTGGTTGATGCCATAGAAAATCTAAAGACAAATTTTGAAATTGTTTTGTTTAAACAAAGATATAGGGAGGCGAATGTTGTTGCAGATTTGTTTGCCAAGTCAGGTGCGGCAAAGGAGATGGAAGGGGTGTGGATTACTTATCCACCTATGAGTATTAATCAGTTGTTGAGTGATGACATGAGTGGTAAGGTTAATTTTAGAGAGGTGAGAGTTAAGAATTAGTCCATTGATGTCCTGTATAAAAAAAGATATACTGGTTTCTTTTGTCAATTTTAATTCGGTTCTTGTTTATTTTCCCCAATCTAATGTGTCATGCGAAGTTTGAACAACTAGATAATATGCTGAGATAAAATAAATAACTAATACATTTTCACGTGTCTTCTTATTAATTAAGAACAAGATACAATTTGTAAAAGAAGGGATTAGCATTAGCCACAAAAGAAACAGACCGAAGAAAAAGAAAAGAAAAGGACTATTCAAATTAGCTGTTGGTGATAAAAGAAGAAAGAACAATTGGTGCAATGGATTAAAACTTAACCATGATGATACCATGCTTGCATGAGTAGTTTTTTTTTCTCTCTAGTTTTTTTTTCTTGTTTAGTAATAATTCTTTCTTAGACGAACAACTCACTACCACTGTTACTGACAACTTCAAAGGTTTCATTATCAAAGCCAAAGTTATCTTTTGATGGTCAAAACAATACCCCTTTCCTTTCCCCCTTGTTTCTTTCTACTGAAATATCTCAAATTGATTTATACATGTCTCAATGATCTCATCATTTTCTCTCCTTTAATTATCAACTCTTCTTTAACTTTAATCTCTAATCATCCAAAGTGTTTGTAACTATTTACACGCTAAATATGTCATAGTACGGATGCACTTATATTTACTAAGTAATTAATAGTAAAAACTATTTTTTAGTAAAATAGTAAAATAGTTGTTAGTAGTATAGTAAAATCGTTCGGCGAATCTGAATTGTAAAAACCAGATAGACGGAAAAGGGATAGCTCACTAACGAAATGGAAAAACAGTGTTGTGCAATTAATTAGGCACGCTCTAGTAGGTGGGACACTCTAGCATTAGAGCCCAAAATGTGGAGATGTAGTTGTGGTTGATCCTATTTGTAGAAAATGACTAGTCGAATACTCATTTGACATTGTCGAAGTAAGTGAAAAGATAGAAGTAGTACGAGGGTGAGAGATAATACTAATGATAATGGATGACCAAGAGATCCATTATATAATTCCATAAGCCATATTGGATATTGGGATGGAATGCACTCAGGACTCAGCCAATCTTATATTAGCCGCCTTTATTTCTCTTTAAGAATATAAATCCTAGATTAAAATGTCTAGGTTTAGTTCTAGGAACCAATGTTATACATATTAAAATATATATATATATATATATTAAGGTTATTTTTGTTGGTCATATTACATTAGAAAGTAATAGGTTATTTTTTAAAACTAATTTGCATTGCAATTAAAAGAAAAATCATTTTCAATATAAGAAAAGATTTCTTATCAAAGTTTTACTTGGTCCTGGGTGTGATGGTCTTTTAGTTTTAGGCTATAAGTCACGTTGGCAGATCATGTTGGATAATCACTTTGCTTATCATATATTTATAGCGAATTTTAAATGTCAAATTAGTATATGAAAAATGTATTAAATACATATATTTATATTTCTGTATTTTTTTTTGAATTTTTTACTTGTAACCGGATTTTTATCTGAATTTATATTTTAGGTAGTTGATTTGTGCGTGTATTTTTACGGACCTACATTTTACCGTCCGGCAAATGGTTAATTACTTAATTCGGCTATGGCCCACTAAAATATTTTTCTTTTTTTTCTAAAAAAATTATTATATTAAAAGTAGAGAAAATATTTACAAGGGAAAGCCTCAACAAAAACCAGTTACGATTAAAAAAAATGATTTTTCTTTAATAGAAAAACTTAGGCAAGCCTATGAGGATTTAACAGAGGTGATGTGATTAGTCTCTGCTAGAAAATGCAGAGTTCCCCATCATTATTTCTACATATAAAAGCAAGCTCAAAGGATTCCCTATTTTCAGTAATGGGAATTAAAAACAGATTGTTTAGAACAAAAGAAATTGGAGTTCTCTCTTCCAAATGATTAAAAGTGTAGTAATTTAAAGAAAATCTTCCTTGAACGACTTGGTGATAAAGCATGTTGAAGCGAACCAGAATTTTCCTACTTTCAGCTTTGATGCTTACATGTGTGCATTTCAAATCTTTGGTTCATTCAAAAGCAAGGTCAGAACCTCCTGTTGCCCCCCATTTTCCATTTGATCCTGGATGTCCTCTAACCCATAAAGGGTGCCTGAAAAATCATAGGCAATTAACCCAGTAAAGAACAAGTCAGTAATATGGTCAGAAAGAGTCCAAATATAAATTTTAATCCCAAATTACCCAGGTTTTGGGCATTGAGATAGAGTGTAGTAGTCCTCGGGTCTCATGGAAGAGTGTAGCACATCATTTAGAATATGATCAGGCAGATTATGCACTCTATTGTGAGAGCAAAGGTGTTGTTTGATGTTAGCAGCAATCACTTTGCTATTGGGAATAATTCTTTTGAAGACATAGTCACATGTGGCCTTCCAGATGAACCAACATATAGTAACATAAGAGCATATGTCCTGATTGGGCATATCATTTGGTTGGAACCAAGAGCTAAGCCAATGTGGAAAAGTGGTGCCTTCCCCGAAAAGCCCATGATTCTGACCATAAAGGTCTTGCCAAACTGCAGTAGCAGCTGGGCAGTGAAGAAATAGGTGTGTCATGTCTTCCTCCCTACATTTGTAAAGATGGCAGATATGATCAATATAATGGAGAATGCCAGCAGTCTTTGCATTAGTAGGGAGAATATTATACTCATATTTCCAGAGGAAGATCTGAATGGCTGGAGCAATATCAAGATTTCATATGCCTTCCCAGTTCAGAGTCTGAATATCATCCCTGTATCTCATATAGACTTTTTCCTTATAGAGAGACTTGACTGTGAATTTTCCTGAATCCGTTAAATTCCATTGAACCTGGTCTTCCCCTCAATGTTGATAACTAATGCAAGAATTTCTTCTGCTTCATCCTGAGAGAACCAATTTTTGATTTTATCAGTGTTCCAAGAGCCATTATCAAGCATGAGATGCTAGAATTTGAGAAGATCCTCAGGGAAGTTGACAGGTTTTTGGAGTTGAATGCTTCCTAACCATTTGTCATCCCAGATGTTGATTCTTTTCCCGTTACCAACTTTCCATCTGCCATAAGATTGGATGTTGTCAATGCCTTCCAGAATTCCTTTCCAGATCCAGGAGTCACCAACTTTTGGGGTAGTATCCAAGTTAAGAATATTTTTCCCTTCTAAGTATTTGGCATGCATAATCTGGCCCAAGAGAGAGTGTTTATCATCTTCCAGTCTCCATCCTATCTTGGTTATCATAGCACTATTGAAGATTTATATGTTCATACACCCAAGCCCCCAAGATCTTTTGGTTTGCAAACAGAGACCCAGGCCTTAGGGTAATAACCAGTTGGTTGATCTATATCCTTGTCCCAGAAGAAATCTCTTTGAATTTTTTTAGGTCTTGACAAGTTTGTTTTGGAAGCTTGAAGCATTTTATCTGATAAATATTAGAGGTGGAAGTAACCGCCTTGATGAGGGTAGATCTTCTAGCAGTATTTAAGTTACTGTTTTTCCAGCTGGCAAGCTTCAGCTTTATTTTCTCAACACCAGGTTTGAAGGATTTGATCTTACTTCTATGGGTGAAGAGAGGGAGCAAAAATATTTGTCATCCATGGCTATCATTTGGACCTCCATGATGTTTCTAATCTGGACTTCCAAAAAATTCGTCAATATTTTTGCTGAAAAAAACTCCGACTTAGAGAAATTTATAAGTTGTCCTGAAGTGGAACTGAAAAATCTTGAAGATATCCACCAGGTTTTGACTTTCTATTTTGTTGGCTTTGTAAAATACCATGCAGTCATCCTCAAACAGGAAATGACTAATAGAAGGAGCATTCTTACATATTTTTATACCTGAGATAAGGCCCATAGATTCAGCTTGAAGAAGATTTCTAGAGAGGGTCTCCATGCAGAAAAGGAACATATATGCGGAAGGGGATCTCCTTGCCTTAATCCCCTGGATGGTTTGAAAAAATCTCCAGGCACACTATTAATTAACACAGCAGAGCTAGTGGAAGAGATGCATTGAAATATTTTGTTACACCAGCTCTCATTAAAACCCATCTTACTCATGATGGCTAGAAGGAAGTTCTAACCCACCCTGTCAAAAGCTTTAGCTGTATCAATTTTTATTCCCATGATGTCATTATCTCCATTTTTTCTACCTTTGGACCTCATACAATGGATGATTTCATGGTCTATAGCAATGTTGTCAGCAATTTTTCTGCCGAGAACAAAAGCAGATTGGTAAAGGGATATGATTTTGTTAAGGAAAGGCTTAATCCTTTGAGCCAAGAGTTTTGAGATTATCTTATAGGTGGTGTTGCATAGGCTAATAGGTCTGAAGTGGCTTGGGGTGGAGGGGATATCAACTTTAGGTATCAGGGAAATAAAAGTTGAATTCATCTCAGTGAGCATGTGACCAAATTAGAAGAAATATTGTACCATTTTATAATGTCTCCCCCTACAATGTCCCAGTTGGCTTGGAAAAAATTTAGGGGGAAACCATCTTGACCTGGAGCCTTTTCCCCAATCATGCTGAAAAGGGCAACTTTAATTTCAATGGGATCAGGTATTTTGTTGAGTGTGGAATTCTCATGGGTAGTGATAGTAGTGGTTATTAGGTTCATAACTTCAATGTTGAGGGTGGGATTTTCTGTTGTGGCCATCTTGGAGAAATGGGAAGTGAAATAGGTGACAATTTCCTTGGGGTCAGTTAACCAAATTCATGCACTGTCTTGAATAGTGTCAATTTTATTTCTTTTAGTTCTGCTTCTAGTGGCTCTAGCTTTATGGTTTGATCTCTGTTTTTTATCTTCCAAAGTTTCTCCTCAATGTCGCTCAATTCAGGAACTTTTTTCCTAGCTTTGAAAAGTTGATCCCCTTTATCATTTCTGAAGTAGTTCTTTCTTAACCAGTCTGAGTGAGCAGTACAACCCTCCAAATTGGTCTTGATGTTGTCATAAACTTCTTTATTCCAAATTTTGACTTTGATCTTAACATCCCTGAGCTTGCGAGCAACGATATAGGCAGAAGATCCGGCAAGATTTTGTTCCCAGCAAGCAGTAATAATGTCTTTACACCCTTGGTGGTCAAGCCAAGGGCCAAAGAATTTAAAAGGGATATTGTTATTTCTCCAATTTGGGTTAGAATTGAGGAAAATTGGATGGTGATCAGAGCCAATATCCAACAAGTGAGATATGGTAGTTTTTTGGAAGAGGGTTAACCATTCCTCAGAAGCAAGACCTCTGTCCAGTTTTACTCAGTAAGAGCTGGACCAGTTCTTTTTTTTTAGACCAAGTAAAGGGAAAACCAATGAAGCCAATATCTAGAAGATCCAAGTTTCATATTTTATCATTAAAGATATTGGCTTCAGTAGTGTCAATGAGATAAGCACTAAACTTTTTAGAGTCATGGAGAATAAGATTGAAGTAGTGCTGACCATAGTATTAATATGGTTTAAATAGAAATCAATGATGTTAATGTTGAAAGAGTTTTTCCATATCAAAGCTAATCCACCAGCAGTGCCTACAACCCCACCTGGTTCAACATACCAATAGTTTTACACACCAATATTTCTCAGGATTTTCCTTAAACCCTCTTTTTTTTGTTTTGTTTCAGAGATGAAAATTATGTCAAGATCATGTTTGTTGAGGAGGTTGTTATATAATTCTTAGTATCTTTGGTTCCCAATCTTTGGCAATGCCATGCTAGAGTAGTAAAGAATTGCCAAAAGTAAGAGACCAGGGGATACTTAGAATTATGCCTTCTAGAATACATATCATGCTCAATAAGAATCATGCTTAAGAAACTATGGGTCTCAAAATTATAAATAAGTAATATGGTAGAGTTAGTGCCAATACCACTTAGCAGAAAGTTGAAGTAGTTTTAGTAGAAAAGTGATGCATGGCTATAAGATTAGGGGAATAGGAAGAAAATGATGAGAAGGTTACCAAAGTGTTGTTGGAGGAGGAATCCAGGATACAACACCCTCAGCATTCTGCATCAATTGAGTTCAACCTTCACCCATCATCAGGAGCAACACGTCCCATCTTTGGTTTTCTTGAGGGTTGAAGAATCCTCTCCATTTTGAACCTGCTTCCTTTTAGGATCTTTATTGGCTCTGCTCCTTTTGATATTTTCACTAAGTGGGCTTTAGAAGTTGTGGTTTTTCTTTTTATGATCCCAAATTTCTTTTCCTTTTCTCTTATTTCAATATACGTTCTTTCTTTGATTTGGGAAAGGGTGGGGTGGGAATCAAACTGAAATTGGGTGGGTTCAGTGGGTTCAGAGATAGGAAAGGGGTTTGGAATAGGATCATGCTCCTGATATTTCCCTCTATTTCTAGTATTATCTTTCAAGTTGATACCTTTTTTCTTGCTGGGAGCCAGGTCCATTCTTTCAGAAAATAATTTCTTGGTTTTTGTCTAACAAACAATGACTTTAGGATTAGGGATTGGAGATAGAGCTCCAAAGATCATACTAGTCTCACCCCCTGTAGAGCAGTTCCCCAAGTTAGATATGGCTTGAGTAAGCTCTAAGTTATTAGCATGCTTTATTTGGTTTCAAATTCCATGGACTCATCTTTATCAGAGTAGGGTCTGTAGATGAGAGCTTTCCCTGAGAGGAAACCTTTTTGTTTAGTAAGAGGATTTTTGTTTTATTGGGGGGTCGGGGTGGTTGGTTGGGGACTAGTGTTTGTTGGAGCAGAGCATAAGGATCCTGGGTGATCAATAATTCTACAGACTTTGAAGAATTTTATACCATTCAGAGCATAAGCGAACTCAAGCCAATGGGAAATTATGGTGGATTCAAAGGCTTCAACCCCATATTTAAGGGACCTAGTGACATTAATGTTGAGCTTGACGTCCATGTTTTTCTCTTTTCTATCCCGACCATAAGGCCTCCTGGCATCTTGATATACCCTTGTTGGCCTTAGGATGTTTCTGATATCATTTATAATGTGCACAAGGATTTTCTTGATGAGAATCCAGATCATAACATTGGAGAAAAGATCATCATCAATAAGATTCAGACCCCCACTTGGGACTTCAACTAACACCATAAGCTTGTCAAAAACACCTCTAGTTCCTCTTTTTCTAAGAGTTAAATAATCTTCTTCATTGGTAATCCTTAGGGTAAAGAAATTCGTCTTCTATTCCAGATTTCCACTTCAATCCTGCTAAACATATCCCATTAGCATTGATGAAATTGCTAACTCTATTGGTTTCAAAGAAGATATTACTACAAAGCTTTCTTATGAAACACCATTTCCAACCAAGATCTTTCTTGGTCTTGATATCTTCCTTGTTGAGAAAAACATTTGGAAACAGGTCTTCGGGAACAATTTGTGTAGAGTTCATCTGATTGACAAGGCTATCAATGGAATTGTTTGAAGTGGATGAAGAGGCCATGGATATAAAAGTAACTATGAAAAAGATTTTGAAGAAGCAAAGGTTTGGCCAAGAGATGATAGAGATGAGAATGGTAGTCACTTTAATTTGAATTATGATCACGAGATAAACAGGGTTGTACGAAAAAAAGATTATGAAAAATTTTAACTTTATTTCTGCTCCAATACCGTTATTCCAGCTCAAGCAATAGGCATGTTTTTTCTGAGACTTGTTAATATGTAGGAGCCCGTGAGTTTGACCAGAAACAAGGTGGTTGTTTGGGATAGCTTTGGCTAATAGCATCCTAGATTTCTATCTGCAAAAATATAAAATATGGGTTGGGTAAAAGGAAAATTTTTGAGGGGTGTAGATATACCAAACAGCTGCATACGCGTTTATCGCATGTGTGGAATGCCTTGTTGTGACCCACAACTTTCATCCGAGATGGCCTAAATAACTCCCGGGTATACTGGAATCATCCAAATGAAAATAGAGCGAGCCCTTTTCCATGAGCAAACACCAAGATGTTCTAATGGCTTCAATGTTGTTTGATCAACTTCTGAAGAAAAGTAATGCCATTTATAGTGAGGCGTGGTCCAAGTATACCAATGGTTTGCAATATCTTAAAAACCTGCAAAGAAAAAAAAGTGAATAGCATTATTAGGCTCTTTTTAATAAGAGGAGAAACGACGGGAGTGATTAGACAACAAAGAGTGAAATTAATAGGTGTGAGATAGTAGCAGTTGCATTGGGAACCGCCAGGTTTAATGGAATTTGAAACGCAAAGCGAATTAGAAACCGGTCTCTTCACTTCTCTAAGATAAAGTCTAATTTGGAGAATCCACAACATTTCATCTTCTTCCCCTAGCCAGGATCTCTGTGTCTCCAAACTCGAAGAAATTTTTCCATCCGGAACCCATAGAATTAAAACCAGAATTTTGTATGAAGGTGAGGGCATATTTCTTGAGTCCCCTGGTTTACTTGAGGAGTGGGACCTCTATTGGCATCATGTGAATGAATCCCTCAATTTTTTTCCTTATGGAATACCATATCCAAACGGATGTGAGGATATAGAGTATACCTGCGACTTCGAATGGCATTAGGAGACACTCAGATATAATCGTTTGGTGAAGCTTGAAGAGGGATGTAGTGGTTATCCTTTAGGGTTCAGTCCTCTACAAGAGCATTGAGAAAAATAGGCCAGAGAACAAGCAGACTCCGACAAGGTACCCAAGAAATCCTTAGAATTCAATCTAAATAATTGGATTCTTTTCTGATTGACTTTTGGAATAACTATGCAGGTAGGATTCGGGGAGAAACAAGCCAACAGAGATTTCCTTTTGAGAATGGTATGTGTGAGGTTGGTAGTGGGAGTAGCAATAGCAATGTGATGATAGCTGGTGATTCTACGCAAGGAGGTATGCTTAGTAATTTTGTTGCACCACAAGGACTGGGGAGACTTGATCTTCCACGAGAAAGCAAGGCAACAACAACATTGGATGCTAATCAATGGACCATTATAGAAATTCATCCTCGGCTTGGTGAGTATGTGGTGACATAGGGGGTTGTTGTGGTAGCTGACAAGGTCATTGCAGCAGGTGGAGTTCAAATGGGGTTTGAATCTATGCGTCTCCCTACTCGAACAAGCCAGATATTGAGGGCGCATGTAGTGCTATTGAGGACCCAAGCCAGGTATGAAATTGATGGGTTGATGTATCATGTATTGAATGAATTTGACCCAGAGCATGGAAGACTTGTTGTTCTTGTTTCCAGAGGGAATGTTGCTGATAACAGGGTATCCGGAGTGGAGACCAATAATTTCAATATATCAATGATACCAAGAGATAACCAATCAGTGCTAGAGCCATCAAAAAATTCTCCCCAACTGTAGAATGCACCACCTTATCAATCTTCCCCGCAACCAAATGCAACAAATCCTACTAAAACTAATAGTATAAATTATAGGATATCTCCGCACAATAATCAAAATCAAAATAAAAATTTACCCCACTAATACTAATTAATAAATAAAACTTTCAGTAATATGTAAAATTAACACAGCAATGTTGACCCGTTAGGTTTGATGAAATTGATAACTATAACAATAACAATAATTTTTTCTAAACAGTTTTATATTTGACTATAAAGTTAAGAATCCAAACTCACCACTAATAAGATTTGAAAAAACGAAAGAAAACATTCAACAAACTTAGGATTTAAGAAAAGAAACAACACACGAAACCTAACAATATTAGTGCACTTCCGTAAGACCAATATTGGCTTTGTAGTTATCCATCCAGTGACAAAATAAGCTCCCACCATCATGGTCAACTTATTAATTGCAGGTCCACCTCAAACTCTGATCGCTAACTTTTGTATATTATTGAAAATTTGATTTTCTTGGCTTATACTCTTTTAATGGGTTAAGCTATTACGAAGTGGAACATCTACCGACATTTACTCCCTCCATTTTTAAATGCTAGATTTATATGATTTAGCATAAAAAAATAAGAAAAATAATTAGTTAAATTATACTTTTATTTTATTTGTTTTTTTGTTTTTAAGAAAAAAAAGTAGTTTTTTGTGTTTAAATAATAAAATTAAGAAAGAGAAGCAGTCCCTAAGTGGGCAAAATAGTAATTTTAAAACATTTAACTTTCTATTTATAGAAATAAATCTATCTTTTTAGCATATCCAAATACGATAACGTTGTCTATCATTTTAAAATAGAAAAAATAATATTTAGTGTTAATACTATAATTAGATCAGCTTATAATTAACGATCATTCTATGCATAGTAAATATGGCAAATCCGAAAGACATTGCGAAAAAGATAACTTTGTTATGACTAGGGTTGTTTTCACTGGGTCCGTAACACAAATTTAGAAACATAGTAGTGCTTGGTATGCTTTTGTTCTTGTTGTTTTTTATGGTCACTACGGGTCTTTTTTATGGACGGTGGTAAGCGAGGACAGCTGCCTCATGTTTCTTATTTTTGTTGGATTATTATTTCGATCAGTTAGGAATTAATAATTATCGAAGATTTGGAATTGTTTTCTAAGAACTTTTAAGGTGAACTGGGTGTTTATTTCGTCTCACCCGGTGTCAGAATATGCGTAACGGGAATAATAACAATATATGGAGATTCTTAAGGCATGGTTTATGCAATCGCGTAGAGGTGTAAAACGTATCGGTCCAACACAGCATATCTATTTGGAGGTGAATTCACCGTGTTATATTTCGTGCTATACTATGCCAGAGATTAAGACGTATCATACTGTACCGTGTTTGATGGCGTATTGTGTCGTAATGTGCTGTGTCTGTCATATTTATATTATTTTTCAAAGTTGATATTTTTCAAATATTTAGAGGTTATATGTGTTGTGATATAAATAACACAACATAACGAAGATAAAATATCAAAAATTAGTTTGAATAAACACTCTTTCGTAAAATATACACAAAATGTGTCGTATTATGTCAAATTGTATAGAGTTTTATACATATTATGATGTACTTTTTTAGCATGTTGTGTTGTACTGTGCCACATGCTAATTTATACCACGTGATATGCTATGTCACTGGGCCGATTAATCTGGCCCAGCACAACACATAAAACTAACATCTTGTGCCGTGCTAAGCTAACTGACGTACTGGACTAGACTGGCACGTCCCAATTTACACCTACCATCGTGTAATGTATTTGGAAAGAACGAAATCAAATTGTTTTCGAGGGAAGATTAAATATCTAAGGAAGAGTTGATTCATAGTCAACCTCAATGTTATGGTGTTTGAATTTAGATGTTTTAAAAATATGTCAGTTTGGTTGTTCTGTGTAACTGGAAAATGTTTACCACTTATTGATTTTTCTTTGTAACCACTATTGTAATGGTTAAAAAATTAAAAATATAGGAAATAATATACTAATGATTATACTCCCTTAGTACTTATTATATAGACGAAATATTGGATTTTTTTTTGTCCCACTAAATAGACGGAATTCTAGTTCCAATATATCTTTTAACATATATATCCCTATTTATGATGTACGGAAAATTGTAGTAAGAATAAGACAAAGGGTAAAACCAGGAAAAAACATGAAAATTTATAAAACCCAAATAATTTCTTAATCTAAGAGATTTCACCTTCTCCGCCTATATAATAGGTACGGAGATTAATTAAATTTTTTAATCCGGTCCGATGTAAAAACCAAACAGGTCTATTTTAATGAGACAGAGGAATACATGACAAAAATGAAATTTCACAATTCTAAGGCCAGTTCCTATGAACCTCTCAAAACATCAAATTTGGTCAAAAACATCCACTATGCACCTCTCAAACCATCAAATTGACCTCTCAAACGCTCAACTTTGAGCAGATGCACAGCGTGACAAAGTCTTGGTCGAGCGATAAAGACATGGTCGCCAACGGCTAACTCTCTCTCGTCTATAAGTTTACCAATTTGAAATCAAGTTTTTACACCAAAAATTTTACCCAAAATTTTTCCCACTTTCTTTACTTTCTACTCTAAATATATTCAATTTTTTTTTTCAAAATGGCCCAAACTGCAAATCTTGAATTGGCAACACAACCATATTTTTCTGGGGTCATTCTTGAAGCCGAAGTTAGTAAGATATGTTAAAGTTATAAGAAAATAGAGAATGAAAAAAGAGGTCTTCAGGTTTTTAGATGTTAACCAAGTCGCACCGAAAAGAAAAGAAAAATTCAAGGCAAGAAAAATGGAGGTAAAGAAAATTTGAAAGTCAGTAGTATTTCTTACAAAAATAAGGAAAAAAATTCTCAGGAGCGCATTGAATGGAAGATACGTCAAATGAGGCTAAACAGGAGGCCCAAGATTGTCAGAGATTTTTACTGAAGTGTTTAAGTTTTTACTGCTCTAGTTTATATCTTGTAAAAGCGTAGTATAGTAGTAAATTAATGTAATGGAGATTTATGTAATTGAGATTAGTGTTTAAGTTAATTGAATCAAATTATTAAATAAACTTGCAATCAAATTGTTCAATCAAATTAACTCAATTCATTAATAATCAAATTAAAACAGACTAGTTTTTGATTCAATACATAAAATCAAAATTATATATTTTTGATTCAATTAAAACATAAAATTAAAACTATATATTATTTCCTGGTTGATGTCTTGGTTGACCAAAGGCCCAACTTTCATCTTCGGGGTAGTTTCTTTGTGCTAACAACTATGCTATAAAAGCTTGAGTAGCGTCAGGAGGTTGAGTTTCATCATTACCATAACCAGAGTAAGGCATTGAAGGAAGCTGAGAAGTGGATGCCCCAACGTCTCGAACCGGGATACCCTGTGAAGACTCCTACTCTTGCAATCGGGGGATAAAGATTCGTAAATAATTGATTACCTCCTGGAGTCGTCAAATCCATTCCTATGGACTCATGTGTCATATAAGTTTCTTGCATATTCTCCTCTAGTGTGGAAGGTGTGGCAGCACTTCTTTGACTGCTTCTATGACTGACTCTGCTTGCATCTCTTGCTCGACTTCGTTGACTCTGATAACTTGCTTGACCTGGAACGGGTCCATCTGGAATATTAATACTCAATGTGTTCTTCATTTGTTGCAGGAGCCCCATGTAATGTCTCTCCATTTGAATGGATCGCCAATGATAATCGTTTAACCTTTCCCGCACCTGATGTTCTGTTATTTCTACCCCCAATACGGATATGTTCGATCCGTAGCTTGAGAAATCACTGGAACACTTATACGTTCCCCTTGTAGATTGATACTCGTCACCTCCCAGTCAAATGGTGGCATAGATGACGAAGAAGATGAACCTCCCTGGCCACTGGGATAAACATAGGTAGCTGACGAATAAGCTGGTAGAAGTTGGGAGGGAAGAAACGCTGAATCAACCGACAATCAATCTAGAGATGGCACATCCATAACTCCCACATGTTGAGGCTCCATGGAAATGTTAGGCTTGCTAATCTTGTTGAACCAACTCAAATAATCACGATTGTCAACATCCTCCTCGACCAAGTCATCAACATGAGGCCATTCTTGACCATCTTGTATCAACAAACGGTAATCCGCTAAGGAAATCTCCCCGCATGGAAATGGTTGATTTCTTTTACTGTTCTCCTTCGAAGCTGTAGAAGGAGTCTGTACCCAAACTACCAAACACCTTTCCCAAATTCAGCACTGTACCGCATTCGAAATCCTTAAAATATAAGGTATTTATAATCTTCCACCAACGTTCTAATATTACTTGAACAACAATTTTTCTATGATTCTTAGGCTCGAACGAATATAAACGATACCACGGATATCAACTGACTCTTACTTTAACTGCCTCACGGAGCCACGCATACACGGTACTAAATTCAGTTAACCCACCTCTTAGCTTGGTATACCCACTTCTCTCTTGATGGCCTGATATATGACCTTCCACTACACCAATGCCCACAAGCTGTTTAAACTCTTGGAACCCCTCATCTATATTCTGATTCCAGTCAACTCCACTACTTGGCCGCCTCTTGGTTGATCTTTTCTGTTTTTTTTGTTTCTTAACAAATTCATTGTGATAAAAAAAGATTATAATAAATTTATTTTTTGCTCTAGATGATTTGGTGAGATAAAATTATAAAAAAAGATATAAAATTATAAAAGAGATATTGATTATTTATAAACGGTAAAAAATCGGTCAAAAAATCGATCATAGTTTCCATCGCTCAATATAATTTCGATCGTCTAGAGCATTTTCTCGCAGCGACACACCTGTGCTGGTGTAAGACGCGTATGCATGAATGTTGGAGTTTTTAAGCTTTGACGGATTTCGAAGAAAAACTCATTTTTAAAAATTATTTAATGTACCTTAACCTAACGACTTTTTCTTGGTTCCAAGTACTTTAATTTATATTTTAATTCACCATTAGTCCATCAATCAAGTCTTAATTCCGTGTTTGTACTGTACCGTCAGTTTTGACGATCAGTTGAGAAATTGTAGGTCCCATCAGTCACATGGAAATCTCTGCTGAAACAATGTCAACAGTGAGTAACTGTGCGGGACCTACTTTATCTCTTCTCTCTGTAGGGCATGTGAGTCACAAGTGGATCTTTTGTTAAAGGGCTAATATCTGTCAGCGTACCAATAATACCCTTCATTACATATTTATTCACATCAATCACTATAACACAGATTTATTATCTGATGGTTATCAATCACTCTCGATAGTATTATACGGCCCCTATTCTTGATTGGTGAAATTAACTTATAGATGACTGACGCGTGGTGGGGTGGAAGTTTTGAGGTTTTCAAAAAATTAATCAAATCAAAGGAGAATTTTTCAATGCGTGGGTCCAGAGTCAAATTAGGAAGACCAAACAAAAGAGATGCGAGGGGTAGGTCAAGGGCTGTCATCATCATCAGTTAAGTTATTTTTTAACTGAATAAGTCATAAGTTGTTGAAAATCTAATAACGACATTTACTTTTTACTCAAATTCAGGATTTTCCCTCCCTAAAATCAGCTTTAGAATTATTAAAATAAAAAATGATTCGTGGTATTTTATAGGCTAATCGTAGAAAGTAAAGTAGCGATAGAAAGAAAAAGAAACAAATCAGACACATGAGTTTCAAGTTGTTCATCCAAAATAACAATTAGGGTATCTTTTAAATTAAGTCTGAAATTAGATTTATATTTGGGTACTTCTTCTTTACTTTGTTCAATGGAATTTTGGATTCTTATTTATGTTTTACATACAGCAGATGGAAATCTTTTTTTTTTTTAAGTATATAATTTATTTAATCAACTGGTATACGGTTATACGAGAGTATGTTATATCCACAAAATACTTTAATACAATTATATTAAGTAAAAAAAATTATTATCATACAAGCAAACAACAAATTGAGTTTTTAGTTCTCCTAGAAAAACAAATCAATTTCTTTGGAAAACAAGATTCATAGATCTAACAATCATAACATTGTCGTGTATGAACCTCAAAACTTTTTTTAGGAAATTCGAAGGCTTCCAAATATAGAAACTCAAATAGATTAAAGATGAAAAGATGAAAGAAAAACAACTACGATATCTTGTATTATATAAGTAGGAGTAAGATAACGGAAATAACTTACCGTCTTGATTTTATATTTTGGTTTTTTTTTAATCGTGTAATGAATTTTGGATATTTATTTATTATTATATACGTTGTTAGAGTATTGCTCAGTTGAACCCGTCAAGCATTGATATGTCAAGTTTGGTTGTCAAGTTTAGTCCAAAAATAGCTCACCTGATTTGCTTACTAAAGTAAACTTCGGGATGTTAGATTTAAGACACAGAAATGTTGAGACAATCTCTAGTTACTGATTGAAGACCTAAAGACGTATTGAAGAGCAAATGAAGACATAATCATTCATATTGAGGTTAGTAACTATTGACTTTGATTTGTTCTATTTCTATCAAGTTATTACAGTCGTATTCATAGAAAACATAACATGCGAAGTTTGTTTACATGACTTTAGTATATAGATGACTTGATCATTGTTATGATCTAAGTACTAAAAGGAAGGATATACACTAGTTGTTTTTACAACTTATTGTATTGAGTTACGTAGCATAGTTTGTTATACTTTTGTGATTTCAATATAACATTAAAATGACTCTTGTCATGGATTAGTGTTGAACTTTCATGAAACTAGATATGTATATCTAATTGTGAATAAGGGCTTTGAACTCATGTTAGAAACTTTTTCTTGGACATGGTTTAAAGTTTGTGTAGACGTGAATTAAGTTTCTAAGTCTAATAGGATTTAAGACCGACCCCTGAACCGATCTGAGTCTTATATAATTTTGAAACCTCAGTTTTTCACCCTTGAGCTTTTGGATTTGGAAACAAGTGCAAGATGAATAGAAAGTTCTATGTCAGGAAATATTGAACACGTATTTAACTCCAATATGTTATTGTTCATATTTATTCCTTTGATACTCAAGGCTAGATCCTATTAATATTATTAATATATATTTTTTTACTATTTTATTATCGAAAATGGATGTGTTTTCTTTTCCTAAAAGATTGCACATAATTAGTCGACTAATTTAGCAAAGTACATGGATTTGCAACTAGCTAATATTGATTGTTATACTAGTAAGATATCTCAAGTATTAATGTTGGAAAATATTATTGATTATTTATTTTGGAAACAATATTTTGTATCTATTATGAATGAGTTATACATGTTAATATAATCATATAATATCAAGATTGTTGCTAATTTCAAAATATATTTATTGCATATATTTTGATTTTCAAAATTGGTAGATCTTGTTTCCAAACAAACCTTGGTCATAACTCTATAAATAGTGGAGTTTTGTATTCTTACAAACATATCCTAGAACACATCTAGCCTCTAAAAGTTAATTCATGGAAATTAGTAATCTAATTAGATTTCGATAAAGACCTGATCAACTCGTTTAAAGACTTCTTTGGGATCAAAAAGCTCTAATAGTACCATTGGAGGGAAAATAATAATCGCACATTTAGTGTTTTTTTATATATATACTTGTTTATAAAGCTAATGGTATAGTTATCTTCAATAGATATTCTTGTTTATTCCATGGTAATTCTTTTCCAACAATAAGGACACTCGAGGTTTTGAAGATTTGACTATCACAAATCTAAATGACTCTGGATCTGTGTGATAGATCTGTTGATTTTCCGTTGTTAACAGACTCAGTTATGTATGCTACATTAGTAAATGAATCAAGTTGTTTGCAGGATGTTACTCTGAAGATCAATTAAAGATTTCAGATTTAAAGACTTTGGTTTTTGTTTTAATCTTGGTGTGACTTTCTGTGGCTTGATTACCTGGGATTAACTTTTTATTTCGGTAAACATTTTCTTGTGAGATCAATAAATAGTTCGATTACAAACGTAATCCTTGTAAACAAGATTGATTATTTCGATAATCATTATCTTGATTGAACTCTTAACAAATAAGTTTTTGATTCAAATATTTATCTTGGTTATTCAAGGTATCCATATCTTTAACGGGAGATCCTTCAACCTAACTTATCATATACTTTTGAAATTTGATTGGAAATTGAGTTTTGTTACCAAACAGGTTGGTCATGTAAAGTTTGGAATACGATCCAAATGAATCTTGTGATGCAGATCGGAGGCGTTAAAATAAAAATAAAATTACAGCGGAATCAAGATTGAAAAGTAACTGATAAAATTGATAATAATGCAGCAGATATATGCAAATGGAAGAAATGGATGATAGATTGTTCGGACCTCAAATTACTTTTATGAATAACGACTATGAACGAATGATCCAGACCTCGCAACACCGAAGAATCACAACTAATTATTTAGACCTCTAGGTGAACCTGACTATAATTTAAAATCAAAATAAAGTTTAACAAAGTTTAACAATAATAAAATAATTTAATTAATCCAAAATTGTCTTAATTTTCGTTTTTGGAGTTCCTTATATAGATAACTCCTCATAAACAAACCCTAAACTCACCAAAATATAAAATCTTGTTTCCCAAGGTATCTACTACCTCTAACTTATTAAACTCTTAAAATAAATTTGGAGACTATCCTAAAATTACCCTAATAAATAAATCCGAAAATTAATACTCCTTCCTTTTCAACAAAAGTGATAGTAACACTTTTGCTGAAACGGAGGTAGTATTTTACTACTAAAATTTCACCAATAAAATACAAATACAAATAATAAAATAATACTTTTATTTTCCATAAATCTACTTCTATCATTCTATCGGTGTTGGAGAAGATACATCCTCGAATCTTGCTGGTATCATGTTTTGCACGTGTAATTCGTTGATGACAATCTTCATACACATGAATTGATGACGTAAAAAAAATAATCTATGCACCGTATAAAAACATGAGGTGTAATGGAAACCCAAAACGGATCTTCATAAGTTGAGATAACAAATTCTCGCTTGTTATGGTAGATATAGGAGATCATTTGTGTATCACAATAGTCAACAACTAGCTTACGCTCGGGTAAAGATAACTCATCAATATCAAGAATTACCAAATCAACAAGCTTATCAGGATTATATGAATTACCATGAAACTCCATCAAATCATGTGAAACTTCTTGGGACTATTTTTTTTATCAGCAACATGATGTTCTTCATCTTTTTATTAAGTAAATTCCATATCCTCCTCATCGTCGAGATATTTATCAAAGATCGGAGTTTTATGCCAATCAATAATAACTTGATTTTATTCATCCTCATGACAGCAAACCAAGTCTTCAACATAGTCGTATTCTTCACCATTATTTTCTTCTCTAAAGAGCACTGATTAGCAAGAAACTGATGTGACTTTTGATAGACACATTTATGTGACTTACTTGATCTCATATTTATATTAATAGTTCTCACTTTTTGTACTAATATTGTTTTATTTTTTATATTTTTAGGTATCTTTGAAGAATAAATTTTTGTAATTTTTTTTGATTAAAAAGTAATAAAGGCACCCTGAAAAGTATTAAAGGCACCCTCAAGATGGTTAAAGGCACCCACTCTCTTTTAAATTGAAAACAAGAATTTTGGCGGAAAGATTTTTTCTCCTTATCTGCGTAAATCAGGATCAAGTATTTGAGTTATTTTCAAGATTATAGGTTGGATATATTCTTACCTAATAAGTAAGAGTTGTACGAGTTTGGGAAGCTAGCAAAATCAGTATTACCTCGTGAAATATCCTCTCACGTCAACAAAACATAATCTCAATAAATATTTGATTCACGAATATAAAATACGTGATTATGCCTCTATTATTCTCGATGGTGTTAGGTAAAACAAGTCAACATGTGCATGATAAAACAGTAAACAAAAGAAAGAAACCAGAATCGAGATACAAACATAATGGCCGAGAATATTTTTGGTTTAAAAGAAAGATTTGAGAATATAATCGAGGAGGATTGATGTTCTAGTATAAAATAGGGTGTCTATGGAGCATTGAAAGGAGGATGGCTCTGGCTGGAAACACAAGAAAAAAAGTCCGAGAAAATTATGTTGTTGTTCGGGAAGAGAGGAAGAAGAAGAAAAAAAAATCGTTGCCAAATAAGGAAACTATCGTTAAAAATTGTTACCTTATCTTTTGTATTCAACAGTTTGGACAATTTCCTGAATAGTTCCTGCAACAGTTTTAGGTTTTAATGTAAACAAAGTCTGTACTTTATTCAACTGCGTATAAAAGGAGTCGCTTAATCGTTCAGTTAATTCATTAAGTTCTTAAAGCTTCTGCGACGCATTGGGTCAGTTTTTTCTTGTAATCTTTTCTAATTAATGAATAAGATGGTTTTTCTTCTATTCTTTTCCTCCATGAGTAGCTAATCTTATTATCTAGGGTTAGAGAGGAAGCTAGTTTTGATGATTATTTTTATTATTTAATTTCTTAGACATAAATTACTCTCACCTTATTTGTGCTAATCTTTTTAATAATTTCTCTTCTAAATATGCTTTGATTAAATTTTTCTGAATAGTCTTTAGGATATTGATCTTCTATAAGCGAAAGAGATTATATCTTTGTGAGACGATAAAAGTCATATAAATTTTAAATGTTGTATTTTCCAAAATATGAAATTGGGTTCAATATTGTTTTGAGTAGTATTAGAGTATTGTGTTTATGATACTAAGTTTGAATGACCAACATCAGAAGTAGTGAAATCCAAAACCCTAGATCAGTCTTTTTCTTGGTTAATTAATTTGCATAGTTATTTTATTTAACTAAATTCGTAAAAATTATTTTCTGTTTGTTTTAGCACAATAATTGACTAGAAAACTAGAAATTGTAATTATGAAATCCTTGTGGAACGAAACGTGCTTGCATACTGTCTCATCGATAACCGTGCTCTTGCGGTATAATAAAAAACCATCAACTTCTTCGGATAGAATTGTTGAAAATTTTCACGAATCTCTTCCCCAATTCCATTTATGAATTGAATAAAATCTTCACTTCTTATGAAATCATCTAACTCACCTTTACGATTCTTTTTGTTTGTTAATATTGACGACAACTTATTAACCCTGGATACTCACCTTAGAAGCATCTAATTAACCCTAAAATCGACTTGACACTGGTAACCAACTCATGCAGATCGAAGGCGTTAAAATAAAGATAAAATTACAGCGGAATCAAAATTGAAAAGTAACTGGTAAAATAGATAACGATACAACGCATATATGTAAATGGAAGAAAGAGATGATAGATTGTTGAGACCGGTAAAATAGATAATGATGCATCGGATATATGTAAATGGAAGAAAGAGATGATAGATTGTTGAGACCTCAAATTATTCTTACGAATAACGACTATGAACGAATGATCCAGACCTCGCAACTTCGAAGAATTACAACTATGTATAAGATAATTATTTAGACCTCAGGGTGAACCTGACTATAAATAAAAATCAAAATAGAATTAAACAAAGTTTAACAATAACAAAATAATTATATTAATCCAAAATTGTCTTAATTTTTGTTTTTGGAGCTCCTTATATAGATAAATCCTCCTAAACAAACCCTAGACTCGTAAAAAAAATATAAAATCTTGTTTTCCAAGGTATATACTACTTTTAGGAAACTTTCCTAACTTATTAAAACTCTTAAAATAAACTTCTAGACTATCGTAAGATTACCCTAATAAAGATATCTGAAAAATAATATTTTAATACTAAAATATCACCAATAAAATACAAATAAAAATAATAAAATAATATATTTATTTTTCATAAATATCCCTTCATCCTCTTGTCTTCTCATTTGGAAGATTAGTAGCAGAAGTCTTGATAATCATTAAGGATATTTAATAGATTTACTCCTATAAAAAACCAAATATTTTGTTAGAATATCTAGCATTATAACGTCTATAATAAAGGAAGTTTTGCTAGATGTTTCATAAATTCAGGAATATTGTTGAAGTTGTGTAACTAAGGATTAGTTTATTCAGTCTCAACTACACGTGGTTGTATTGTGGGAAATAGTATAACGGCTTAATTTGTTGAGTATTCAAATTTGGACCAGGTCCCTGAGTTTTTCTACAAGTTTATAATTTCCCCCATTAACAAAATTTTGGTGCGTGCTTTACTTTATTTTCGCATTATAATTTCCTTTGTGATAATTAAAGTATTTGCACTTGTACATTGATCACCTTACTGATTTCATCTTTAAAATTTATAATTATACAAGGTGTTCCTTATTTGGTTAAATAAAAAAGAATTGGTGGCGTACTTGGTACCCTTGTATTTTCAATAGGTTAACCTGATACCATAATTCTTAAATTTATCAAAATTAAGAATGTCGATGGGTGTCAGATTACCCAGAAACAAACAAGAACCAGTTGCTTCTTTTCTGATTCCGGATCTTGAAATTGTACACTAGCAAATATGACTCGTCGGATGGAAAATATTATGACCCGCTAACTTATCGGTTCCAAACATTTTTCCACGTGGGTTATAGGTTCCCATGAAAGTGTTTATCTTTTTGTATTTTCAGGAAAAATCTAAAGAGATTGTCTAGTTTTGACTAATAATTATTTTCATCCCCATGTATATTTAAAAATAAATGTCCATATAGAGCATTGATAAAAAAAAAATAACATAAATTATATATACGTGCTCAATATTTATTGTCATTTGAACTTTCAGACTCAACTTGGACAAACATCAAAATATGATAATCAAGAAAGATAGAACAGATAAATTGAAATATGAAAGTCAGAATCGAAATATGCAAGTTATTTTACTATACTTTCGAAAGAATTCCTAAAATCATCAAGAAGTACCATATTCGCAAACTTGTTCACAAACGAATTTTTTCAGTTTGCAAACTTGTTTACAAGCTGATTTTTTCAGTTTACAAACTGGAAAAAAACTTGATGTTCTAGACACTTCAAAATTGTTCATTGTTCACAAACTGAATTTTCAGTTCGCGAACTGTACACTTCAAAATTGTTCATTGTGCACAAATTGAATTTTCAGTTCGCAAACTGTACAAATATTGGTATGTTCCTGGAAACTTTGAAAATTGTTATTGTACACCAATTGTTCTAACAGTTTGCGAACTATACACTTTCAAGGTGATATATGTACACTTCAAATATTACATGTACGTAAACTGATTTCAGTTTGCGTACTGGCATATTTTTGGGTGTTACTGAACTTCAATATTGCTTTATCTTTCACTAGCTTTATGGGATTATTTTTGTGGGCTAACTTTGTGCACGATTCTTAAACGAAAAATACACTTATGCACATTCTTCTTTGTAACTCAAGGAAAACTTCTCACATGCTTACATGGTTTCTATTTTTGGAATCAATCTATTTTGAGAAGTTAAGCTTGCTTGGGATCAAAGTAATTCGTAAACATGGAACCAGTTCACGAACTTTCTTTTTCTTTGGTCGGTTGTCACCAAGCAAAATTATTTCAAGTTTTTACTTCACAAATATAGATTAGAGTAAATTAACAAGAACAAGTTCATCCCCACAAAGAGGCAGGTGATTATTAATTATCTTTGATTACTTATGTAACTGGGGGATTTATGATGATTGTAAATAAATGTAAACTAAATTAATATAATGAATATACTGCTTAGAGGTTTTATCTTCCGTCATCACACATGTTATCTACTAAATCAAAGACGCAAGAGTCACACTTTGAATTCTTCTCACTAGATAACCTAGCGCAAGCCCCATTCAAGTTTCACCTATTGAAAGCAGTAGTATCTATGAATTAGGCTAATCTAAACAATCTAGCGCAACATCCACTTAAATTTAAATTACGATAACTTCTACACATAATTGCATGGAAACATCCAGTTGTTAGAAATTATACTGTGCTACTTGTGTCTAAAGTTCTTTGAAAATTTTGTATCTTAAACCTTAATATATCCCTAGATATGAACACTTCCCCATTTAATTCGCGACTTAAACACACAAATATTTAATCATACATGGTGTGATTAATGGTAAAACATAAACGATAATAAAGAGATTACGAATACTAAGAATGAATACTTTAATTAATAAACATATTCAAGACTTCGGACTACATCTCTAATCAATAAGAGAAAATTAGTTCATTATGGATTTATTAAAATCCATAGAAAATAATGAAGTAAAAAAAACCTTAGGTTTTAGAAAAATCTCCAAAACTCCTTATTATTTTCTTATTGTGTAAACCTTCTCTCCCAAGATCTCTTAATTAGTAGTAAAGTTATCTCTTAAATATATATCCCAAAGTAGAATTCTCGTGCATCGAATCCCCATCGAAATAGGTTGCTGAAACTCGTGAAAACTCGCCAAAAGTTAAACAAGGTCGTCAAAATATTCAACACACCCGATAGGCCGCTTATCAGGATAGGAATCCCAACCCAAATTCAGTTCTCATCTTCTATTGGCCTGCCATTTATGGGGAAATGACATTGCATTCTTCACTTCACTCAACTATTAGTTCAGTGGAACTCACAATACCCTCATCAATTTTTCCCTCGGACAGACACGAGACCTAAAACATAATTCTCAATGGTTTTTCTATTCTCGGTCAGTCTCTTGGCTAAGAACAATATTTTATTCTGAGTTTTTCCTTGTTTTTCTCGGTCATTCACCTCTAGGAGAATATTTATTTCTTCTGACTTTTCATACTCAGTTATACAACCTCTTTCTTCAATGTCAGCAACATTAATAATCCTTCTTTGATTAATTCTCGGAACAACAAAACCATGGCAGTAACAACCTCTTCACCGCCAAACTCTATAAACTACAGAATGAGGAATTGGCCATGATGTATCTAATCCATGCATAATATCATGAAAAACGGATATAAATTTTTGACTGCTACTTAGTATCGCCCCATCACGAGATCCTAACCCCATGAAACAATCACCAATCATCATCTATCAGCGTCAATGGCAGCTAGCACCTCTTCTCGTTCAAGTTCCTCTCAACAAAATAAACCGGTCTTTGTTCTCACCTGAAGCCATCAATCACTGCAAAACCCACCTTGAAAAACACTCATAAGATAAATATTTGCTTTCTTTAACTTGATTCCATAAACCATTGTTTATTTTTAACGTCATGTATATGGCAGTTGCAGTCGATGGAAGAGGAGAATGAACTGGACTGTCAGGTTCGTGAAGAAGAATAATAAGATGACAACCCCAAGTAAACTTGATGGTGTCGTTATAAATCGTAGCTTCCCATAGTAAAAATATTGGCGTTTTTATCACTCATGGATGCCCTTAGTAAAAACTCATCTTTGTCAAAAAAATTTCTACTTCTCCTGGCTTTCCTTGGCTCTGGGTCTTCTACAGTTATCGTACTTCAATTTCCACTTATTTTTAGAGATATAACCTAATGAAAAGCATAAAATAGAAAATTAATAATAATACAAGGTAATTTAAACAAAATCTAGCAAATAAATATAAAAAGGATACTCAAAATTTGCAAACTATGTACTTATCATTCCTCAAGAAAACAATGCCTGTACTTTAAGCAATCTGGCCCAATTTATCATTATAAATAAAGGACTCTTTGCAACCTAAAATCTCAATCCTAGCACGCTATGTCCTAGTTGCGGATAGATTCATCCTATAAAGACCTAGGTTTCTTTATGAAATTGTACTAGGTTACGACTTTTAAAGTCTTCACTAAGGAATTGGTGAATCCCGACATATTATCTTTTACCTGATAGTTCTTGATATCTGGAATTTTGTCTTGATCATCGTAGTACTTGTTTATTCTAAGGTCTATCTTTTCTATTATATGACCATTCATGAACTACTGATTACAAAATAAAATTGATAAAACTTACAAAGTTCTTTTCTTCTCAGACTTTGTAATTTCAAAATATTGATATCTAAACTTGTTTTAGATTGATCTTGTGAGGTAGAATCGATTAGGTATCTCTATAACCTTTTGAAGAGAGTAATCTATCATAATTGTTGAGTTTTACTAGATATATATCTTCATTTCTCTTGAAGATCCCTTAAAGTAATCATATTTCCATTACCTCAATTGAAACATATATAGAGGAAATCAATGAGCTACCTGTTAAAGGCAGGTTAGTTAAAGTCTTCACTTCGGCTGAAGTAACTCCTAGGCCTGTAAAGCACTTCATCTAGGGTAATGGTATTACGAGATCCAAGAGACGTAAGGAGAACGACTGAAGTTGAATTTCTTGGAAGGTTGATCCGGTCTCAGTTATATTCCAGTTCGAAGTCTGATAGTATGCAAGTGTTTGTAGTGGTTTAATAGAGTGTGGTAATCAAACTAGACGAGCTCCCATGGTTATTTTACCGTTAGATTGCAGGTTTCCTCATTAACAAAAATTTTGGTGTTATATGTTATTTCTTTTCCGTATCATATTGTTTACTTGTACAATTAAAATTTCACAAGTAGTTAGTTAATCAACCTAAATAGTTTATAGCTCGATTGTAAAGATTTTAAAAGACTTATTCATGTTGAATTCGCATATTGAAATATAGATTACTAGACTTTGTCTTGTTGGAATTCGGACATTGTATGGTTCGGGTACATACTAGGTTGACTTTGATTTACAATCAGGAATACAAATCTTATTATTAGTGATCTATACGTATTGATTGTACAAGTATTTGTCCATATAGGTTCACCAATGAAAAATTTGGTGGTGTACTAGGAACCCTCTCTTTTTCAATTGGTATCTAAGGAGAAAAACGTCGTAAGACCTAATAAGTCTGTGTTTGTAGCGATCTAGAACCGACGGACAAGAGTTCTATCACTATTAGTGTATCACAATCCTTCGATGACACGAATTACTTATGGTGGATGATAGTTATTCGTTCCTTCTTACAGTCTCATGATTTCAATATATGGGTGAAGGGTGTCAATGGTTACACTCGTTGAACTGTTATTGTAAATGGAATAACCACGGTCAAGGAAATTGACGAATATGATGCAGCCGTAGGCCTGTTAATAGATAACTGAATATCCGACATCCATACAAGTCCGTACCGAAAATTTAGGATATTAACCGAAGTTTGGATATCGGATTCGGATACGGATATCTTATCATATAATCACTCCTTATTGGATACGGATACGGGAATACCTTATTATCCTATAGGATAATTATATCTGGTATCCGTTAACATAAATACATATATATAAAATTACTATTATACTTTTAATTTTCTTAATTTTTTTTTACATTTGTTGATGATTTTGTTTGAAAAAAAATAAAGGAATGACAAAATCATCAAAATTAATTTTATGTTATAATTTTGGATTCATGAGAATAAGAAGTGATTAAACACATACAACTAAATTATATATAATTTTTTTCATTACATAATTTTCGGATAGTTATCGGATTATCGGATATCTGTTTATCCAAACGGATTCAGATACATAAATGAATTTCTATTATCCGTCGGAATTAATGGATACGAATATCCAGATATTGTTAACGGATTAGGATACATGACAACTATTATTCGTTCCTTTAAGTACCGTTGAAAGGCCTACACAACCGAAATCATTGCTGCAAAGCAAAATTCTGAAAGTTTGAATGCTATTATACACGCCATAAGCCAAGATTTTCAACATCATGTTTCTCTATGTGAGACATCAAAAGGTACTTGGGATATATTAGAAACCGTATTTGAAGAGAATCACCTCAGAAAAAAAAGCAAGGCTTCAAAATTTAACTTCTAATTGGAAAACCTTTGTATGCATGATGAAGATTCGTTTGAAGAATTTAATCACCAACTTTCTTAAATAGTGAATGCCTTTCATGCGTTAGGAAGAACTATTTATGATAAGGATATTTTGCTAATAACTCTGAGATATTTGTTATCCTGATACGAGTCTAAGAAACATGGCATCACAGAAGGAAACCATCTGTCAAAGCTTTCCACGAGTGACCTTGTCGGAAATTTGAAGATATTTGATCATGAACAACGCACTACAAGGGAGAATTCCATTGCCTTGCTAGAAGTAGTTGTCGAATAGTTTATCTCTGCTCAAACTATTGCGTCTTGGGCTGATGAGTGTTGTGATGATCAATGTGAAACTAAACTAGACACCAAAATGTATTTGATCGCTCAACAAGCCAGAGAACTTCTAAAAAAGAGAGATTTTTTTTTTCTAAGGAGATTTTCCTCTAGATCTCAAATCCATAATGAAGAAAGAGACTTTAAAAATAAAGAAGATATTCAGTGCTTCAAATGTCGTGGTTTTTGGCACATGGAAAAAGAATGTCCTATAAGGAATATTATTAAGGAAATAAAGGTCTGGTTGCATCTCTTGATGATATTCCTGATAAGCACATCTTTGAAAGTTGTACAAATAATTCATCTTATGTTGCAGAAATATTTGTAAATTCTTGTCTTGTTCTAGATGATGATGACTCGGATGATTTAATTCTTGACTTTTTACGCAAAAGTGAAGAACTTCATCGAGAAAATCTTCGATTGAAGAAGAGCTTAGACAAGGCATAAAATTTTCTTCTAGAGAAAACTCAAGAGTTTGACAAACTCAATGAGAATTTCGCAAAAACTATATCTCTCAAAGATGAAGAGATTAATACCCTTAAATGATCTACAAAGGCTCTCTGGAAGTTCAGATAAGATTTCGACCATGCTTTTTGGTCAAAAGGCCTTTGGAAACACCAGTGATGTAGGGTTTAATGTTTAAAAGGCCTTTATTTTTGCAGAAACATTTAAAAGTAATTCTGGGGATGTTTTTTGTACTATTAAAGGAGCTAAACCTCAAAAAGAATATTTCTAAACATTGTTCATTTTGTGGCAATTTTTGACAAGCTCAAGAAAAATAACGAAGTTTCAGGAAAAATAACAAGGTTGTCATGAAATTTCAGAACGATATATAGAGGATGAATCAAGCAGTGAAGAATTTTACAGAAGGGAATTCCACAAAGCCACATCCAAAGCGTAACAAAGGAAAAGGAAGAGACAACAAGGGTAAAAAGCAATCTCTTCATCATAATAATTCAAATAACCTTGTAGTGTCCTCAGTGACATTTGTAGTGAGTCTCACACTCACCTCATCACTAATTAAGTGTAGTAATGAGTGCATCCTCAAACTTTGACTTGAGAATATAACAAAATTATCAGGAGATTGATTTATTCATGATATCAAGGTTGCTCAAGTTTTTTGAGTTTTTATGCAATCTTTATATGATTTGAATTTTTTGTTCTACTATATGATTTGGTGGGTTCCTAGTATTTCCTTGAGAATTTTTCCCCTAGGACACAATTATCTCTCTTGAGAAGACAATAAATTTCGTCTCATTATTGTTGAAACTTCTTGCTCCAAATAGATGAAACCTCTTTCAATAGGTTACGTGACCTATTGTTTGAATGAATTTATAACTATGAAATCCCAATGAGGTTGTCATTATTGTCTCTACGCACCTCTAAAAAGAGTCAATTTTACGAAATTTGACTCAAGGTGCTACTACATATCTAACAGTAAATCCAAACTGTAATGACTTGATGTGGGTATCAACACTTCTTATGCTCTTTGTAGAGTTCTCCCTACATATCTGACTCTTAAGCAAGACGAGAACATGATGGGAATTTCCTTATATAACAAGCTAGGAAGAATTTATGTGCTTAGATATTCTATCTAATCATAATATTGATATTTAAACTTAGGTTACTCAAAAAGAAATATTGTTTCGTTTTTGGGAAACATTTGTCTTCTTAGTATAACATATCTTCATCATCACAATAAAGTATGCTTAAAATTTCTTCTTTAATGATGTTTAAATGTGTGATATCTTTGGCAACACGCGAAGGTTTACGAACGAACTAGTTTGTTTTCCCGATTTTTATACTGTTCAGTTCACCAACTTCTTAAAGGAATGTCCTTTTTATAAAAGAATTATTTTTCCTTCTCTGTATATTTCCTTTTGGGTTGATTCTCCTCTTTATATATTGTTCTCACTCTTTGAAGTGTTTTAGAAGCTGTTAGTGTTTATCTTATTAAAGAAATTAAGTCGTCAAGAATCAAAAAGTAAAAATCATATAGACAATGGGTTTATCTTCTATGTCTGCTTAGCTTTTGTCCTTGTAACAAGGAAATTGACTTTAAGGATGCCGTGGAAAAACTCATGAGACGTAGGAACTCCCTCAAGTTCAATCATGCCTCAAAGGAAGTAATCCACTATGAGACAAAAAAAAAAAACAATGGAAGAATGTCCTATGTGATCTCAAGGGTCAGTTAAGTGGTCTGATAGGTACCTCTAGTGATGAAGAAGAATACAATGATCAAGTTATCAACGAACTCTTCAATAATGGGAATGAATTCTATGCTCAAGCTCTTCGGAACAACTTGATGATTAAATAGTTTACTCCTTGTAAGAATTTATTCTCATTTTTTTAAGGAGAAAAAACTAATTTATGAAGTAGTTTATTAATATTTTCTTTTGCATTACTACTTCATATTTATCATCTATCTGTTGATGAAGTTTATTTAGTCAAATTTTTATTGATGATGATGTTTGCAATACTTGATATTTATTGATTATTCTTTGTGTATAATTGTTTATTATATTTTGTGATTAGAATATGAACTCATGATTTCTCAAAGTTACGCTCATTACTCTTTTTGTTCGTAACTAACTAGAAGAGGAGTAAAATTTTGATTAATTATTTCTCTTTATGAAGTTATAGATGGTAGATTTTTAACGAAGGATAAAATAGTCAAGTTATCTCTACCCGAAAGTAGAATCACCTTATATATGATACTGACCTGGTATCAAAATCATAAAAAACAATTCATATTTTACATTCTGCAAGAAAATTGAGATACCGAATAAACTTCTTTAAAATTCTGCAAGAAAATTGTAATATCGAATAAGCATATTTTACACTCCGCAAGAGAATTGAAATCGAATGCTTATTACAGGGCAACTCCTAGATGTATCGCACACTAGTACAAAGCGACATTGCCCTCATAATATCACTGGTGCGGATAGTAGTTTGTCCCCAGATGATAACATCCAGAACATTCTTTTGTTCCTGAATGGGTGTCAATGCTCCTAGATGTATTGCACACTAGTATAGAACAACTTAATTCCTCCTTATATTCCCTGGATGAATATTTAGAGTGAATTTACATCAATACTCAAATTCAAACTCAATAATATTGATTTATCATAACACATAACAAGCTGCGTACAAATGCATTAAGTTGAAACATCACATCTTTGTGTGATCACTAAGTCACTATCACACCTAATGCAAAAACTAAAGATCCAATCATCATTGATCGAGCTTAAATAATATATTCCCAATGTTGGTTGCATTGAAAATCCCAACATTGGTCGAAACACAACAAAACACTAGTTTTGGTTAATACCCAATTTCTGATGCATTATCATGATCACCTTGCGAAAACGTGATGATAGATATGGAATGGGACAAAGTGTTCTAAACAACATATGTTCCCCTACGTGTCTACTACGACATACTAAAAGAGAATCCCATTCTGAACTAGGAGATATGATTAAAACCCTAGATGAACTATAAGCTGAAAACTACTAGAATTTGATCCGAAGGGTTTTTGTTTGATCCTTTAAACAACCAAAAAAATCTCAAAACCTAATTCCTTCCTCAATAGGATGTAGCCAGTGACTTCATGATTCCGAATTTAGGTTGATCATCAAAAACAGACATCATATGAGAAATCTACTGCGTTTTTACTGAAGAACGTCACATCTAAAAATTCTGAACGTGAAAACCTAACATGTTGTCGTGAAGAGCTAGTAGTCGCGAAGAGAAAATAAGAGAAGGACCTATAATAACAAAGAAAAAAGAGCGTTGTGGGATCGGTGTCAACCGGCCGGCCGGTTGGACACCCTTGGCCGGTCCCCACTCCTTTTTCTCTTAAGTTTTGTTATTTTTACCTTTTATATTAGGGTTTCCTAATCTCTTAAAACTCCTTTGCTCTTCTAATAGCTGCACACAGCAGAGTCCTACCCTCATCAAGGTCATGAAACCACCTAATATATATACGCGGACTAGTTATATATATATATTAAAATACAATTATTTTAATATTCCTAAATTTCGCTCTTCTCTCTAATTAGTCCGTGCATTAATATTATTATTGAAAATATGTCAAAATGCTGCAAGCGACTATATGATAGACGAAGCATAGAGTCGCGACTGACAAGTATGTTCTTTCACTAAACCATGCTACCACATTGGTCGGTCCCTGTTACCACCTTGGTCGGTCCCTCTATACCACCCTGGTCGGTCTCTCTTTTCCACCTTGGTCGGTCACTCAATTACTCCTTGGTCCTGCTACCAACAATATTCTGAATTTCTTTATTTTGTCGCTCACAATAAGACAAAAATTGAAATTATTTCGTAATTACTAACACTAATATTCACATGAATATAACGTTTGCACAAGCCCAGTGCTTATATAAACCTAGCATTAACATAAACTTAGTTCTCACACGAGTTTTGTGCTTGCACAACCCAGCGCTTCCACGGGACTAGTTATCACGAAACTTTGTCACTTGCGCAACTTCAAAAGTCGTATGAATACATTGTTGTCTCAGCTGGCACAATGATAACTCCCAAATGAATGTATTAAGCATCATTGCTAGTCTCAACGATATGTTAGACTCAACAATGTACTAGTTTCAACAACATGCTAGTCTCGGTAACAAGCTAGACTCAGAAACATGATAGACTCATCAATATGCTAAGACTAATAGTATAGCTAGGTCAACAATTGGTCAAATATTACACGTCTATAAAATAGACTCAAACCATGTTCGAGACATAAACAGTCACATGAGGGGATATTCGCTAGGGTTTTGGTTTGGCGGCCTACAACACGTGCGGTGTAACAATACACCCACAACAAGAAAGTATAAAAGTCATGTCGGCGGTTGAAGGAGTGAATAGAATAGTGGTTGTAAAACTGTCAAGTCCCACTAACCTAATGGAGTCGGTTTTCACCATGATATCCACTTCTCTACTCTCCCACTCCTCTGCAACTGCTACTACTTACGAGATCAATGTGCTAACTTCCACTTCAATAAATAGGTTTTTCAACCTATCGACAAGAAAAAAAGATTTTTCCTGGAGAAGAGTTTCATCTCATAAGTACTTGAATGATCGTAGAGCTATCATCTTAGAGATCTTCATAAAACTCACTTTTGTCTTTATAGCAGTTCAACACATCTTACTACCACTAACATTCAATTCCATTGATCTCACTACTTTCTCTTCTTCCATCCCTTAAGATCAACCCTTCTCCTTCCTTCGTGACTGAAGTAAAATCGGAAAGGTCATTTCTTGATTTAGGCAAATTTCGTACAGATTGATCCCTCGAATCTTAAAAGTACTTCAACTGTACAAACGTTTGGTGTTTAAGCGATTTGATCTTACAAGTATTAACCTACTCCATCATTTTCCCCCTTTTACCTTTCAATCATTTTTTACCCATAAACATTTTGGCGACCACAGTGGGAGATCAATCTCTCAGTTGCGAAGTCAATTTTCCAAACTTTCCAATTTCCTCAATTTCAAGATAGTTGATCTTAGGTTGGGTTCGGTAACCACTCCCAACGCGAACTTCTTCAGTACCAGCAATGGTGGTACTCCCAGTAAAAATTCTATAGTTACCAACGCTGACAACGTTACTCCTCCACCATATGAGCATCACACTGAAGAGGCAAGGGATGAGCAAACTCCTCCAACCATTTTCGACTTAAGCAAACATAGGAAACCCTTGCGAGGACTTAAATAGAGATGGATACAACTTAGAAGAAGGTTCTTACCTTCCTCAAGGTTCTCACTAAGAAAGTGACACCAACAGAACAGACTAGAAACACCTCCGAGGCAACTGGTGATGCGAACACATCAAGGGGTCATGCTTATGACGATGATGAAATTCGCATTCTTCCTAACCTAATGATGGAGAGGACCCATCAACCCAATTTAGTTACTCGCGAGTTGCAAGAGGGAGTATATATCCTTCATTCATCAACACCTTCCTCCATATTCATCTGAAGTACAGAGAATTAATCTGCCTAAAAGATATTCCTCTTCTTCATTCTCACTTTATGATGGGAAAGGAAATGCTCGTGAACATATTTCACGATTCCTAAAAGCATTAGGGGAACATGAATACAATCATGTGTTGCGCATGAGAGAGTTTTCCAAATCTCTCACTGGAAGGGCGTACACATGGTACAATAATCTTTTTCCCAACAGTATTTCTAGCTAGTGTGAAATGGTTAATACATTCTACAGGAAATACTTATTTGTATTTGAACAAGTCATGTCATCAGACTTGGGAAGGATGTTTTAGCGACCGAATGAATATCCAATAACTATGTGAAGCGATTCAGAGTTCAAGCACTGGATTACCATGATCCGAATATAACTGAACTTCAATTGGTGGAGCTCTACATCAATGGCATGATACCGTTCTATCGTGCTTTGCTGGAGAATTTGTGATTTTAAACATTCTCTGAATTACACGAAGCTGCCAAAAGATCGGCCACGACTGCTCATGCTCTGCTCGAAAGGACAAGGCCCGTCAAGAGCGAAGAAGCACGCGAGACTTGTACCAGTAGACGTCTAACTCTTAAGCCATTCAATGCTCAGCCTTCTGTGAACACTATGACTGAAGGAGGCAAAAGGAAAGATCCAATGCCAGAACAACGGCTCAAGCGTGCAGCACCAGCACAGATTCCAACTCCTAACCCACCAGTGGCTCGACCATCTCGGAGGGTTAATCAAGAAGCTGCAGCACCACCACCGGCTCAACGCCAGCCTCAACAGCAACCAAGGGAATCTCCAACTACTACAGACTTCCCACTTCTGATTGAAGAAATTATCGAACTTTTGGAAGTTTGGATACATGACGGTGCTATCAACTTACCTCTTGTACGACGTCTAACGACAAAATAAAAAATGGTAGATCCAAAATATTGTCGTTTTCACATATTTGTTAATCACCCAACGAGTGATTGCAATAGCCTGAAGCGGATCTTCAGAGAGAAGTTCAAATCAGGAGAGTTGTACATGGGGACTGAGGGTGTACACAGAAATCCTCTCCCTATCAAGAATTTCACAATGTCTGAAGAACCAATCAATCAAGTAATTGGTCTCTGATGGAGCATGTATGCGAGCTTCTTTACTTCTCAAAAGCACAACGCAAAGACATATTCACTGCTCTTAATTATATCGTATCCGATAAAAGAATACCTCCATTTAATGAAGATAAAGCACATGTTGAATGCACACAATTAGACAAAGATGGAGGAAAATATAATTGGGGAATTCTCATTGCCGCCCGCTTCAAGGATACTGAATTTTAAAGAACCTTGATCGATGCAGGCACTGCTGTCAACATCATCCTAATCAAGATGCTATGAGCAGTTGGAATCTCACGTAATGAAACTATTCATACACCATCAGTGATTCACAACCCGGAAGGAAAATCCATAAATGCTTATGGTCACATTATTCTTTAAGTACATAAAGGACCTACATGCATTGTCGCCAAATTCAACATAATCAAGGAAGATCCAGGTTACGACATGATCTTGGGACGACCATGGCTTCACAACAATAAAGTTGTAGCCTTTCAAGTACCTTCAGTACACTCACTTCCAATAGAAGACTATTATGTACCACACATGGATGTTGTGGCAGATAATTATCCTATGTACTTGGAAGAATATCAAAACCTAATGACAACAAAGCAAGAACCTCGAGAGGATGTGGCATCATATGTTGAAAAGTATCATGCTCAAGTAAAACTCACTGAAGTTTGTTTCCGTACAACTCATCTTCCCTCACACCTCTCATGCTTGGGGACTTGAGTTTTCTAAAAAACTCAACTCTACTCTGATTGAGCGCTATGAATGGATAGCTTCGCCCCTACAATATTTTGCTAGGTGGATGAAATCAACTCCTCTTCAAGTCGAGCATCATGTTAGTATATTCATTACCCAGATAATGTTCAATCACGGCAAAAAGTATCATGGATATTTTCCTGTGGCACTACGGGAATGTCCACATATACCATGGAACCTCTCTAAATTACAACCTCTGCACGACTGAGAAAATTCTTCCCTTCACCGATCACATCCAGAGTGGAGACAACAACATTAATTCCCCGATGAAGCCACTTCATATTAAGGTCATACTATTCAACAGTATTCAAGTTGTACTCCCAATCAAAGAGTACACCTTCAGTAATGACGTCACTAGCTTCAGCACACGTATCATTGACGTCATGCAACACTATTTCTACTCGCTTTGCCAGAAAATAAGGATGATGAAGCAACTAGTTTGTGGTGGAAAGGGCTCATTGGATGGAAGATCAAAGACTATGTCGATTATCATAGTTTCATCTCTTTTGGTATATGGAGCAACTCCATCTGCGGTAGTCTCAGCATAAACAACGGTCTTAGGAGCAACATCCTCATGACCGGCTTCACCAACTGTCCATTATCTACAGCCTCATTCTGGGAGTGGTACTCGATGAATTAGACTTCTCTAAGCACTAAGGATTTGTATCAAGGCGAGTGGACATGAAAATTTATTAATATAAACTCTTCTCGAAGCTTCCACGACGGACGGGCACAAGGAAAGGTCTTCTATAAGATGTTCTCATGACCTATACAGATGAGATATAACACTCTTCAAGACATTGATTTAGAAAAATGTGCCAAGGTATTCTATAAGATGTTCTTATGACTTCTATAATGCTTCCTTAACAAAAGATGTTCGTCTATGTCTTATCTACAACGTACCAAAAGGGTGCATCAATAGGACATACGAGCATAGAGATATTGATCCTACACTCAAGTGTATGGAAGCTGAAAAATTGCACGAGATTACAAGTTGTAAATGTGCATGCATGGTTGACTGACCTAGACAACTCCAAATCAAGTGATTCTTCTCACATATGATATCTTAGTCTCTTAGCTTGAAAATTTGGGGTCCAAAACCAAATTTCGGCATCATATGAAGTTTTTATAGCTTCCAGAGTAAATGACATACAAGCAAAAATTTCTATACGGGATTCATAATCCTCACAGTCGATCGACGTCCACCTAGGTTTTTCCACCAAGTCCTTCACCTAGGAATCTCTACCTAGGCCCACCTAGGTCTTTCAACCAAGTCCTTTACCTTGATTTCCAGAAAGAGAAAGGGGAAAGAGAAAGAACGAAAAAGAAGTTGATAATATTAGGGACTGACGGTCCACTGACTATGACGATCTGCTTCACAGTCCAGGAGAACATGATGGGACCGTCTATGCTAACCACCCATCACCAAGGAGATTCTATAACTAGGATAAATCAATATGGTCTTTTCATCATTCACTCTTGAGAGCGACCTCAGTCATGGTCCATGACTAATAAAGTTTCTGAAGTAATGTTTCTACAACTCATAGAAACAAAGATGGTACTGCAAGTACTAGATTCATGCATCAAACAAGAAGTTCAGAACACAAGTGAACCAATAACATGAAAATCCTTCATCAAGCATCCAAAGAAACAAGCAAAAGGTCCAAAGACCTAATAAGACGTTTCTGCATCAAGCTCGTCGGGTGCAATTCTACACTGTCTTGTACAAAGTTGAAAGCTAGGAGAAATTGGTTATGAATCTAGGGATGATTTATATACCAAACTCTTCGTATGTATGATAGACACATTTTTGTGTCCGATTTAGTCTCAATTTTATATGTTGTTGGTATTTAATTTTTGTACTCACTATGGTTTTTATTGCTTTTTAGGTATTTTTGGAGAAATGTTAAAGGCACCCTCAACTTGGATTAAGGCACCCATTTTCTGGATCAGGGCAACCACACCCAGGATTTTGAATCGCATTTTGGCGGGAAGAAAATTCTTCTTCACCCAAACAGCGTAAATAGGAAACCATCGGCTTTTGGAAATCATGTTTTTTTTGGAAATTTTCTCTTGTTTGGAAAGCAGAATTAAATTGGGTAATAAGAAGGAAGAAGAGAAAGATTTAAACAACATTCTCTTAATAGAATCAAACCAACAGAGAAAGAGAAGAAAATTCTATTTTTAGAATTTGTTTCGGTGATTTCTAAAAAGAATTATAAGGAAGTTTTAATGTGATTTAAGGCTTGGAATGGTATAAATAGAGGGGAAGATCAATTGGGTTGAAGGGAGAATTGATCGGGAAGCTTAGAATAGGTTGGAATCAGCGGAAAAAAAGTGAACAGAAGAACACATTTCTGCTGTTGTTCAAACGGAGAAGAAGAACATAATACAAGGTAGAACTGTAGTTCATTAACGAACAGAACTGTCGTTCATTAACGCAGTCCGTCTTTCTTTCCATTATTTCAAAATACCTTTTGTTACGGATGAAGTGTTTTCAGCAACACTTATAAGCGTATCTAATTGACTGTTACACCATTATTCAACCTTGTATCAATATTTTGAGCAATGAAAAGATTATTTGAGCAAGTTTTCTCCACCATGAGCTAAGTTTCTTTACTGGGATGATGGAGGAGGTTTTTCTCTCAATTTTATGTGGTAAGTCTATTTTATTTAATTTATTTATAATTCTTTATCTATTAAATTGCATAGTTTCAAAATAGAAAAAAAACGGTTTTCATTCAGTAGTGGTGTTTTTGTTTGATGGATCATGCTGGGTTGACGACCATGCTAGCTTGAGCAAGAGAGAAAAAAGTTGCTAGCTTGAGCAACTAATGCCTGGAAGCAGCGCGGTAGCATCAAGGCACGACATCAACAATGGAATGTGGGTGGTAGCGCAAAACTTGGTGCAACAGCGGCACAGACATGGAGCGTGGTAACAGCAAGGCATGGAGCTGGCGAGCAAGGCACGGAGCTGGAGAAGCACGGAGCTGGCGAGCAAGGCACTGAGCTAGGGAAGCAAGGCACGGAGATGGGGCAGCAATAGGCACGGCGCAGAGGAACGAGGGGGAGCTAGCCTTGGCGCTAGCGCTATTGGCCGCAGCGCTGGCCTTGGAGCTAGCGTTATTGGCCCCAGCGCTGGCCTTGGCGCTTGCACTGCTACCCTCAGCGCTATTGGCCCCAGCGCTAGCGTTGGCCTTAGCATTATAGCTATTGCTCTAGTAAAGGGTTCTTGCGTGGCTTTTTTTGTTTTTGTTGCTTTTATTGACTTTGTTGTCTTGATTATTTTGGCATATTTTTGCTAGAAGCGTAGATAGGGATTACTAATGCCATTGCCATGACTATGGCTTATTTAGGCTTTCTCAGTCTTGTGAGATTTAATTGTTGGTATTTATGCCTAACTTTTGTGTAGTGCATATAGAACACTTTCAAGAGATTCAGCCGTGGAAGTTTGCAATCTTGAAATTATGCTTGACGCGACTTTGCAATCAGATGGTATACATCTACTTGGCGCTTGTATTCACATATGGTGTTTCCTTTATCCTGAATGTTTGCGATTTTGTATAATTAGTATGTTCTGTTTTATACAAGTATTTTTTACAGGTGAACATTAAATAACGAGTATCTAACTGAGTATAGCTCTGAAATTTTGCGGGTGTATATAAAAGGTGCTACAGGGTTTATGTAGCTATAAGAAGAATATGTGTTCTTAATTCTCTTGCGGAATTTACGACAATATTTCATATTCATAATTCTGATCTTAGACCAGAATATATATATTTATTTTTATGTTACTACAGTTGAGCAGAGACAATATTACGATTCTCCTTCGTCAAAAACCCACCATTAACAAACATATTTCACATTCCGTAAGAGAATTGAAATATCGAATAAACATATTTTACATTCCGCAAGAGAATTGAAATATCAAATAAACAAATTTACATCCCGCAAGAGAATTGAGATATGAAATGAGCATATTTCATATTCCGCAAGAGAATTGAAATCGAATGCTTATTACGAACAACTCCTAGATGTATTGCACACTAGTATATAACACTATTGTCCATGGAATATCACTGGTATTTGTTGCTATACTACCAAATATTCTATGAATGTACATAATATTCAGAACATACTCTTGTGTCATTCTATTCCTTGACGTTTTTCTTCAATAACAAAGCTTCTAGATGAATTATCCATTAGCATAGAGCAACTCGAACTTGTTCCAGGTGCAATGATTTCATGGCTGAATCCCTTGAACACGCTCCATATACACATATCAATATTAAGACTCATATTGAGTCATATTTATTCATTAATGTATTCACAGTATCTATATAGACCTTCAGTGCTTGAAGTCTATTTATCAATTGAGCAATACTAAACTTGTCTCAAGTCGCAGAACTTCCACGAAGGAATTTCTTGAACTCGTTCTGTATATGCATCAATACTTAGATTTTAATCATCTTAGTGTTCGACGGCACCACTGCCTCAACATTCATCTTCCTGTTCGACGGTACAACTGCCTTAACACTAATCTTAATGTTCTGACGACATCATTGCCTCAACACTCATTCTAGTGTTCTGACGGCAGCATCGCCTCAACACTCTTTACACCAACTATTTGCTCAAATAAAATAATAATAAATAAATATTATTCCAATTGTACTTAGCCTAAAGTGGATTTGGTCCTTCTGATATGCTAGTCCTACCTGGTCATGCTTCATCAATCCGTGCTCCTCAGACGAAGCTCTTTAAGCCAATTCCACCTCATTTGTCATTCAACTTTGGACGATTGTTCGACATCATTGGAGCGTCATCAAATCAGAATTCCTGGTAATATCTAATGACTAAGATTATTGATTGATTTTTCTTATTTTAGTAAAAATCACTATTCAATACTTACTGCGGCAAATTACTGTACCATACTAAGCAAGGGACTTAATGTAGATGGTGAATTTTTAATGAAGGATAAAATATTCAAGTTATCTCTACCCGACAGTAGAATCACTTTATATATTCTACTGACCCGGTATCAAAGCATAAAAAAAAATCATATTTTACATTCCGCAAGAGAATTGAAATATCGAATAAACTTATTTCACATTCCGCAAGAGAATTGAAATATTGAATAAGAATATTTTACATTCCGCAAGATAATTGAAATCGAATGCTTATTACAGGGTAGCTCCTAGATGTATCGCATACTAGTACAGAACGATATTTCCCTCATAATATCACTTTGTCCCCAGATGATAACATCCAGAATATTCTTATGTTCCCGAATGAGTGTCAACGCCCCTAGATGTATTGCACACTAGTATAGAGCAACTTAATTCATCCTCATATTACCCGGATGAATATTTAGAGTGACTTTACATCAATATTCAAATTCAAACTGAATAATATTGATTTATCATAACGCATAACAAGCTGCGTAGAGTTGCACTAAGTTGAAACATCACATATTTGTGTGATCACTAAGTCACTATCACGCCAAATGCAAAAACTAAAGCTCCAGTCATCATTGATCGAGCTTAAATAACATATTTCCAATGTTGGTTGCATTGAAAATCCCAACATTGGTCGAAACAAAACAAAACCCTAATTTTGGTTAATACCCAATTTCTGATCTATTATCATGATCACCTTGCAAAAACGTGATAATAGGTATGGAATAGGACAAAGTTTTCAAAATATCATATGTTCCCCTACGTGTCTACTACGACCTACTAAAAGGGCATCTCATTCCGAATAACGGTTTAGGAGATATGATTTAAACCCTAGATGAACTATAAGTTAAAAACTGTCAGAATTTCATCTGAGGGGTTTTTGTTTGCTCCGTTAAACAACCAAAACGAGCTCAAAATCTAATTCCTTCCACGAAAGGATGTAGCCAGCAACTTCAGGATTCCAAATTGGGGATGATCATCAAAAATGGACATCGTATGAGATATCTACATCGTTTTTACTGAAGAACGTTACATCTGAAAATTCTGGACGTGAAAAGCTAACATGTTGTCACGAAGAGCTAGTAGTCGCGAAGAGAAAATAAGAGAAGGACGAATAATAGCAAAGAAAAAAAAGGGTTGTGGGACCGGTGCCAACTAGCATGTCGGTTGGCCACTCTTGACCGATCCACACTCCTTCTTCTCTTAAGTTTTGTTATTTTTACCTTTTATTTTAGGGTTTCCTAATTTCTTAAAACTTCTTTGCTCTTCTAATAGCTGCATACAACAGGGTCCCACACTTAGCAAGGTTCTGCAATTAGAAAGGTACTGCAACCACCTAATATATATATACCATTATTTCAATATTCCTAAATTTCGTTCTTCTCTCTAATTAGTCCTTGTATTAATATTGTTATTAAAAATATATCAAAATGCTGCAAGCGACTATATGATAGACGAAGCATAGAGTCGCGACTGACAAATCCGTTCTCTCACTAAATCATGCTACCACCTTGGTTGGTTCATGTTACCACCTTGGTCGGTCCCTCTATACCACCCTGGTCGATCTCTTTTTTTCACCTTGGTCGGTTACTCAATCACTCCTTGGTACTGCTACCAACAATATTCTGAATTTCTTTACTTTGTCGCTCATAGTAGACGAAATTGAAATTATTTCGCAATTACTTACACTAATATTCACATGAATCTAGCATTTACACAAGCCCAGTACTTATATAAACCTAGCATTAACATAAACTTAGTGCTCACACGAGTTTTGTGCTTGCACAACCTAGCGCTTGCACGGGACTAGTGATCACGAAACGTTGTCACTTGTACAACTTCAAAAGTCGTATGAAAACATTGTTGTCTCAGCAGGCACAATGATAACTCTCAAACACATGTATTAAGCATCATTACTAGTCTCAACGATATGTTAGACTCAGCAATGTGCTAGTCTCAACAACATGTTAGACTCATCAATATGCTAGTCTCAGTAACAAGCTAGACTTGGCAATATGATAGACTCATAAATATGCTAAGACTAATAGTCTAGCTAGGTCAACAATTGGCCAAATAATACATGTCTATAAAATAGACTCAAACCATGTTCAAGACATCAACAGTCGCATCGGGGGATATTCACTAAGGTTTTGGTCTGGCGGCCTACAACACATGCAGTGTAACAATACATCCACAAGGACAAAGTATAAAATTCGTGTCGGCGGTTGAAGGAGTGAATGGAATAGTGGTCGTACAACTGTCAAGTCCCACTAATCTAATGGAGTCGGTTTTTACCATGATCTCCACTTCTCTACTCTCCCACTCCTCTGCAACTGACACCACTTATATGTTAACTTCCACTTTTATAAATAGGTTCTTAAACCTATCAACAAGAAATGGAGAAGAGTTTCATCTCATAAGTACTTGAATGATCATAGAGCTATCATCTTAGAGATCTTCAGAAAACTCACTTTTGTCTTTATAGCAGTTCAATACATTTTACTACCATTAACATTCAATTCCATTGATTTCACTACTTTTTTCGCTTCCCTCCCTACAGGTCTACCTTTCTCCTTCCTTCGTGATTGAAGCGAAATAGGAACGGTCATTTCTTGATTTAGGCCAATTTCGTACATATTGATCTCTCGAATCTTTAAAGTATTTCGACAATAAAAATGTTTGGTGTTTAAGCTATTTGATCTTACAAGTATTAACCTACTCCATCATTTTCCCCCTTTTAACCTTCAATCGTTTTTTACCCACAAACAGAAGTTTATTTAGTTAAATTTTTGATGATGATGATGTTTGTATACTTGATGTTTATTAATTATTCTTTCTGTTGCTTAATTTTCATGAGATAATTTTTTATTTATCATATTTTGTGACTAGAACACGATCTCATGATTTCTCGAAAGTTATGGTCGTTACTTTTCTTGTTCGTAACTGACTAAAAAATGCGTAAACTTTTGATTAATTATTTCTCGTAACTTAGAATTTTGATTCTTTTGTTCGTAACTGGCTAAGATGAAAAAGTTATGCTTTTAACTTCTACGTTCGTAACTGGCGAGAAGTGAAAAAAATATTAGTTACAAATTAACTTGTAAATTTATTAATGTCCATGAAAATCCTTCCCTTGTAGAGAAATGTCGTTTTTGTTGTTCTCTTTGAGAATAACATCAAATAGGGGAGAGTTCAAATTTGAACTTGTGCTTAATTGCTATATCGTTGTGGGGAGTGCGGATATGAAAGTTTAGAAGAGAATTGTACCTTTAAAATCTCTCCTTGGTGAAGATGCTAAGTTACGAAACTTAGTGGAATAATCTTTAAAAGCTTGTATGTAATTTGTAGTCTTGATAATCTCTTAAGGCGTAGTTTATTACGATCCCTATTCTCAGTACCTTTGTCAATTTATGACAAAAAAGGGGGTAGTTATCTACTAAGACATATGGATTTTCGGAGCAATGTCTGTGTGTGTGGGTGTGGGTGTGTGTGGTGATGGTGGT